>CAOLHI010001150.1:0-431825 GCA_948474755.1 Ctenosaura bakeri | reverse complement strand
TGTGGCCTAGAGCACTAAAGACTCACATAAAACTTGCATGATCCTATTAATGTTCTAATGAGAGTGCACCATATTACCATAGTCAGCAGTGGTGGAATTAAAAGGAGAGGGTAATGTTACAAAAAGGTTGTGTTTTCCATTGAAGCAATTTAGTAAAAGGCCTTTGGAAGAGTTAACAATATTTTTACAACCCTGCTATAGATCAGATTAAACCATCTTCCCCCTGCCCCTTCATTCAGCTTTGATAAAGAGTGAAAATCTAGCACCAATTATCTTCTCAAGTCAGTAAATTTCTACATTGGTATTACCACCTCTGGTCCATAGTTCTAAGTGTATATCGCCAATTGTGATAACAAGATTTTCAGGTGTGTGGGATTTTTTTCCTTCTTTCATCTGGCTCAAGAGAAGACCCTCAGCTGTCTTGTTGGATCGTAGCCAGTGGCTTTTTAAAAAAAGTACAGTTTTTTGTTCATGTTCAGAGGAAATAATGTTGTTTATCCTTTCCCTCTCTAAATTATACCTTGATATTTCACTTGAGTCTTGCACATGTTTCTTATGACACGTGGAACTTGAAAGTGATTGATCTATACTTCTGATATGTATGAACTGTATGAAACCTTAGGATTGCCATAAGTCAGAAAGGACTTGAAAGCCTACAACAGAACACACACATAGGCACACACACTCTAGGACAAGAATTTGTGTGAACATGATTTGAGTGGTAAGTCTCGACATGGAAATGAAGTTCACATCTGTGCTCAGCCCGTCTCTCAATTCTTCCTTGGAGGATCCTTCTGTTGTGATAGATTCTGTGTTCCTTGGCGTAAGGAAAAGGTAGAATTGAAATCCATTATATCATTTGTCCCTGGACTCACTACAATCTGAAGGTGAGATGGAAAAATTCAGTTCAGTTTTGCAGTTTTACGTTCAGGGTTTTTTTTGTTTTTTTTTACTTTTACTTTTGGTAACACTGAAAACAGACAACACATGTCATCAGCTTTTCCCTTGAGAACATTCATATCAGAACACTATTGTCGATCTCCACACCTCAAAATATTACTAACAAAGATAAGCCCTAAAAGGCCACCATAAAGACTGCAGTTCCTTCTTACTCTGATAATTTTGACTACAGCACCCACTATGGCACATTCCAGAACTTAGAAAGCAAAGGCATCTCATAGTACCTTTGAGATTGAGACAAAGAAGTTGGTAGCATAAGCTCTTGTAGATTTAAATCTACTTTATCAGATACAATTTAACTTTTGGGATTACAACTACCAGAATTTCCCTCCTGCACTAGTGTTTTGCTGTTCAAAAAAGCAACTTTTCTAAACTCTGGCTGATTTCTGTTGATAATCTTGGAAGCTGCCTTGGAAATTTTCGCTAAATAGGCAAATGAATGTTCCACACTTAAGTTCAAGGCAATGAAAATATGCTAACCTAAAATCTAACATTGTAAGCATGTAGTAGCTGCCTAAATACTCTAAAGGCACCAGATCCTACCTTATCTTGGAAGCTAAGCAGGGTCAATCCTAGTTGGTACTTGGATGGGAATCAATCAACCAATACCAGGTGCTGTAGGCTATATATCAGAGGAAGGAACTGGCAAAACCACCTCTGAGTATTCTTTGCTAAAGAAAACCCTTTGAAATTCATGGGGTTGTCATAAGTTGCCCTCCTTTACACAAATATTTGGGAATAAATCCTATTTACTGTGATCAGAATGACTTGAGAGTGAGGCCATTTCCACACTACAGTGTTATAGTGCTATTATTCCACTTTCAACATCCTGTGGAATTCTGGGGTTTGTGGTTTACTGAGGCCAAAAAGCTCTCTGGCTGAAAATTCTAAATGCTCTTCTCTAAACTGTGAACCCCAGATACAGCTTTACAGTTGTCCACAGGACAAACATTGTTATTCTCATGTGCCTTATTTGATCAATTTTACCAGTTTCCTGGTGAAAAGAGATTGCTGGCAGGTACTTTCTTTAGAAGTATTTCTAATTACTGCAACACAAAATTTCCTTTCACTGAGGCTGTTGTTGTTGTTGAATATATTTGCCTATGAATACAATAACCATTCTCAGAATTTGAGAAAAGATAATATTCACAAGCAAATTCAAAAGTAACTTGGAGAGAAATCTCCCCTGCCAAAAAAAGGAAAGAAAGAAAAAAGAGAGAAAATATCTGCTGCAACTGAAAACTGAAAGTTGCTATTACTTTTTAAATAAAAAATCCCCCCAAACCATTTCATATTTCACTGGGCTTACATAATGATTTTAAGACTTCTCAATCCTATTAATGCAGTTGGCCCACCACATTCTTTAGGGTTAGGGGTGCTTAACCCCTGCAAAAGTGGAAAACTGCAAATATCAAAATGTGTGTGTCTGTGGGAAAGGGGCTGAGGCATGGCGTAGAGAACAGGAACCCAGGGTCCACATAGGTCAATGAAAAAGAGAGGGAAAGGGGTGGGTTGGTCAGTACGGTGGCCCTATACTTTTTCTCTCACCCATCTCCTTCCTTGGGTGTGCGTGGGGTGTTAGGAAGGGCTTTATGGTGCTGAGAAATTGGAGCTGCAAGCCATTCTTAGACCATTTCTGCACTAGCCTGTTATAGCGCGATGATTCCACTTTCAACATCTTCTGGAATTCTGGGGTTTGCAGTTTTGGGAGGGCTAGCAAGGCAGGGGCTGGTGGAGGAGGAGGACCAGAGGAAGGTTTTTAAAGGGCTGCACAGCCTTATCAGCGACACCAAGAAGGAAAGCTCCCCTGGAAAAGAATTGCCTGAGGTGGGGGGAGGAGGGGTTGAAGAAACTTGCAAATAATCAAATCTGTGAAAGGCTAACCTGCAAATGTAGTGGGCTGACCATACATACATTTTTGTCTACTGATTATCAATGTTTATTTGGAGAAACTTACCATAATATTCAGAGAAAGGTGGATACTGAACAAAAACTACAGTCCAGTTTGTGTATACTTTCAGGACATACGGGCAGTTCTTATCCAAAGGTGAACTGAGCAAAGTTGTCCTGCCGTGCCAGTATTTAAGATTATGGAAATGGCAGGTGACAGGAAAAGTTAATTCGACTTTGGCCATTTCCACACTACACTGTTATAGTGCTATTATTCCACTTTCAACATCCTGTGGAATCCTGGAGTTTGCAGTCTAGGGAGGGGCATTTAGAATGTTCAGTCAGAGAGCTCTTTGGCCTCAGTAAACTACAAGCCCCAGAATTCCACAGGATGTTGAAAGTGGAATAATAGCACTATAACAGTGTAGTGCAGAAATGGTCCTTGTCCCTGGAGGATCAAGTAGCCTCATCAGTTGTAAATGCCTTTTGCCAGCTTTGTCTAGTTCGTTCCTGCAACATTTTCTGGATAAGGTGAATCTGTTCATAAGGGTGTTAATCTTCCAAGTGAGGTATTATAATGCAGTGGATGTAGGTTACCCTTCAAGACAACCTGAAAGCTTCAGCTAGTGCAGAGTAAAATAGCCAAGTTTGTAAATGATATGGCCAGGTGGAGTCAGGTCACGACAGTTCTAAAAACATCTGCAGTAGCTGCCTATTTGGGACCCAATTTAAAATGTTATTTCTTTTCCTTAATGTTCTAGATAGGTTTAGGACCCACACATCTGGGGAAAATAAACCATCTCCCTGTATTAGCCTTAAGTTCCTTAAATCTTTGTGAAAAGTTCTTCATGGTATATTATGTAAAAACAAGGAAAGAAGCCTTCAGTACACTGTATACTGTGGACATCTCTTTCCCCATAGAGGTAGGACTGGCACCAGTGTTATATTTGTTTCTGTGCCAGATTTGTCCAGGCATACTAAACTAGTTTATGAAGCCAGGTTGTGTGGTTGCTTATTGAAAAATGTATCTTCAGTCTTTTTGGTTGTGGTAACTAGTTGTGGTCTGATTGTGATTTTTAAAAACATTTTAACTTTCCTGGGACCATGAAATGAAGGATGACATATAAATATTATAAATAGATAGATAGATAGATAGATAGATAGATAGATAGATAGATAGATAGATAGATAGATAGATAGATATTTTGTACAGATAAATCTCCAACTACAGTAGAGTTTCCCAAAATTCCCTTTGGGTTTTGGGGCACTGTGCATATTGTCAGTAGTAAGATCTTTTGATCTCATTCTAGCAAGATTTGTCACAGGATATAGGAAAGCTATATGTTGTTAGAGAAGGCTGTTGTTAAGACAGAACATGCGGAGCCTGGACCATTTTGCTTATACTAAATGTATGTGTTGCAAAACTGTGAAGCTACTGCATAGAGTGCAATTCTCCTATTTTTACTGTATAGATAAGCTTAAAAACATTTATCAGAGTGATGGTTGTGACAGAAATATAAATAACAAATTCTCAATCCATGGATATTTCTCTGAATACTTTACGTATTGTATTTAATTGAGGTTCACTTTTAGTATGACAATAAAACCTGCTAGAAACTTCCTTAATCCAACTGACACGCAATTTTTTTTAACCAAAAATAATGAATAACAAGCTTTAAAAATCTGGTTTTTGGCAGTGATGCCTGACTTTCAAACAAACAAAACCTGCCAACACAGATAGACTACAAAAATAAACCATAGTAATGCCTCAGTACTTATAGAAACACAAACAACGGGACACAAAAATACTATAAATGTGTTCAGACTTCCCCAGAGGCATGCCTACCATAGTAATATTCCAAAATCTGTCCTCCAGTTACATGAAAGTTTCCATTCTGTGCTATGAAAGATTTACCTATTTCTCTGACTCAAATCCCAGGGTGTTTTAGGATCTATTTAGAATTGATTGCGGTGGTGTTTTTGAAGTTAACCTATTATTGTGGGATGTCTGCAGATATGTGCTCCCCAATATCCTCTCCATTACACATCTCTCCAGCATTCTGCAACCTCCATGCATATCCTGGTTTGAAAAGCTGCCCAATGGGAAACACTCATATACACCCACTGACCACCTCATAACTAAGGCCCTTTTCACACGGGGCGCTGAAATCTTCCCACCGTGATCCAGGCAGGCTTTTCCCCAATCCCCACTAAAACGTGCCGAACTTTTGGTTGTTTCTCATGGCTCGATCGGCAAGAGGCTAGGCGAGCATTATCGCATTCACACAGCGCGGCCATAGCCCCTCCCAACGTTGTCCTTTCCCCGCCCTACCTAGCATTTGATTGGCGGTGCCCTTTTTTCAAAAAGTAAAATTTTGGGCGTCATCGATGACGCCAAAATGCACGTGCGTCCCCTCACACCCTCCCGGGATCCACCCCCTCCCCCGCGCCTGCTGAAGCGCCGCGGAAACTTTTGTCAAACTTTTCCTGCCCACTCGCTTTTTGCTGTTTTGAGTATGGCGAACGAGCAGTTGAGGGAAATAGCTGGGCTCCTTGCCCCGTTTATGACAGCAATTGCAGCCTTGTTAGGAGCGCTTGAATATTGCTGGCCCGAAGATGGTGCGAGTAGGCGCAGGCTCGCAAGGAACTGTCGCGCTGCCATGAGACGCTCGAGGTTGTATTACACAATTCTTGCACCTCTCGTATGAAGTCCCGTGCCCCAGAAGGTGGTGGGTTCGGGAGCGGATGCGGCGGGCGTGGTGGCGCGAGGAGGTGCTGCAGAAATGGGATGACTACCAGTGGTTGTACCACTTCCGGATGACGAAAGCCACCCTCTTTGAAATCACGGGGCGCCTGCGTCCCTACCTTGAAAGAAGAACCACAGGGATGAGGCAAGCGATTTCTGTAGAGGAGAGGGTGGCCATCACCGTGTGGTGGCTTACATCGCCCCTGATATACCGGAAGACAGCGAACACTTTTGGCCTGGGTGTGTCAACGGTGTCTGTCATCGTGATCGAGGTGTGCCTTGCGATCGAGCATGAGCTCCTCGCGTCCACTGTGTGCTTGGGGGACTACCGGAGGGTAGGTACGCTGATTCCCAAACCCAGTGGGCTTAAATGGGAGGAGGAGGGGGTTTGGTTTTCTCTGGGAGAAGAGGTTTTGCAGTGAACTGGCGCCAAGACTGTAGAATTGCTAAGCAAATTGCCACCCAGAAGAAAGTGCATGGATGTCCACGGGGTTCCCGGTATCCGGATTATCTAATTAAGGCCTGCCAGCAGAAAGTTCCCCAAATAAAGATACCAGCTGAAAACAGCTAGCTGTGGAGGCACTGCGGGATGTGGTTGTGGACCTTCAGGTTTGGGGGCGTTCCAGCAAAACACAGTATATGCCATCTCGGCCATCATGGCCCCTTGGGATGAGTGGGAGGCAGCAGGGCACTTTGCCCCCTCCATCAGCATGACATAACTGCTGAAGGCAACCAGGTACACTCTGCGAGGCTTGCCTCTTTTTTCCCCACAGTGTTACTTTATTACCCCATGGGAGCGCGCGATTTCTTTGGATTTGGTGCCCATTTTAATGTGTGGGCCAAGCAATGAAGTTGTGTCCTGTCCTCCAAGACACTGGGAGGCCAAGCAGGTCCCATGGGGTGTGTGCGCGTGCGCCACCACAAATATTTTTATCTCAAACCAGCTACAAACTGACTACTTGTTTCCTTGCCCTCTACATTCACAGATTATGGATGGTTTCCGCCAGATGGGTTTCCCTCAGTGCGTTGGAGCTGTGGATGGCACGCACATCAAAGTAAGACCACCCAAGGGGCGCGGGGAAGAATTGTAACAGGAAGAGCGCATTTTCCATTCTCCTACAGGGAACAGTGGATCATTCGGGGAGGTTTGTGGACATCGTGCTGGGCTACACTGGAAGAACGCACGATGCCTTCGTTTTCAGGCACTCATCACTCTGGCATGCCATGGAGGCTGGAAAGTTTGTACCCGGGAACCTGACCATCACCATAGACGGTGTCACCATAGGCCCAGTTATTCTGGGCGACGCTGCATACCCACTGTCGAGATGGCTAATGAAGCCTTACGGCGGACATCTCACCCCCAAGAAGATAGCCTACAACAGGGTGTTCAACCACTGTAGGAATGTTGTGGAGCGCGCATTTGGCAGGCTTAAGGCCAGATGGGGGTCTCTCGGCCCCTTTGACCGTCTCGGAGAAGAACTACCTCCCCGTGGTGTCTGCTTGTGTGGTGCTACACAACATTTGTGAGAGCAAAGGGCACCTTCTCCACCCCGTGATACAGAAGCCAGCCCCCTTGACTCTGAGACGCACCGACAGGGAGTCCCGTCCTCATGACTCTTCCAGGAGGATCCATGAAGGGGAACTGGTGAGGGACGCTATCGCCAATATGATTGCGGGCGACTGCAATTAGCTGTCACTGGTTCCCCCCCTTCTTTGGAGCGTTTCCCCCCACACAGCGAGGAGTGGGTCCTCCTTCAAGCTGTACCTGGACTATATTGACCTCTTATGTTATTGGACGGCCATTTAACCCAAAATGTTATAACAAATAAATATTGCGTCTGTTTATTGAAAATGGTAATAGGTTTTATTTGACTGTTTTGATAAATGCGGATTAAAAAAAAACTTGGGGGGAAGAACGGTCCATTATGAACAGTTCTCATCAACAAACAAGTACATCGCTGGCCCGTTTGGGAAGGAAAAGCTAGGCCTCGATTTTCTTTCCTGCGCCAGGGCCCACAAAGTGCTCAAGGGCTATAAATTTGCCGTGGCTTCCTGGCCCTTGCGGCCTTGCCCTTCCCTCCCTCCTGCTCCTGGCTGGGAGCCGCCGTTTCGCTGCTCCCGGCTACGTTTGCGCTGTGCTCCCCAAAAGTTAGCTGTCGGGACCGGGAGGAGCCAGGAGGTGATTGGCTTGTTCCGCCCACGCCTGTTACCGCATCTGAAATATTAGACATGACAGTGGCGCATACCCTTAGAATTGATATTATCTCCTGTCGCGCATTCTCTGCCCTGTCGCTATCTCGAGCCGCCTGCTCGCGATCCATGGCCATCTGTTGCAAGCTCCTCTCCTCGTGTTCGCGCATGAAGTCCAAGGTTGCCCTTGCATAGGCAAACGCCTTGTCCCGGCCCCCCGCTGCGGTTCTGTTCCTGCTCATCCTCAGGCGTGACAGGGGGGACATTCTCGCCGTGGGCATCTCGCTCTCCCTGTCCGGGCTAGTGCTGGGGCAGTCATCTGTTCAGAATAAGATTGAGAAGTCAACCTACTATCATTCGGAGCTAGGACACAACATGTATGAGCAAGTGGCGATTAGACAGCCTTTTTTGAAATCAAGGTACTCATAAAACTGTAGAAAGATAGAAACCACACAAAACAGTTGTCACAGTCATGTACCTTGCTTCATGTAAGGCTTCAGCCTCCAACGGGAAGGTTGCCAAGAAACTTTAAATGGCAGTCCAACAACAGGCAGAATGTTAAATGCCATTTTCCGGGCATTGCCCTAACGGATGCACAGAAACTTTAACTGTGAAGATAACAGCATGCTGAGGTTGTCCTGGCCATGAAGGCTCGAAAAGTACAATGGGCATATCAAGGCCGCCGCATAACGCCATGCTCTGAATCTCCAAACCTGTGGTGACAATTCATACCACGGTTATCCCGATGCAATATAAACTCCCAGCAGCAATATTTCAGCTGCAGGACACCTTAACTCACCAGCAGCCGTGGTGCTAGAACTCCCCGGTGCAGGAGTTTCAACCTGCATAGTTGTGGGGCAGCTGTTCTTGATCCCTGCTTGGAGGTAAAACGAAATAGTTAGACCTTGCAGCAGGAGGCTATAAGTGCCACACCACACTGTTACAGTGCATTATTCCACTTTCAACATTCTGTGGAGTTGTGGGATTAGTAGTTTATTAAAGCCAAAGAGCTCTCTGGCTGAGAATTCTATATACCCTTCCCTAAACTACATACCACAGAATCCCATAGGATGCTGAAAGTGGAATGCTGCACTGTAACAGTGTGGTGTGGAAATGGCATTGTCACTTAAGTCCCATAAGGTTTCTCCTTTCGGAATTTCCTCACTCCTGCAAGCAAAGAATGGTAATGTAAATGGCCCTGATGTCACCTAGAGAGTGAAAAGTTCCCTGGAAAGTCGATATGCCACCCCTTTTGCTGCGAAAGAAGAAGTATTCCAAAGGAGCAGCACGAGTGGTGGGCCGTTGTGGCCATGCACGTGACGCGCCCTGCTTGCATGTGAGGCCTGCTCTCTGGGCCTCATCCACCTGTTATTTATTTATGTCCGTTTTCCTGCGTTGCCCTGAAACCACGAAGGGTTATTGTAGAGTAAATCCAAATGTAATGTATTGTAAACCCATGCAGCCTCACCTGATGACTCCCCATCATATGATGTTTGTTCAAACAGTTCCTGACTCATCTGTCGTCCACCCCTGAAAAAGGGAAAATCGGATTTAGTGGGGGCCAAAAAATACATATAGGGGAAGGGAAAATCCCTCGACTCACTGCCCTACGTACCTTCTGATGCCGCGTTCTCATTCGCTGGTTGCTCGGGTCCCATGGCGACCTGCAAGCTCTCAACGACTCTTGGAGGTTCGGCACTCGCGTCCCCCCCCCAAAATCCTGGATAGTTCCTCAAAGTAGGGACATTCCACCCTGGCTGCGCCCGTCCGTTTATTTTCCGCCACAGCCTCACGGTAGGCTGCACGCAGTCTTTTAGTTTCGTCCTGCACTCCTCAGCAGTCCGCCTATGTCCCCTTCTAATCATTTCCCTCGCAATCTCCTCGAAAATTTCTATATTTCTGTAGGTAGCCTGGAGGTCCCTCGGACCACGTTCACCCCAAATGTCCAGGAGATTTTTTATCTCCGTATGGCGCCAGGTCAAGCCTCTTGGCCTTATGGGCTGTCGCCTCAAAGGAAACCCTTCCTCCTCCACGCTGCAGTCACTCCCCTGCGTGTGCTCCCCGCTTTGCATGTTACCTTTTGGGTTTTTTGTTCCTTTTGCAAACCTCCTTCCCCACTACACGTCCTCTCAAATGAAAAATGGCTCCTCCCTTTGTTTTCCTTCCTCTCGTCGCGTTTCGCGCCTGCGTCCTCCTGGCGCGCGGGAAATGGCGGAGCCAAAAAATCCCCTAGTGGACAATTGCTGGTACTGCAGCCGCGTGGTTTGTTAGTGGGGGCGGACGAGGGCATTCCTGCAGAAATGGCGGCCGGACCGGTTGAGGAGGGGCCTCGGGAGTGGTCTGAATTTGAGACCAGGGAGATGTTGGCCATGGTAAGGTGGTGTGGCGGTGTGTTGGAACTGATGCGCCCCCACACAAGGGGAGACGATGATGAGCACCTCCACACCGTTGCCCACTGCCTTACGCGACATGGCCACGAGAGGAGTGTGGAGGAGGTCCAGACCCGTTTCAGCGAGCTACGCGGACGGTTCTACACCGCCCTGCGCTCCTACAACGGACACCCCCCCCACGCAAGGCCACCCTTTTTCGAGGTGATGCGTAGCCTGTGGAGGGCGGCGGGGAGCCCCAGCTGGACAGCCGGTGGCAGACGTGAGTAAGCGCAACACACTGCGCCTGTGTGGCTATGGGAACCCCAGGGGAATGGTTGTCATGTATCCCCCGCAAAGGGGGATGCACCCTGCCTGAGTAGAACCCACGCTGATTTACTGTTGCATTTCCATAGGCAGAAGACGCCATGCGCCTGGCCACCAAGCCCCCGTGGACATGCAGGGCATGCCAGGGATGGAAGGTAGGAAAACCTCTATTTTAGTGGCCCTTGGCTTATTTTTTCATTTCCCCCCAACGCCCCAACAATCAACAAAGGACACAATAAAGTTTCCTCCTTCAAAAAGGCTGCTGTGGATGCGCACATGCCTAATCGAATTTCACCTTTGTTTTGGGCAGCAGACCAAGAGAACATCCCTCAACCGGAGCGGCCAGGGACGGATGTGGAGGAGCCGGAGGAGGAACACCCCTGTGCCCAGGAGTAGAACGTTCCAAGGCCAATGTTGAAACCCCCAGCCCTTTCCCAAACGCACATCCACCCTGTACAGCACTTTTTTATTTATTTATGTAAATATGTAGTTATGAAAATATATTTTTTTGGAAAAAGGAAACATTTATTTATTAAAAAAATTATTCTTTCAAGTTGGTGTGTGGCTCCTTGCATGTAGCCCTCCCCTGCAAAGCTGTTAGGTCAGCGTGGCGTCTGTGGCATGCCACTGTTTCAGTCACAGACTGCTGTGCAATTTGCCAGCCAGACAAACTGTTTTGCGTGTTTGGCGAAGTGGTGGAAAGGGCAGTAGTGTCAGCGTGGACTTTTCAGCTTGGATCAACACTCCGTGGGAAGATTTGCACTGGGAATGCGCACTCCCCGTGGATTTCCGATCCTGTGGAGACAAGGAGGGGCGTTAGTATTTATCAACAAAGCAAACAGTACGAACTGACAAAGGGAACTGCCTTGTTTTATAACTTCAGAGGGCAGATATTCACAGCAGGGGAGATAACCTTTCAGCTTTTGTGATGTCAACAGCTTCAAGCTAATGTACAACAACTTAAATTTTGGCACAAGCTAGAGTGAAAACGATGTGGTAAATTGTGTGCCTCTACAATAGTCCCAGGAACTGGTTTTCTGCCCATGGGATCCTCCCTCCCAGAGCCACATGGACTGATAAAGATGAAATGCTTGCCTCCCCCAAACAATAATGTGCGTTCCATTGCCCTATGGATCTCTGCCATGTCCTAGACAGCTAAAGAAGCATGGAACACCACTGAGTCTCCTGCCCTGGCAGGAAGATCATCCCCCTCTGCATGTGGCGGGGGGGGGTTCAGACAAACAACACAGCAGGCCCTCATGGGGCGTGACTGTATTAATGGCGGCCGCTCGAAAAATAACTACTGTCAGGGGTCAAACAGAAGCCACTACCCCCTACACCCCCAGCCCGAGAATCTGGTTTAAAACGGAAGATTACCAGGCTGATTTTTCTCTGGGGGCGCCAAACAGTCCCCAGAGAAAAATAATACGTTTATGCATCCACATGTAGGCCCCAATAAACAGGAAAAAAGTTTCCCAGTAAAAGTTTGCACGGGGACCTCGTGCCGGAGCAGCACAGCAGCCATCCCCGAATTTACACAGCATCCCGTCATTGCACCATGATCCCGCTTCCAAAGTAACCTGGAGAACGGGTTTGGCGCAGTGGCTGCTTTGGACGTTCCCTCCCTTCCTACCTGCCCCCTCCACAGCTTTCCCAATTTTCCCTAACCTTCAAAAGCATCCTGCCATGCCATCCTCGGCGAGTGTATCCACTCGCCAGCCACCACCACCCCCTCGACCCCATATTTAAAATCAGGGCACCCTCGGGAGACACAACCCCCGGAAAGCCGCAATTCACGACGCCGCACGGACAAAGGATAGCTAAGGGGAAAACCTACCTTCCTTTTTTTCCGTTCCTCGTCCCTTTGCTTCCTCCTTGCAGCCGCTGAAACCTTCCTTTTTTTCCGTTCCTCGTCCGTTTGCCTCCTCCTTGCAGGTGCCTCAGCGGGTTTGGAAAATGGCGCCGTCCGCTCGTGCTGGGGGCGGTCCTGTGGCTCTGGCTGACCACGCCTTGATCCCTCCCTCTCTTGATCGCCCACACGAATCAGGACGCACCGCTGCTTTCTCATGAAACGTCGAGCGCGGATTGGAGGAAAAGACCACATTTTATCCAGTCTTTGAAAAGTGCGCGGAAATGCTGATTGGTGGCTCCCCGCTCAGATTGGGGTGAGAAACCAAAAAGTTTAATGCGACCACATGCTCTCTACCGTGTAAAAGGCACCCGATCAAGGTCGAACTGGGAAGATTTAAAAACCCCGTGTGAAAAGGGCCTAAGTTAAGAGCATAAACTCTAACCCATCATATATATTTGTACAACATTTTGTTTTTTCTCTGAATCTCTCTTCCCTGAAACCAATTTCTTTCCCTCCAAACTGAGTGAGAAAGCTTTAAAAAAATAAACAAAAGGAGGAAAATTTCAGCACTGTAGCCACTGTTTCTCCTGTAAGGAGACCCAAGCAAATCTGCATGAATCAGACACACCACAATAGCCCTAACCTAAAACAAAGTAAATGGGTGGCATTTGTGAAAATGAATGTGACAAAAATCCAGGCAAGGTAATTCTGTTTGAATTTGCTGTCTGTTACCTCTTTTGTTTGAAGTCATTGTCCTCCTCTGGACTAATGCTTCTCAAGATATTTAATGTGAGGCATTAACAATTTTTCCCACAGTGTTCCAGAAACCAATACCATATTTGTGCCCATTTGGTACAAGTGTTTATTTCTTTGCAGGAAACTTTCCAGGGACCAGCAGCCATTGGCTCAGGAAGTGCATGGTTTAGGGATCAGCTCTTTGAATAGCACTGCTCTAGGCTACTGGGCACAATGTTACCTCTGGAACAAAAGGATTCCTGTAATGGGACTGGGATATCAAAATTTTTAAATCCCAAAATATGTTGAACAGATGTTATTGGTATCTCATGATTGTTCTTTAAGTGCTTTAGTTTATTTTCCTTTCAGTAGGCATTTATTTAACTTCTGTGGTGCATTATTTTCAAGGAAATACTTTGCAATTTTAAACAATTGGTTTTTGTGTGGTCATATGTGAGTGTGAGAGACAGTGTAGATTGCTATCTGCCTTCCTTTCTTGGATGACTTTTATAAAAATAATAATTTCCTAAAACAATGGTGTCCCCACAGTGGAATGTTCCATTCAAATATCCCTATTTTAAAAAGATATTTCAAAACTTCTAAAGGATTCTGTCAAATCCTAGTGCTTTGTAACTGTAAAGATGAGGAGATCATCAGTGTTTGTTTGGAATATCAATAGATCAACAGCAGAGTTTAAGGACTTGTGGCTGAAAAGCAAGAAACAGAAGTGCCCACTATGCCTTCCTCTGTCTTCACACAGATACTTAACTCTACCTGCAATCTCCTTGCTATCAAAGGAGGAAGAAGGCAGAATGAGAAACACAGTAGGGGCAGCTTCCTCACATTATCAAGAAAGAAGGAAGTAGGAATGACAAGGATTCTGACTTTTGAATACTTCCTGGACTGGAAGCATTATGGGAGAGTGAACTGAGAAAATACCACAACATTCCATGGCAGGAATGGGGACGGGATGCACATGGGACAACCAGCTTGCAGTGGCCCCATGTGACTGGTGGCCTATAGGCCATGCCCTCCCAATGCATTCAGGCTTTTCTACTGCAATAAGTAACCTTGAACTGTATTGCCCTCTTGATACCTGTGTTGGATGTTGTTCATTAAAACCACATATGAAGTCCACGAGAATAAAGATATTCACCTATTTTAATGATGTGCATATGTGTTTGATACAATTCAAAAGCCTGGTACATGAAAGTCTTAAAATGAAAATTTCTCTCCCTGCAGCAATTTCTGATATTAGCTATCTCTGCAAATTCCATTTTGACTACTTTGCCAAATTTCCAAGTGAAGGACCCGCATGACAGGTCCTCCCCTGAGGTGGGTCAGCTGAAGCATAATCTCCTGAACGCAGAAGATACAGTGCTATCCTTGTATATCTCAAGGTTGCAAAGCTGCCAGAGTTGGTTTTCAGGCATTTTTATGACCTACTTAATTTTTGTATGATGTGGATTTAAGTTTTGCCAATAGTTTTTTAAAAGGTAAGGAATGAATTCTACAAGGTAGCAAAACTGTGATTATCATGTGGCCTGTGAAATCACTTATGTTAAGATATATGTAACTCCTCTATGGCAGAACATATAACATCTAATTTACTGAAGTTCCTGAGATTCAGTTCACATGCATAGTCAGCTAGCATACTCCCCAAAACTGGCATCTGTATGTGTGAACTCACTCTATTGAGAAGCATGTCCTTTGAGGTGGTAGGAGGAGATTTCATGCAGGAATGCACAACTAAGACCATTTCCACATGATGGGGCTCTTGTGAGTCATTCCGTTGCAGTCCCAGCAGGGAAGGGAGTGTGACAGGAATGCTCCCCTCTACATGAGAATGACTTCCTGTGGAAGGGAGCATGATGACCACGCCTCTTTCTTCCACAGTGAAGCTGGGCACTTTCCCAGACTGCACTGGGGAAGGAAGCATAACCATTGCGATTCCTGTCCTTCCTCAGGACAGGTAGGTACAAGAGCGTTGCACAATCATGGACACTAAATGGATTTTATCTGTTTAGTGAATACCCTGCGAGCTCAGCGCATGGGGATGTGATGGCAGCAGGCTGGAAACAATGTTGTGCGGAAGCACGACTAGCCGACTGCTGCCATCCTGTCCCCATTGCAGGACAGCCCCATTGTGTGGAAATGGCCTAAAGCACTCCTAAGAGTTGCACATCTTTTAAAAGATCTCCAAAGAAGGAACGTTTATTATCCTCCGAGGCCTATTCCACTTTGAAAGAGCTCTTACCATCAGGCTCTTTCTAATGTTTGCATGGAATCTCTTCTCTAGTAATTTAAATTTTTTGGTTCATGTTATGGTTTCTAGAATAGCAGAGAACAAGTTCAGTCCATCTATATGCACTGGTGATGTGTGAGCACATGTGTGTGTGATTGTGAATGCACATGCATAGTGCTGGCAACTGCCGCTTAATGGACACTGAGAGGACAAAAGTGAGGAGGAGGGATGGGCAAAATGCTCTACAAAGAGCAGGTCCCTTTATGGTTTATTGGAGTCCTGTAGAACTCAACATCATGACTTCCCCTGCTCTCTACACCTTTTTCCATATATATTTTTAAACAACTTGGTCTGAGAAAGAGACTTTCATTTCAATTGTTTGCACGAGGATTTTCTGTCTTTTGGTTGGCCTAATAAAGGTGTTACCAAAACAGTGTCTTTGGAATTTGTCTTTTGGCTAGCACAACTACTCCTACATTTTTGTTATGTGTCTGCTCCCATGTGACAGTCTCAGATTACACAGAGCACTAGTGTTGATTTGGAGTACTAGATTTACTAAAGCAGCCTCATTGATGCAGATTCCCTCATGTTGACCAGATTCCCTAATGAAGACCCTCAGTCTCCCCACTTTCTCATTACCACTGCTACCTGGCAGGTGATGAGATGACCATGAGGTTCTTCCCATCAGCTATTTGACTGCAACAACAGCCTACTTGCTGGTTGGGAAACTTTGAGAGTTCTAGACTTTACTAAGTTCTGATTATGCCATCAGTTAGTTGTTATCTTGTGACAGATCAGACTTATTAGCAGCACTTTGTGATCCATGCAATACAGCATAATACAAACCTGTGTTTAACATGATGCTATGCAGTATTGAAGGAAAGGTGCGTTAGTGGATCCTCAACAACAACAACAACAACAACTTCTTGCCTGCATCTCCCTGTGGATTATGGTGAGGAACAACAACAAATTAGACACATATTAGACAGCCACAGATATACCAAGAAATCATTGTTTGCTAGTCTTTTTCCTTTCAAATTATTATGAAAAATCAGCCGATTACATATGATGTGTGAAAGCAAAAATGATCTGTTCACTCATTCTGAGAAGTTTCTCCAATGATCTTTCTGTAACCATGGACCTCACGATATTTTTTGGGAAAAATCTTCAGTTTCTCTTTTCCTAGTTCAACCCCTTTGAGTTGGCAAATTTTGCAACTATTTTATTTTGAGGGAGAGAGGAAGAAAGCATTTTTAGGCCAAATATGTGGGTAAATGCTACATCAATGTCCTGGTGCTGTGAAATAGAGGAGTTAACTCAAATCCTTCCTGCAGATTTATCATTTGAAGCCTGAGGTTTCATGTAATCCCGTGTATGTACATGATGGGAAATTGCTGACCAGCTGAAGTCTGCCCTGCACGAGGCAGCTGTGGAACTGATTAGTTTCTCCCAAGCACTTGGCAATGTCAGAGTGAATTTCATTTTCTCGTTGGCCAAGCAGCAAGGTTCTTTTCTCGCCCTTCTTCCCCTGATGAATAATTTGCTTGCAATAATCAGGGAGCATGAGAGTTCATGCAAGGTAAACTTCAGAGAAAGAGCTGCAGCTTAGTGATAGAGGACATACTTTTCATGTGGAAGGTTCCATGTACAATTCCTAACTCTTCAGAGTGAGCAGGGGAAAACCCCTTGTTTAGATGCAGCTGCCAGACAGTATAATCCAGCCTTTCCCATTAAGATCTCAGCAGATGTTTTGGACAATAGCTCTTATCAGCCCAAGTCAACATGGCAAATAGTCAGAGATTATGGGAGATGTAATCCAAAACATCTATAGGTACTCAGATTGGAGAACCCTGGACTGCAGACAGTATTAAGTGAGATAGTCTTCTGGGCTAATATGGTGTAAGGCAGGTTCCTATCTTTTTAGAAGTCACATGTCTTGAAGGCAAACATAACAATCAGGGCCCTTATTCTAGTAAAGCAATCTTTATCAATTAATCCCACCAGCTTTTGTTTTAAGTAATCAATCACTTTGTCAGGTTCAAATAAATTATTTAAGTGATTTAGGTCACTAAAGAAAAGCTATATTGCTTATATTTCTATGCAGAACTGTAACCCCAAAACTTGGGTGACTCAAAGGTTCACCCATAATGCCAGTATCTCTGTTCAAAGGTGGAGATTTATTAGCTCAAATTAGGAGGCCTGTGACAGAGGGGTAACCTAACAAGATCTTCCACCAATGTTTATGGGGTCTCTGCAGGAAAGACCCAGGCAGAAATTCCAAAATAAGCTAAAATGTGTTTATTAAGAAGGTTCAGTCATGCACACATAAGATCCAAGCACTCACTCACTCACTGACTCAAGAGCTAATTGAAAGAAGAAGGGGAGAAAGTTGTTGATAGCAAAATTCAGGGAATGGGCAATAATTACTGATCTGGAGAGCAGCAAAGACAGCAGCATTGTGGCTTAGACTTGCACCTAAGGACATAACTTGTTTGGAAATCAGAGCAACAGTGTGGCATTCAGCAGGCAAGATACTGCATCTGACTGCCCAAAACTGTGTGTTTTTATACCCAAAATCTGTAAGAGTGTAAATGACTCTCTGGTCAAGTGGACAATGGCGGTTGCAGCAGTCCGTACTATGTTACTAGTCTTAGTGTTAGGTGACAAAGAGTTAATGGCTGTTGCAATAGCTCTGTAACAGAGGACAGGTAAAGGGACAATAAGGGGAAATGTCCAGTGCTGGGAAGGAAGGCTGAAACAATCAGTGGTTTGGTGGGAAATTCCCAGTGCTATTGTATGGCAGCAGAGATGTTACAGCTTCAACTTAAGCCTATTATCTCTGGAGTTACCTAGTGATTGTCCTGACAATGACCTTGACCTACTTTGCAACACATGTGTTCAGCCATGATTTTTCTTCTGCCTAGCCTGGTCTTACAGGCACATCAAGGTCTATTTTATATCAATGCCAATTACTATATTTTACCAATTAAATTGTTTCACCAGTTAAATCATATCAAGTGGGGTGTGGGCCAGCAACAGAACTTGGATTTTTTTTGGACTATAGCTCCCAGAATCCCCTAGCCAACATGACCATTGTTTCCTATCCTCCTGTACAAAAAGAAAATCCTTCTTTTAAGATGAAGTTTACCATCTGCAGTTTTTATCAGTACTTGCTTAAAAATAATTGCTTTTTTTAAAAACATGTGCTGCCCAATTAATCAAGAGACCTTTGTAATCACACATACTGTTTTAAATTGATTAATCTAGCTGATTAATTAACTACACGCTGCAGCCTGAGCAGACAGTGATAATGACTTTATTTCATACTGAATGCTGCATTTTAATATGGAAAAAAATTGAATTTCATAAATGTATGCTAGCAAATTATGGAAGTGTTTAATGAAACTCTGGAAATGGTTTAATCTGTCAGTAACTTTAGTAACATTTATTTTTAAGAAAGTGAGTATACCATAATTTTATGGCATCTTAATAAAGTTCTGATACTATTTTAATTCTGTCAACTAAAACCATAAAATAATAGGATAATAACTGGGAAAGATCCAAGGGAGGGATCCTTCTTCCATTACTGTTTGCCTCTAAGAAACTGAAGCTACTATGGCATTATCTAGGGATGGGACGAATCCAGAATTTTCTGAATCTGAATCCGAATCCCTGGAAGGTTCTGGGAATCCACAAATCTCGCAAATCTTGAATCTTTCAAATTCTTTTTAAAAAAAGGGTTTAAAAAGCAAGGGAAAGAAGGATAATCTTGGGGAAGACACACTCTCTCAGCCTTAGCAAAAGCCTAGGCAGAGGCAAACCTCCCTCTGAAGAAATCTGGCCAGGACAATTGTCATAGTTTTGCCTCAAGATCTCCCGAGATTGAAAATGACATGAAGGCCCTTTCTACACTGGCAGGAAAATGTGGATTAATCCCACATTTTCCTGCCTGTGTAAACAGGACCACATATTACAGTATAGAGATAATCCAGGTCAAAGCTAGCTTTTCTTTGCATAGCTCCTTCTGGCATCCTGGGGTTTGTAGTTTGATGATGTGCCAGCACACTTTAGCAGTGAAGGCTATGACAACTTGTAAAACTACAAACCCCAGATTTGTGTATCAAAGAGCTTTAAAAGGGAGCGATGCAAAGAAATGTTCAGATGTCCTTGAAATCTCAAGAACAGTACCTTCCAGTCAAGTATCAAGTCCTGCAACAAGGAAGGCACTTAAATCACACACACACACAAACAAACAAACAAACAGCCTCTAGTCCAATCTCAGTTCTGCACCCTGCAGTCTCAAGAGTCAAGTCTCAAGTCCTGCAACAAAGAAAGCACTTAAATACACACACACACACGCCTCTAGTTCAGTCAATTCTCTACCCTCCATTCCTGCAAGGGACACTCAAGTCAAATCTCTAGGCCTGTCTGAACAATTCCCAATCCCTACCCTCTAGTCTCAAATAAAAAAATAATACAGATTAATGCATGCTCAATAAACGATTCTGGAGGCAGCTACTGTTCACCTTGTTTGTTGTAGGCAACACACACTCCTCCTATAGAATCAGCTAGAGTAGAATCCCATTCTTTCCCAGTTCCAGTTTTTTGGCATTCATTGTTTACCATTGACAGGCTGCTGTAACACGAGACCAAAAGGCTGTGTTCCTCCAGCTCTCCTTTGCAACCTTTCCAATGGCAATGCTACTTATAAACTTGCAGCTAGACTGAGGAAAAAGAGGACAAGGGGTTGAGAAGCATAAAAAGACTTTCTAAGAGGGAGCTTCAAAACGGGTTAACTGAAGTATTCATATATTTAAGACACAGAAACTAAGAGAGGAAGTGGCATCCTGACAATCTTAGTTCCAGAATTGACCAAAAAAAGCTGGTGAAGGGGAAAGTATGACTGGCATGGCTTGCATGGAACCCCTGAACCCCTTTTTGCAGTCTTTGGAACCCCCTGGGACATTCTCACAAGCTCCTAGACCCCCACACAAGCTCAGTTTTTCTCCTCTGTTCCTTACCTTGCAATCCCTATCCCAAAATTACCTTGCAGAGGGAGGCAGTAGCAGGGAGAGACAGCACTAGGGGCACAGGCAGCAGGAGGGAGAAATGGTGGCCTCCAGAGTGTGCAAGGCTTTATGCCGGTCTGTTGGCCAATCACCCGTGCCCATGTTGGGTGGGGAAACATGTGAGGAGTGGGATCCCGTCCCGGTCCTGAGTTTTCAGGCATCCTGGTCTCCCAGGTTTTCAGGCGTCCCTGTGTCCAACAAACTGTTTGGTGGATTCAAAAGATTCTGTTTGCCTATTTTGGCAGGGGGATTCAGATTCCTGAATCTCAAATCCCTGCCAAGGATTCGAGAATTCGAGGATTTGGTTGGCCCATCCCTAGCATTATCTCAGTACCTTGCAAAGAAGTGTTATTACAGCATCTTACAAGACCAACCTCTGTGGTCTTCAGATCAGAAAAAGAGTGCCGCAACCAACAGGGCTATGAAAAAAAAATGAACTAGAACATGGTCAGATGGTTATGCTTTTTTGGTATGTCCACATATAATTTTATGCTTATTGTTATTTCTCATCAAATTTGACTTCAACTTATGGTGACCCTATGAATGGTTTCAAAGAGTTCCAGTGATACTTAGGTCTTTCAGACTCAGGACTGTGGCTTTTTTGGATTCCTTCCTTCCTTTTAAACATGGTTACCTACCTACTTCCTTCCTTCCTACCTTCCTACCTTCCTTCCTTCCTTCCTTCCTTCCTGGATTGTGGCTTTCTTGGTTGACTCAATAAAACTACAATATGGTCTTCCTCTTTTCTTACTGCCTTCCACTTTGCCTAGCATTATTGTCTTTTCCAGTGAGTCATGTCATATCTTGATATGTTCGAAGTACAACAGACTTGGTTTAAAAAGGGA
Source organism: Ctenosaura bakeri (assembly GCA_948474755.1). Lineage (NCBI taxonomy): Eukaryota > Metazoa > Chordata > Lepidosauria > Squamata > Iguanidae > Ctenosaura > Ctenosaura bakeri. The sequence goes on along the minus strand of CAOLHI010001150.1, from coordinate 410,600 downwards.
TCTTGTAGCACCTTTGAGACTGAGAGAAAGAAATTAGCAGCATAAGCTTTTGTAGACTAAGGCCATTTCCACACTACACTGTTATAGTGCTATTATTCCATTTTCGACATTCTATGGAATCCTGGGCTTTGCAGTTTAGGGAGGGGCATTTAGAATTCTCAGTCAGAGAGCTCTTTGGCCTCACTAAACTATAAACCCCAGAATTCCACAGGATGTTGAAAGTGGCATAATAGCACTACGACAATGTAGTGTAGAAAAGCCCTTAGTCTGTGAAAGCTACAATATACCTTTCTTTTCTATGCTCAGAGTTCAGGTCTGATTTGCTCTGGGACCCATTCATTTGTTATTTGAGCAATCCGCAGTATCCAGAGAACACTCATTCAGCACCATATTTCAAATGTGCTGATTTTCTTTCTGTCAGCTTTCTTCACTGTACAGTTCATACACAGAAATTTCATGCTAACATGATGGAAATACCAAAACTTGTGTCAGAGTGGTCAATATTTTTAAGAAGTCCAAATCAACCATTTTGGGTGTTTCTAGGCGAATAGTCTAGGCTCCTGTGTATTGTACAGTTATTCTCACATTTCTTTCATAGCACGAAAAAGGAGTGGAAGGAGACAGGCAGAATGTACGCTGAAGATGTTTTCTGAACCTCCTGTAAAATTTGCAGAACAAGGCAGAACAGTTGCACAATGAAAACTTTGTCTGGCCCAACCTTGGTGAGATAAAATATTTGTAGCAAGGCTACAAAGTTCTGTACTATATACTCAAAATAAATAGATGTCTGGGACAACAACAGATATTATTTCCTGTTTGCTTAAAACTATAGAATAACTTTGCAGAATTTAGTTAAGAACACTGGGGGCAAAGACAGTGAAGATTCCCTTTGTAGCTTGGAAGGGGGCAATTTGCACTGGGAGTATTGCAAAAGATAAGAAGATAGTAATTGAGTCCTGCTATTAATGTAGTGTATGCCAAATATTTTGTCTGAGCAATTTTACTTGGATGCTATAGTAAACTAGGAAAGTTGTTACTTAGTTAAGAATGAGGATTTTGTTGATGATTTGAAGGAAACAAAAGTCTAATTAGTAATGCCTACAATTAAAACAATTGTTTTATATCTGGTTTTATATGAAACCAACCATTCCTCTGTAAATCAAAGTCTGGCAGTCTTGTCTGCAAGTTTGTTCAGTCTCAAGTTTGCATGGAAAAGGTTGGGTTGTTGCTCTAAGTGTAAATATTAACTCTAATCAAAATTTGTTTAAAAATGTGCATTCTGGAAATATAGAAATCTGAAGTGTCTGTTCAGGAAACACCTAAAAAAGGTGATAGGTTGCAGCTAACATTTTACTACTACCTTCATGTAGTCTTGCTAGATAACATAACAAGTCTGCTGATGCTGTGTTCAGGCACATGAACTAGTATAGCATAATAGACAAATACTTTTAAATTATAGCATGAAATGCTACTGTATCCTGAGATTTGCTCTAACAATCTGAATTGAGCTATTTGAAAAAATCATATTCATTGCATTTCTGAATAAATCCCCATAGTGGACATGATTGTGATGTGCAAAATTATTATTTTTTAATTGGGTCAGTGGAATAATTCAATTTCACATTGAAGTAGCAAGAATTCTGCTATTTAAATTATTTAGACACATTAAGGGAATATGTGTAGCTCCTCTATCATTATGTGATTCATTGTGTTCTACGGAGGTTGTAGCTGGAGAATAGCTGGAGTTCCCATTAGCAGGAAGCCTGAATACTGTGGTTCATTCAGTCTATGGTTTGAGGAAGCCTCTATGGTTGTCCAGGCCCACAGTTTGTGGAATGTTGGAGGGATTATCAGAATTTGCATTCTGGAGCTCTTGTGTTGATGAGAAACTGGAAAAAGAATGCGTACATTTCAAATTCCTGAAAAACACTGTTTATACATGCTTTACTGAATGAAGTAATGAAGTAATTTGTAGGAACAGGAATGTATGTGAATCTACCCAAAGCTCAAGATGTACCATGGAAGCCATATTTTTATGTCACAATAACCTCTGAGGCTAATTTGGTGGGTATGCATGACAGGACTTTCTCATTTCTACCCTGACTGTGGACTTCCCTCTTAAAGGTGCACAGGCTGGTTCCAGCCTTTCTGAAATTTCCAGTGGACAGCTGTTAGTTTGATTGGCCTTTGGCCCTTAAAATTATAAGTGGCTGCCTTGGCTATTTTTAACTTTTTCTTTTAATATATACATGTGAAAAATAAGCGAAGGAATGAGTGGTCCTTATTCAGTAAAAAATAAAAATAAAAAAAAATGACAGAACTAAGCTTGGTCTGGACATAGAACCTAGAAAAGTAGGATGTGCAGAGATGCTGACTTTACAGGTAGATATGCACATCCTTAACTGAGGATGAGCCAGTGTGGTGCAGTGGTTTGAGCACTGGGCTATGACTTTGGAGACCAGGGTTTGAATGCATGCTCAGCAATGGAAACCTACTGGTTTTCATGACCTTGGGCATGTCGTATTCTTTCAGCCACAGAAGGGCAAAGGCAAACCTCCTTTGAACAAATCTTGCCAAGAAAATCCCATGATAGCTTCATGTTGGGGTCACCTTTAGTTGGAAAAGACTTGAGGGCACACAACCAGCACAACAATGACAAACAATGACAACAATAACAATAACATCCTTGACTGCACAGTTGCCATCACAGTTTATTCCTTTCTTGCACCTGGACCGTTTTACAAAGCACAAGACTGCAGCTCTGTTTTTAGAGATCTTACGTTATATAACTTTTGTTTGGCTTTTGGTGTGAGAATGGGATCTCTGCTAATTTAATTTTGTTTGGTTTTCAATTGTGTTGTTTTCATCTTCTGGAGGAGGTCTTTTTCATTTTTATTGCATATACATCTAAAGAAGACTTTAGGCACTGGATATGTTTTGAAAATCAAGAATATAAATAAAAGGGGCTTGCTAAATGTTTTAAAGAAGTATATCCAGAGTTCAGCAGTGCCTGTAATGTATAGGTGCTACCTTGGCATTATCAATGCTCTTTGTCAAATTAAATGCAAGAATACTAGATAATGGGGGATTTGGTATGATCAGCATATCTTTTCTGAGTGGCTCGACAACCACACTGGGTACGATTTACAAATAAAAAACACATTATATAAAATTGAAATGCTGTCCTACATGACTTTAAAAAGATATTTTGTAAGTCACCAGTATATCCATTTCTTAAGGGTTCAAGTGTTTCAAAGTACAAAAAAATCCTCGTCTGTTCATCTTCCACCATTTCATGTATATGAGCCGGATTTATGATTTTATTCTGAGTGAAGCTGGGTGGTCTTGCTGGGTTTCTTGTTTATCTTCTTTCCAAATATTTAATCTGGTGTTGTTTCCACTCTGTTGCTGCTTCTTGTCATCTCAGTCCAGCAGTGTATACATGAGAATATAATGCTTACCTCTTACCTTGAGGTCAAGCACTTTTTTTCCCTTGGAATGTTAACCAATTCAGTTTCACTGGAACTTGGCTGATGGGGGTGAAAGAGAATGGCAAATCTTTATTCCCTTTTTATAGTCAACCACTTGGAGAATAGGGAGCCTCTTGTTTCTCATCCCCCAGCACACTTCTTGCAGTTTTGATGTAGATCCTACAGTTTTTTTCAAAGTGAAAGGCAATGACTAGTCCTCTCCTACAAGTACAAATCTTTTGTAACATCCAAAGGCAAAAGAGGCAGATTTGCAGGCTTCTGTTAACTCCAATAGCGTATTTTTAATTTTTAATGCGTGATGATTTTTTAAAATTAGCTTTGCTGGATGATGCCAAAAATTAGCAAAATGTTTTTTTGTGTCTTCCGGTTAGCCACATAAAAGTATCACAATTTATATTCTGGATTTTGTTTGACAGTCAGCGTTGCTTACTTTCACAATTTCTTTTTTTTTTGTGTTTGGTGAAGAGCACTTAGAATTCTTTCATGTATTCCCCTGAACTACAACATTTGAACTCTCTGGCAGAACATTCAAAATCCCTCCCTAAACTACAAATCCCAGAATTCCACAGAATACAGATGTGATAATTAAAATGGCATCAAAGCATTACAAATGTGCAGTGTGGTTTCACTCTTCTTTTCTTAGGCCCTTTTCGCATGCAGTTTCTTTTGCGAGAGGGCCCCTTGAGTAGAACTATTTAGATGACAGAACTGCTCCCCACAAGAGCTGTCAGTAAATGGGAGTGGTGGTCCATATGATGCACTCCATTTACGCGATGCTCACGAGCCTAAAGCAGGCCGCGCACGGATTTTTTATTTTCGGCTCTAAGCCGAAAATGCTGTGCGGTCGCGCAATGCTCCCGGGGCCCTCGTGTACTCACCTGCCCTGCGGTGCATCGGGCGAGTGGGGCTGGTCGCGCTTCCTCCCCCAGCGCAGCCTACAGCTCCCAGGCTGCACTGCAGAAGGAAGGGGCGGGGCGTTTGCACGACGGCTGCGTGACCGGCAACCCAGCTGTGGGAGAACGGAGGAGCGATGCGAGTGTCTCGCGCAAGAGGCTGCTTGCGCGAATGGCACCCCCCACCTCTGCGAGCAGGTAACGTGCGAAAAGGCTTGATAGAGCAATATTCACTTATGTGTAACACTGAAATGCAAGATACAGTCTGAAGCTGGTACAGTGCTTCAGAGACAGGTTTACTCATCAGCTAGTCTGAAGCAGGGATATGAATATCTGTCTGTCTCCATTTCATTGCATTTTTCCAAAGCCTACCTGCATTCTCATCCCATGCTTGGATCAAACAGGGTTACAAGACCTTGTTTTTCTTCTTTCAAGGGAATTTAATATAATTAAAATATGCCTCTTTTAAAAAGTGGATGTTTTGTACACACTGTTCACAAGTAGACTTTCATGTTTTATTTTCCACATTGACTAAAGCATTGCTGTTCATATTTTTGTTTGTATTCTTAGCCGCTCACATTTTAAAAATACATGTATAGTTTTGTGTTTTTTTTATTTCTCTGAACCATCCTCCAAATCTATGCACAAAAATTGTAGATTTCTGAGGTAAGGTGCCCTTTGTCTTACAACAACCCTCATGAGATGCATTTTGGGAAACTTAAACCCTACAAAATTCTTTTTCATCCCTATTAGAAATAGATAAGATTCACATGTATGAGAACAGCTATAGTCATGTTGAGAACTGTAGTGCTCTGTTCTACAAGTAGTAAGGCCCAATGCTCTTTATAATTAAGGACTCCAACTCCAAAGAGGAATTATGTTTAATTTTTTAACATTCTTTCTAGCCAGAATAGTTCCACTCCTATATTATAAGTTAGTTGAAACCTGCCAAAATCAATGTAAATTCTTAGTGTATTTTTGGAATTGTGTGAAGGAAGAACATCACTTATACTGAAACTTGAAGACAGGTTTTCCATTTCAGAATGACTTTGAGGCTTTTCCAGGACTATAACAATGGATGAGGGCATAGCTCCCAAATAAGAATTCTGCTCTGCAATTGTTTTTTTCTTTGGTGCCCAAATTTCTAGCATCACAATAACTTAAAATATCAGTCGAGCATTTCAAAGTAAATTTTTGACACCCAGAAATAGTTTATGGTAAAATCCAACAAAACACCAACACTCTTCACACACCTATGTACATTTATAAAGAAGCCTTTCCATGTATGTACAGTTTGTATGCTGTGGGACTCATCTTTGATGAGCCTACAGCTCTGTTTGAAAGTTCATTTTCAGGTTTGACTCACATGCTGACACAATGCAGCCTTTCAATGATTCATCAGAAAAAAACAATAACTGTGTTTTGAAAGTAACGTGTTGAAGGCATGTCAGGTGAACAGGTTCTCCCCAGGTCTGCGAAGAAATAATTTTATTAACAGTTGAAAATATTATAGAAAGATGACTTACACAATATGCATTTAAATCCTGATCATGGAGATTTAGTTTACATAGCTATTTTGCATGTAGAAAATGTACTGTTTGAATTTGTTTCTTTTTTGTAAGCTTCACAGCATGGCTTCTAATTAAATTGCAATAACTAGCACATATTTTTGTCATTACCTATGTTTTTTCCCTACAGAAATCTCTTTTATAATGATCAATGCCCAAACCATTTTGCTCCTTCCATGGAAATTGTCTTACTACACTCCAGAGTTTCTCTCCACAACCTTCCAAAGTGTTTTTTTCTTTTTATCCAGTGCTGACCACCATCTCCTCAATAGGTACTCTTCCTCTTCCTGTAGAATAAAAATGTACTATTATGCTTTCCACTGGTCACATCTGATCTCCCAACTACGCTTTTTCTCTAGGTTTGCTTTCAGTAGAGAAGTTCAAAGAGTTCCAGCAAGATTATACAAAATATTAACAAATTTTGCAATGCAAAGTTTTCAGCAAATTTAAATCAGTGATGACTTGCTTCTAAAGATGCCTTTTGCAAGATTTGAAAGGAATTTTCTTGGAGTTTAGATTCTTGATGAAATTATCTGTTTTGTATTTTCTGCTTCTTATGAGGCAAAGCACCTGCTGCCTTGGAAATTCACATATTTGTAAAGCTTGTGATGCATTTCTAATGAAGCTCAAAACAGACTGAAGAATTTAGCACTGGAGTCTGGGTTATAATGCCAGGAGATGGACTGGAGTGCAACTTTTGCTAAGAACCCCATAGTTCTGTTTGCCAGCCTATCTGGCCCTGTTCAACTAGCAAGTTTTTCCCAAGCTTCCCAAAGCCCATGGAAATCCTCTGGGCTTCTGGGAAGGTGAAGCTCAAGACACCTGGAAGATGGCACCCCCCTAATGCTCCACCTTGCCTTGGGCCACAAATTGGCCCTCACTGGTCAGTCAGAGAGTACTATTCTGAGAAATAAGTAAGCACAAAACCACACAGACATTTTTTAAAAAGATAAATAGATGAAAAGGTGTACAGTTGAAAAATACATACAAGCATGGCTTAGCCAGCAGGGAAAATATTTGTGAAATTAATACTTTATTTAAAAAAAATTGACAGTAAAAATGAACATATTAGGAAAAAATATGTAAAAATGTTTATGCACTTCTCTGAGCTCAAGAAAGTAGCTGTACTGAACTACAGTTCCTGGAATTGTTCAGCCAGCATGGTCTGCCTTATATTGTGTGTCCTGCAGGCTTTCTCCTCTTCCTGCAAGGCCATCTTCTGTCAAAGTTTTGCATTTCAAGGAGAGATTGGGAACATGTGGCTTTCTTGATGTTGCCACAAACTCTCACCATTGCAGATGCTAGATAAGGGCAATGGGAGTTGCAGTCCAACAATCCTGTTTAAAGGTTCAAACTACCCTTCATCTACAATTAACAGCATTTTGACAAAACACTGAGCAAGGCAACAGCATGGACTCTAATGTTACATCTGTTCATCACCCATGAAATTGGTTATAAATAGAGTAAGAGAAGGCAGGAGGAGAAATTCTTCACTGAACAATTTCACAGCAGGCCGAGACCAGTTATATATCCAGAAACCAAACCACAGTCAGGGACTCAAACAGTGAAGGAAACTTCTCATTATTATGTATATTTAGATATTTCTTTAGGTTTTGGTACTTCTTATCATATTGGTCTAGATTAGATTTTGGTACTTCTGCATTATCAATAAGTTTCCTTACTACAGTCTGTAACTCTTTTCCATTAATGTAGCCTCATTTGGAACAGAAGACTTGTGTTAGAACTTCTGTGTTGTGATCAAACCATCTGGATGCAATTTTATGTTTACTAGACCTCGAACCTATTCCTTATAGTGACAAATTGGGTATATGCAGTATGGCCATCTTTTCTCTTGTATCTTTAGGGTGAGAAGAGTAGTAAGATCTGGGTGTTCTTTATTCAGCTATATTTTTCCCTGCATACTTTTTTTTTCAATCTACTAATGCAACCTCTGGCAGACATCCCAGCACAATTTGGGTTGGAAACATTTGCTGGTTTGGGTTTTTTCTTTGTTCTTTCCCCTTTTAAAAAAGCAGTGATCTGTATGACATACATGTTTTATTTAATATACGTCAACATTCATTCTTGTGTTCTAATGCAGGAAGTGCAGTGAATTTGTCCTTTGCCACCAGGCAGATGGGTTTGGAAGTCCTGTCGGGATCATGGCCAAGTGTTAACGGTAGTATTAATTGTTGTGTGCCTTCAAGCCTTTTCTGACTTATGGTGACTCTAAGGTGAACCTATCATTGGTTTTTTCTGAGCCTGAGTGAATGTGATGCACCCAAGGTAATCTAGTAGGTCTCCATTGCTGAGTGGGGAATCGAACCCTAGTCTGCAGGGTCATAGTCCAACACTCAAACCAATACACCATGATGGCTCTCACCAGTGGTATAGAAAGAGTTATTTGTGTTTAGATATGTTTTACTTTAGCTTGGCAGTTTGAAGCTGGAAATTGGCTAGGGGTGTGAGTTTTCTCTTTGAGCAACTTGATTGTACAGTGCAGATAGCTTAATGGGGGATGGGCCATGTTTGTGCACTTGATTTTCTTTTATTACTTCTTCTCTATATAACCATTGGGAATCCATTTTCCATGGGACTCACCCTGGATGGGCCCATCCCAGAGCAGGGGCTACCCAAAGCCAGCCATCAGAAATTGGATTGCTGGCCAGAGTAGTGTGGAGAGAATTAGCCTTTTAGGAATCTAATTCTATGACTGGCTATAAAGGAATGCTCAGCCCCATCAGTAAAAGGTCTGGAATGGTCCTTTGCTGTATATCATCATTCACCACTGATGAAGCATATCTTATACCAGCAACATCTATCAATGTTTGGACAAAAATCCTACTTTTTTGTCATTGGAGAGGTCAGAATTCTTAATGACTACACAACCACAAAAAGCCCCCAACCCACATTTTAAGCAACTTAGCCTCACCCTTTCTTTGTCAGTGGAGCATGGGAGGATCAGTGGCAATGTGTCCAGCTCATCGCAGGAGATGCTGCAAGGGCATCATCTGTAGGGACTGCCTGCCTGAGGACATCTGGATAGTCCTGTGAGAATCTCAAGGACAATAACATGCTTACAACTACACCGACATGTGTATCTCATGTCTATGTAAATTTCCCAACAAAATAGGCTTATACAGGGGATTGGCATGAAAAAGAAAAAGAGTTATTTCAACATTGCCACAGTGGTTCTTATTTCCAGTTCACTTAGACTCATTTATATTCTTTCCTGACCTTCCCCAGAGGTTTTATACCACATTGTCTCTCTCCTCTACCTTCCTGATTGGCTATTACCACTCTTCTCTCTGATGGCTAGTCCCCTAACAGCTGTTGCCAAGGTCCTCAGCTTACTGTCTTGTAAATGAGGCATAGTTTTTCTGCTCTTCTCACTTCACTCCTGCCTTCCTTTACAAAATTCCATTCCATTCCATTAGTTGAATCCCTCACTCCAGTCTGTTCCATTTTATTAGCTGAACCCCAAAGGAGTAGACTCCAGACCTGTCTACTATTATGGACCCCATAATCATAGAGACACTTCTAGTCATGTTTATCACATCTAAATTGACAGTATTATGGGGTGGTTATTGTGATAGAATAGGACTTTGGAAATGCTAGTTGCTATTGAACTATTGGGCCAGTCATTCTGTCTCAGCCTAAAATACCTCACAAATTTGGAAGAAGGAAGGCCATGTACCCTGCCATCAGCTCATTGGAATAAAAGTAATACGACACACAACTAATTCAATTGCATAATGTGTTGCAGTAGGATAATGTTTGAAATAAAAATGTCATTTTAAAATGCATAAGGAAGCTGCGATATCTTTAAATGGTTCTTGAAAGCTCTTTTTTACTCTGAATTTGATTTTCCAAACTTCCCCCTCCAAACCAGTGGATCCTGAATCTGACCCACTGCCTTTGCCCTTGGCACTTATAAAATCCTTATGCTTATCTTGGAAGATATTTATTGATCTCTGGGGACACTGCTGAAGTGACATAAGCTATGAAAGAGGCTTTGTAATCTAATAGGAAGGCAGGCTCATTATTAAGGTGCTTTATCAAAGTTTATGTGACAGGGTGTAGCAGTTGGAAACTATTATCTAAGATCTGTCATTTATAATTCCATGTATTTATAACCATTACATTAGCATTTCATTAAACTTGTAGAAGAATACGTGTGCTGGATGTATTTATTTTAGACATTTATCATTTTAATGACACAGTCTACAAAAACATTTTTAATATAGTGAAGCTATAAACATTGTATTGCTGTGTTCTGTGAGAAAAGATTTTGGTCCCAAAGAAGCTATTGAAGGATTCATTCTCAGTCCCCTAAGGTCTGAGCTTCTTCACACATTGTTGCTAGCTCTGAAACTCCTGCTTCTCTTTCCTATCAATTTTCCTCATTCTTCCTGACTATGCCTTGGTATCACAATTCTTTCTGACTATGCATCAGACATGGCTACATGTCCTGAGGGAGAGTTATCCTCCATACTTCACCATCTCTATAAAGGAGAAGAGGGAAAAGACCTTAGCTCAGCATCTACACATCCCCATCGTGAGTCTTTGTCAGAGTCTTTGCTGGTTACTTATGGCTATAAGCTGCATTCAGTTATCAGCTCACCAAATAATCATCAGAGTGGCTCAAGCAAACCACTGCCCTCATGCTCAGTTCACCCAACATCAGTCTCCCATTCTAGTGACTCATCATGCAAGGAGGTTGTAAATGTTATTAACATAGGGGATGTGAAGCCCATTGATTACTTTAAATGTGGTCTAAATGCTGCAAATCATTATTTCCATTGATGTCGATGTCCAGAATATATGCAAAGTATTTTCAGTTGCATTTCACCAGTTCAGGGGTAGCTTACGGTTCCTGTTCTCCCATTAGAGGTCTAAATTGGTACTAAAGTAGTTGGCTATTCATGGTTGCTTACTAAAGCTTTCAGGTCCCAATTGGTTTTACAAAACTCCTCAGATTGCATGATTTTAAATTGTTTGACTCTATTTCAATCAGTTTGAATCTGTCTTTTCACTTGTTAAATTGTTTATTGTTTATTTTTTTTTAAAAAAAATAATCTTCACTATTTACATTATTTAAATTGGTCAAGTTGGTATTATTGTTGTAAGCCACCTTAAGTCTTGTGCTGGCGGAAAGAGGGCATATTAAGTAAATTAAAATAAATAAATAAATATTCTATGTCACTCTGAGAACTTTAGATAGAGAACATGATATAAATATTTTACTAAATAAGAAAGAAAGAAAGAAAGGAAGGAAGGAAGGAAGGAAGGAAGGAAGGAAGGAAGGAAGAAAGGAAGGTAGGTACTAGTGGGGCAGTGAATTCTTTTGGTAATAGGTTTCAGCATCTTGAAGACCCCTTTAAATTTGGTCTAAAAGACCAGAGTGGATTCATGCACTACTGACATGACCCTGTGTGTGTCTGGCAAGCTTCTCCCCTGCAGACATGTTGCAGTGTGTAGGTAGCATGGTAGTGGGGGGAGGAGAGTTTGCATGCCCCTTTGAAGTTTTGCTTTCCCCCAGATTTGTCAGTGTTGGTTTCTCACAGTTTTTTTTTTTTAAAAAAAAACCTCATGCAATTTTTTTTTTATGATGCAAACATGAAGTTTGTGGATTTTGGTACATTTTTAAGGGAAAAAACCCTCCTGAAACAAAATTCTCCATCATTTCAACTAACCATATTCAGAAAGGTTAATTTTTTTACTGGCACTGAGATGATCTAAGAAATAGATACATTTAGAAAAGAGGAAGGTAGCACGGAAACCTTCATTCAAGCCCACAAATTTGAGGACTTGAAAACAAGACTTTTATAAGTTACACATTCAAAGCCTTTTGTCTGGAAAGACAAATCTGTAGATTTTGGTTTCGTCTACTTTCAGATTTTTTTTTTTTAAACTAAGTCCCCTCTCCATCCTGAATATGAAGAAGCAAATAGCAAATTCTTACCAACAGTGGTTTTAAATGATGCTCCCACTATCCCTACTTACTTTCTGCATTAGATTTCATCCTATAGAGAACAGTGGCGATTGGTGGTGAATCTGCTCTACAATCATCCATGGAGCTGAACCTCTTCTGGGGCAGGGTTGAAGACCTTGGATTTCTCCTTTATAGTTCAGGCTAAAACCTGAAAAAGATTTGTTACTTTACTGACATGGAAACCATCAATTGCCAAATGATGATGATGATGATAACTGTGATTAGCCCGTATTCTATGACTGCTACTTAATTATAGAGATGTAACTAAATAATGACTTTTGGTCTGACCCCTGCAGCCCATCTTAAGAGAGGCAGCTGAATCAGCTGAAGGAAGTCTATTCAGCTTCCAATTGGGGCACAAGGAAGTTGATACTTCTACCCCTTCCCACCTGCATAGTTGAAGCTATGACAAAGACTTGTGACAGGGTTCCTGCTTCTGATTGCGGCAGCCTTATGTGCTGGTAGGAAGGAGATGGGAACATCTTCCTCTTCCTTGTGCTCAGATTGTAAATTCAATCTGGCTGCTGAATCTTAAATTGGGCTGGAGAAGAATTTTGTCATCTTACAATAAGACTATACTTGGCCCTCCACATTTGCTAGGGTTAGGGACACAGGACCCTCACAAAAGTGAAAAATTCACAAATAACAAAATTTGTGTGTCTGTAGGAAGGGGGCTGAGGCACAAGTGGGGAAAATGGGCATCCGGGGTCTAAACCAGGTCAGGGAAAGGAGATGGTTGGCATGGGGATCTTGTACTTCCTCTCTCTTGCCCATCTCCTTCCTTGGGTGCGTGTGGGGCATGGGTACAGGGTTTCTGGTGCTGAGAATTTGGGCAGAGAGCCATCCTTAGTTGGCCAGGCAGAGACTGGTAGAAGAAAAGGAGGACCAGAGGTACATTTTTAAAGGGCTATGTGGCCTGATTGGAGCCACCAAGAGGGAAGGTTTCCCCCAAAAAGAAGCCCCTGAGGTGGGAGGGCAGGGATTGGAGAAACTTGCAAATAAATCCATGAAAGTCAAACCCACAAATGTGGAGGCCTGACTGTACATAGTCTTACTGAGTAAGGGCAGTTACAGATCTGTAACTCTTGCTCACAAATCTGTAAGTTCAGTACTGAATGCCAGCTGCTGCCACCATCCTCATCCTCAATCAATCTTTCCTCCAAAATTAAATACGTTGAAATAACAACTGAACAGGACTTTCAAAAACTCATCATTCTAAGCCAGACATTCTCCTCATTGGCTCTCAAGTCTCTGTTTTAACTTTCCTAGAAAGAAATGTCCTACAATAAATGTCTACTTTCAGTGTTATAATGCAGTGATGTTCCATGAAAGAATGGAGGATGAGCTCTGTAGATTCTAGTTATGTTTTCATGCATAAATGCTACAGGAATAGAGATTGTTCATTTTGTATACCAGATCCAAAGTGGGCTGAAGGTAGTAATTAATGTGTGTTTTTTTTAGTGTACTTTTTCTATTTTTGTCAGAGTTGGGGTCTGGGAGAATCAGAGGAGGAAATACAGAGCCAACTCACAGTGAAATAGAAAATGACAGTAATTAGTATTTATCTCCATTTTCTGCCATACTTATGAGGTTCATTGTTTTAGTTGAACAGTTGATTATAGCATATGAACAATGGTTTTTCCAATTCCAAAAATAGGTGTGTGCTTGTTTACATAAAAATGGCAGACAGGGAGTAATTCACTGTTTGGATGTACTTTGTTCAGATGGGAAAGTGGATTCCTTGCCAAAAAGAAAAGGAATAACACAAAAGTCAAACTGCAGGCCTTTCTGTCTGGGAATATTTTTTTTCTTTCATTTCCTGTGGGATCTGGGAGTCTTCAATTATTTTCTTTTAAAGAAAAATCTTTCTCTTACCCAGTGTCTGATACAGGTAACAGAAATAAAACAGAAAGATAGGATATAATTTTACATAGCAGTATATCAAAAGAAATTAATGTTGTACTCAAATACAAGTTGACTAAATGCCATCACTGTTTATAGCAGTAGTATGTTATCTGTCACACACACAAAGCAGAGTTGGAACTTCCTTTTGGGGGCTACATTTCTAAGAATTTAGGAGCTGACCATGCTGGCAAAGAGCTTCTGGGAGCTGTTGTCCAAAAAAAGGTAACTTTTCTTTGTTGTCTTACACACATGAACACATTATTTTGGAGCAAAATTAAAGGCTGTTTTAAAAACATTGGGTGAGATCTAGATATAATGGTGTAATGAACAACTTATTGATTTCAGCAGGACTACTCTAAATATACTACTAACTATAAATCTAACCTATTCTCTGGGAACCTATACTAAAAAGATAGAGTGCAATTTCACCCTCAAAGACTTACATGGCAGTTGCACAACTCCATGTCATTAGCACATTTTGATGTTACACTGCCATATATGCAATCCAAACACACATGTGCATCAGAATGGTCATTACACAACATATAGTCATCTCAGCACATGATTTCAAGATGATTCTTCACAGTATTGTGTGCAATATCTGAAACCTGGGACCCTTTGTTGCTACACAATTGTAGCACTATCACTGCACATTAACTGGCATGGCAACACACTATGGAATCCTGGGATTTGCAGTTTAGGGAAGGGGCAGTCAAGCCTGTAACTAACAAAATTCTAAAAGCCATTGCATAATAATGCAGACTTCCTTTGAGACCAGCAGGTTGTTGCCATATATCAACTTATCAGAACATAACTGGATGATCCTCAGCCCCTGGCCAACCTTCCAGCATGGTCATGAATCCTTGGTTGACTTTTGTGCTTAGTGGCTAAATTGGGTGGGGGGCAGTAAAACTGTGACACTCTGGTGGCAAGACATTCTCCCCATTGCCAAAAGATCTTTGAAAACTATGCAGTTTTTGAAGACATTCTCATTGTGGGGAGAAAACTGAACAAACTGTCCCCACTACAAGAATGAATTTAATGAAGAGAAGTATCTCTAGTACATATTCCCCTTCTATGCAGTTGCTGATCTTGGAAAATTTTCTTCCTTCTATAGAATATGAATGGAGGAAGCTGCTTTATACTGAGTCAGGCCATTGGTCCCTTTGTTCACTCTGAGTGGCAGCAGATTTCCAGAATTTCAAGCAAGATTCTTTCCTAGCATTACCTGAAGATTCCTGATATTCACTGGTGGTCTTCCAGTGATAAGGTCTGACCTTACTTAGCTCCCAGACTTTGATAATATGGATGCACTCAAGTTGGTTGATAGACTGCATATTTTCTTGGAATATAGAAAACAATACAGTTTGACCCTTCATATTTGTGGATTTCACTTTCATAGATTTGATTATTTTCAAGTTTCTTCAACCCCACCTCAGGTGCTTCTTTTCTGTGGGCAACTTCCTTCTCAGCAGCTCTAATCAGGCCACACAGCCCTTTAAAAACCTGCCTCTGGATCTTCTCCTCCTCCACCACCAGATGCTACTTGGCCAGCTAAGTGTCCTGTGCTGGCAGTCAGCCAAGGCTTGCAGTTTTCTAATTAGAGTCTGTTAGCAGCAGCCGCAAGCAACGTTTATTACAGTTTGTCAGTCAGTTACTGGTTGTTGTTTTGCAGTCTGAGTCCATAATAAATTCAGAGTAACAGTCCAGGAGTGAAGTCTGTGCACAAGGCAAGGGTCAAGGTTTCTAGGAACATGAGCAAGGGATCCAAACAGGAGCATGTTGCTTCCACTGATAAGATCAGTTGTGTGCAACAGCTTCTTTCCATCTGTTTCTCTGTTTATATAGGCTAACACCCTCCCCTACCTGTTTGCCTAATTGATGCATCCTTACTATATAAATGTTACAAGTCTCCTGGGCTCTCCCATTTTCACCTCTGTTGGTGGCCTTAAGTATTGTCCCTTTCATGTCTCTGAGTTGTGGCTGTTGGGAGGGTCTGGGTCCTGAGACAGTGGCATGACACTAAGGATGGCTTGCAGCTTGATTTCTCAGCATCATGAACCTTCTCCATATGATCCCCACATCCAAGGAAGGAGATGGGAGAGAGAGAGGAAATATAGGGCCACCTTGCTGATCCACCTGTCTTCCCTGACCTGATTTGGATCCTAGGTGCCCACTATCCCCACCGTGCCTTGCCCCCCTTTCCACAGACACACAAACATATTTTGATATTTGCTATTTTTCCACTTTTGTAGGTGTCCTGTGCCACTAACCCTAGTGAATGTGGAGGGCCACTGAATAAATCCAAATGTAGGATTTGGATACCCAAATTCTAAATTTGGATTTATACTATTGGGAAGGGCTATTTCTTTCGGATTATGTTCATATGCTTTCTACAAGCATCCAGGGGACCCACTGGAGGTTTTCCAATATGCTTATGTTCTTCAGTAGGGGTCCTAGAGCAAATGAAGCCTGAGCTCTCCTGAGAAGCCAAGATGAGTAAACTGAGACCATTGTATTTTGGACACATCATGAGAAGGCATGACTCACAAGAAAAGACAATAATGTTTGGTAAAGCAGAAGGCAGTAAGAAGACCACATTAAAGATGGATAGGCTCAATAAAGAAAGCCATGGCCCTGAGTCTGCAAGACCTGACCAGGGATGTTGAGGATAGGGTGACTTCGAGGTCTCTCATTCATAGGGTCTCCATAAATTGAAGTCGATTTGAAGGCAGATAACTACAAATAGTTATCTTTATGCCTAAGTTATAACGATTTAAGTAACAACATGCTCCTATGCTTAGTTGACATTGTTAATCATAGTCCTCTTCTTGAAAGGTAAAATAGAAAACAAGGAGGGAAGATAGAGTTGCATGTGTGCATTCTGTCTCCTTCACTCTAACCTTATTATATAAAAGCTTCAAAAAATTACTATTTTGATTACAAATCCAAGGACCTCCCAGCCATTATCTCCATAGTTAGTTGTAAATGAAAAAAAAAGAAAAAAAACTTTTCTATGTTCTGATCCATGCTGACAAGGAATGTCTATAGGGAGATCGAATCTTTGTTGAAATGTATGTCTCATGGTCTCACTAGCTCTGTGCAGTCAAAGATGGACAAACCATTACAAGCATGCTCAACTGAACTTGATTCCAGCCCTGTTCTGCCAGAACCACAAAGAAATCATGGAAGGCAAAGGGACTGTCATAGGTCCCCATCTTCTAGCTTTGCTTTTTCTTTTATGGCATTGGAAGAAGATCTCTTTTTGCAGGGGCTGGATTTTTTTTTTTTTTTTGCCTGTGGTTTTTGGTATTATAGAACTTGTCTGTAGATTTCACTAAACACTAGATCAGACCTTGTAAGGGTATTTATGTTTGGCTGAGTGCTCTGGGAAATGAATACTGCACTTTCATGTGAAGGAAGTATAATTATGCCGTATCACAAAACCGTATCCCTCAGGATTCAACATTTTAAATTAGTACCATCTTATAATTATCACCACTACCTGCCAGAGCCTGCCTATTCTGCATAATTAGTGTCTAATGCTTAAAATCTCTGAAATTATTTGCAAGAGATGTTCTTGCGGCACCTCCCCACCTTGGTCTGCAAATGTTGCTTTGCTTTGTAAACACTTAGGAAGAAACATGTTCATCACATTTTACAGTGTACAGGGCTGCTTTTTGTCCAGTATTTTACCGTAGTTCTATTACTAATAATAATAATAATAATAATAATAATAATAATAATAATAATTATTATTATTATTATTATTATTATTATTATTATTATTATTATTATTTAACAGATGATTTTTTTTATGTCTTACAAAGTTAAAAATAATGGCCAATATCTTGCATCATCATTTATAAGGATGATGATGGAACTCTGTTGTCATAGTTACATCTGGTGATACCACCTCCCCCAAATGTTCCAAAATCTACCTGGCATCATCTCTGCAGAAGGCTGAGGTACTGCAGATCGTGGTACTGGGAAACAATGTTTGCAGCCTTATCTCCATCAGGAAATGGAAGCTGCCACACAGCTGCAGCTGTTCAAGGTGAGAATATCCTGTAGACAACAGCAGTGAGACTTTAGCTATCTGTTGTTTGTACTGTGGAGGAAACACCAGTAAGCCACTTCAGAATGGCTAATCCATCAAAATGTCTATGAAGAGACAATCCAAAATTTACATTTACCTGGGAATAAGTCCAATTGAATGTAATGGAGTCTGCTTTCAGACATGAATAAGATTTCTCTGTTACACAATTATACGCACCCACCGCTCTTACACAGGGTCTGAGGAAGTGTTTAAAACAATTGAACAAAAGCAAAGGAACAAAATACAAAATGTACTCTGTGCTAAATTATAATTGTGAGAATATTACCAATGTTATCCTCAAGTAACAGCCCTGCTTGTCTGTTACTGGGTGGGGCCCTTCTTTTCCTATTTTGTCCGCCAGTGAGTTCCAGTTCTCCATTCATACTAGCATGCTCTGTTACTTTATATAATTGAAATTTATTTTAAGTTGAGGAGCAGTTTTTACACCAAGTTCATAGAAGCATTAAAAAGAAGATACTACTCAAAACTTAATATAGCACATGTATGGAGTGATAAACACCATCTCACTGGTCACATTAATGATGTCAGCAAGAACATGAACAATCATGTCAGCAAGACCATCAATTCTCAGGAACAAAAGATATTAGCAAACTCAAACAAGGAACAAATAAAGGAATGTCATTGAGGAAAAAAGCTGCTTCCACAGAGTCCTTTAGAGAACAGAGAAGAAGAAATGTAAGAGATTTGTCAAGATTTCAGTGTTGGAGAAAACACAGTTATATAATAAAGTACCCTCTTAATTTTACCGACAAACAATTTAACACAAATGGAACAGTTATAGGATATACTGGCTGTCAGATTCAAAGAACTGTTCAAAAAAAGTGACCTTTCCGAACTCTGGATGGGGGAAGAACTACTCCTCCACCCGAGCTTCTTCTAAGCCAGAGGTGACTGGAACTGTGGAACTGGGACCAATTCCCCCTTCCACCAGAATCCTTTGCAGGCTGCAGCCTCCAGCAAGCCCAAATATCTTCTCCTCTGCAGTATCTTTCAAAATGGCAACAGGATATGATGTCTTGTCACTTCCTGTCACTATTTTGAGAGAGAATGCAGAGGAAAACAGAGGTATGCAAGGATAGTATGAACTTCTAGGATATCTGAGGGGTATATTTTCTTTTGGGGGCAACATTTTCTTGAGAAATTGCAGCATATTAATGGAGTTGAGGGAACTTGGGGAAATGGTGTAGGGCTTCAGGGGCCACAAAAGTGGGTACCAGGGTCTCATGTGGCCCATTGGCACATAGTTGATACAACTTTGGGTACTATGTAGGGGGTATTTGGCCCTTAGAAGATTGTGGTGGAAAAAGGGCCTATTGGTTCACTCTGGATTCTATGAAATGGTTGACTTCTAAAATGGTTAAAGGTTTTTATGGAAGCCCTGGAATTTATTAAAGCAAAAATTGGATAAGGACAAATAGATCTGAGAATTCATCATGGCTTGTGAAATATATAATCTTCCATCATGATGGCTACCAAAGGCATTAAATATTCCACAAGAAATTTAATAAAGTCCAGGAAGTGGAGTTAATGGAGATTACAACAAAACTACAAAGTACTCTGCTGCCTCCACTAGAACTCCATTGGCAGGTATAGAAGTTTTAGTTTACTGGATAGCTAATGATTGTAGACAGATAATTTATAAATATGCAGTCATGTAGGCTTTGGGAAAAGTAAACCCCAAAGAATTATTGTGATACTGCTGGAGGGAAAGGTAACAAGGATGTAATTGCTTTTGTTCTTTTAAAAAGAAATACTGCCACTAGCTGTGGTTATATTTAGACAGTATCTTTCCATATATCTTGTTGAGATTGATGTTCTCAAGTGATCTGCTCAACATAAGGTTATTTTTTCCTTTAAAACACAGACACAGAAAATTTACAAATGTAAATTTATCTAGTCATAGACAAACTATGGCCTGCCAAAGATTTATTTTATCCGATGGGAAAGGAATTCTTATTTCCTGTGTAATGACGTTAAAATAAATCTGCTGTATGCTCTGTTTTAATGGCATATTTTTCTGTGAGAAGCCCTAAGAATACAAGAACTGAGTCAGACCAGATCAAAAGACCTTTCTTGTACAATGTTCTGTGCATGCCAAAAAAGAAACTTATAGGAGAAGCACATGTAAGCATGTGTGTGATAGCACGCTCCTACTCACATTCCACAGAAGGTGGTAAACAGAATGATACTGCCTATAAAACTGGCCAATGTTTGCAAAGGCTAATGAGCTGGTATAACATCTGTATGGAAACTCCAACTATCCAAATAAAGTCTTCCTGCAAATAGGCATAAACATGATGACTGGACTGACAGGCTGACTCAGTATCAAGAAAGTTTCTCTGTTTTTATGTATGTTCAAGCAAGTGTTTGGCTGTCATCCTAATAGTGCCACATAGATCCAATGTACATCTGTGTACGTCTTTTAATTGGTCATTGAAGAATTTGGAATTCTATCCCTCCCTTGTGCAATGACCAAAATACTCTGGCAGCCTGCCTTCCTCCATTGAGTGCCTTTAAGAGGTTGTGGAAGAAGGGATTGTCAATTTGTTTCTGTCTATAGTAACACAATCAGATGCTTCTCAGCTCTTCTATGAACTCCGTTGGTCTTCATGAATGAGGGTGGGTTGGGGTGATTCAGGAGGAAGGTGAATCCCTGAAGATGGTATCGGGGGAGATGTTGTCTGGGTCTGCCATTACAGACTTCAGGATACATTGGCCTTTGTCTCTTGGAGCACTAACTTCAAGCAGTTCTGGGGTACCTTAAGGGCTAAAAAATTTATTATGCTGCTTCTTCTTGCTAGCATTGTTTGCACAAAGCTGGCAGAAAAAGGAAAGCACTTTTTAATCTAACAAGGATGTACAAGGAAGCAGAGAAATGTAAGGTACTGTACACTTAGAAAAAAAATGAAATCCACAAGTATAGGATGGGTGACACCTGGCTTGACCACTGTATATGTGAAAGGGATCTAGGAGCCCTAGTAGATCACAAGTTGAACATGAGTCAGCGATGTGATGCGGCAGCTAAACAAGGCAATGCAATTCTAGGCTGCATCAGAGTATAGTGTTTAGATCTAGGGAAATAATGGTTCCACTCTATTCTGCTTTCATTAGACTCCACCTGGAATACTGTGTCCAGTTCTGGACACCACAATTCAAGAAGGATATTGACAAGCTGGAATGTGTCCAGAGGAGGGCAACCAAAATGCTAAAAGGACTGCAAACCAAATCCTATGAAGAGCAGTTTAGGAAACTGGGTATGTTTAGCCTTGAGAAGAGAAGGTTAAGAGGTGACGTAATAGCTATGTTTAATCAATTGAGCAAGCTTGTTTTCTGCTGCTCCAGAGACTAGGGAAAGAGATTCCACCTAAACATTAGGAAGAACTTCCTGACAGTAAGAGCAGTTTGACAATGGAATATGCTACCTCAGAATGTGATGGGATCTCCTTCATTGGAGGTTTTTAAACAGAGGCTGGATGGCCATATTGTTACCCTGATTTCTGGGGGTCCCAGGAGGGACACCTAAGTGCACTCCAAATATTACTAAGTTGGGGGAATTAGCAAGGAGCACAAGCTAGCAATACGAGGGTTAGGGTAACGTAATGAGATCTTTAACCCTATGTTTACGGGGTCGGGCCACAACAAGAACCAGGCAAGTTGTTCAATTAAAAGATGTTATTAAACTTTCCTTAATTAAGCAAACAGTGACACACGCACTCATGCACTCATCCAAGAACTATGGAAGCAGAAAGTGAGGAAAGTTGATAGAGGTTTTTAGAGGAATTCTGGGGTGATACTCCACCTGATCCTGCAGTCTGGTAAAAGAGAAGATAGAGAGCGAGGCTTGGGTTCGTGGTTTCCCAGCACGTGGAGGCTGAGGGAAGGCTCGCTGAACAGAGCAGCAGCAGTTTGGGATGCAAGGCACGAGCGTTCCGACAAGGAGCTCAGACTTGGGGGTTTTATAGGGAAGATTGTACCTGGAGGCTAGCCCTCTCCCGAGGACAACAATAGGGTTTTTAGTGGAGACAAAGCCTCCGAAAGGTCAAAATTAGAATCGATGAGATTTGGCCAGCACTGCCAATTGTTAGAACAGTATGTAGATGAGGAGCGCTTAGCATTTGCATAGAGCAAGCAGTTCGGGGCTGAGAGCCCTTGTATTTGCTTAATGGTCGGCTGTGTCTGGAGGGCACTACCGGCTGTGCGACAGATAGTTGTTTACTGGCCTATACCTAGCATGCATAACTAAGGCCATGCGGCCGTGCCTGCCTACACAGGCTTTCCGTGACCCGATCAGACATATGGAGTTCATTTTATTAACCATAGCCAATATGAAATTGTAGACCTCAGTCTGGGGCCAGATAACTGCAGTAACAATATGTCAGGAATACTTCAATTGGGTATTCCTGCATAGCAGATGGTTGAACTTGATGGCCCTTGTGGTTTCTTCCAGCTCATTTATTCTATGATATAAATGCCCTCTACATTCCTTTACCCCCACCCACCCCATAGCTGTCATTTAGTTTGCCTGCTATAAATTACATTACAGTAGGAAATGGGATGGGTTCCTAATAAACACAGATATATAAATCTTCTGTTCACATTTATTATTTGTAAAACCCATTTAACTAGGGCCATTTCCACACAAGATGGGAGGAGTAGTTCACCACATGTCAAGAACGGTGTTTTATACCCCCAATTCAGAAACTGTGCTGTTTGCACCCCCCTCCCCCATTTACATCGTACTACTGTGGAGAACAGCAATTGCTGCATCTGCAACAGCAAGTCCCTGGCCACTCCCATTCCTCTCCCTCACCCTGCCTTGCCATCGCTGATTGGTCTGTTGTTGTTGTTTTTTTTTAAAAAAACACATTTCTGCATTGTGACATTTGTGTGTACATATGTGTGTTCACTGATATGTGAAAAAAACCACACTGATTAATGGTCCATTACCAGATGCACTCTCTTCCTGTTGTCCATTTAATGAATGTAGATGATAATGGTGGTAGCATGTTCTTTGATGGGCAGAGGGAGATAAGGATGGAAATGACAGAAGGTGCAGCCTAGGAACACCCATAGCTGGCCACTTCTGCACTGTGAATCAATGTTACACTTCTGCATGTAGGTGAAAAACAAAGCAGAACTGGTTTGGGAAATTTACACTTGAGTTTTTCTAGTTTTCAGATACGTCGGTTTCTCATTGCAGTGAAATGTGCTAGAAACTGAAAATGTGCAGAAACACAAGTAAAACTACGACGCTACAACACTACAACATGCAGATTGATGGCTAAGAATTTGAGGCGACTACAAAGTATTGACCTTGTGTGGAAATGGCCTAAGTTGGCCATAGGTTTGAACAGATAATTCAAAGGCCCATACCATATATTTAAAACAAGTAAATGTGTAGTTAGTTTTTCAAAGAGGATGTGTGTACCCTCCCACATTTCACGGATGAAAACCAGAACATGTGTGGTCAAGCAATGTCAGAATGTGATGAAGAGGGCAAAAGTTATTGAGGAAGAACATGCAAGCTAGAAGAGGCTGCAACAGTTTCTTTTTGCCTGAGCCTATAGGGAAGTCAAAATTCTGTCTCCTCCTTCCTCCTGTCTCTGCTGAGTTAATTGAAAAAAAAAACCTGTTTCTGTGCTTTGAACTCAATTTGCAGCAATTGATATGATTTGAGGACAAAGGGGAAAAGTGGAAGGAGGAGATATAAGATGGATTATTTTAAAAGCAATTGAAGAAGTTGGATGATGGAGGATTAAATGGGACTGTCCTTACCAAATCAGGACAGTTGTAGGGTATGGACTTCATTAATTTTCTGTTATTTGAAACCACTTTCCTTAACAAGTGTCTCTGTAATTTAAGTTTTTCTCTCCTCCTTCCTGAAGTGGAAATCATGCATCCCTCTGAATCTGGTTGCAGTACAGTTCCTAGCATTCCCCACCATTGGCTACATTGGGTAGGCTGGAAAATGAAGTCCAGGAGGCTACATAATTCCGATTTCAATTCACCCCAACCCATGGAGACCCCCACCTTTCTTTCTCCCATCTACTCCTTACCTCCTGTAGCAACCAGGTCTTCATTCTGTAGGTCTACTCTGATCATGATTACCAATTACATTTGGGCCTAAGTAAGCAAGATATTAACATGTGAGCTGCAAACATGACATATTTATTTACATATTTTAATACTGAACAAATAGAAGACATTTACATTTACATGTTATTTTTCAAAACCTGTGTGGTGAAGAAGAAAGAGAACAAGAGAGAAAGAGGTTCTAGTCTTGAGACTTTTTTTCTCTAAAAGATTATTAAATTTGAACTAAAAGAGAAAACAATAAACAAAATGGTACATACAAACATATTTCTCTATATAGTTGGCAAAAGAATATGACATTTGTTTGACCTGATTACTTGAGGTTCTTGTTATGCAATCCAGTTCTTCCAAAGTGGTATAATTTTACAAGTACAAGTGCCACCTTCTGAAGTGGTAGATAGAAATAAAGCATCTAAATTCTCCTTGTTAAAAGGATAAGATATCTTTTTATTGCCTTTGCAAATGATAGATTATTTGAAACTGCAGCGAGAACATGTTTTATTTAGCCAGCTGAAAGAACACAATGTTCTCTGGCACTTCCTGTTGCTACCACTGTGGAACTGTCATACATTGATAGTGTTAAATGGTGTTAAAAGAGAAAAGTGAAAATACCTGGGTGGAAATATCAAGCAGAATGAAAACAAAGCATATCTCCACTGGAGATATGGCAAGTTTAATGTAGCAAACCAGAAGAGACTGAAGTACTCTTGGCATCCAGGGATTCTTTTATTTTTTTAAAAAAGTCTTGCCTATTCTCCAAAAGAGGATATTTAGGCTCTTAATCTCTCCAAACAAATTCTTTAACTTAAAAATATGCACTACTGAATTGTAGCCAATCAGGCAGTTCAAGTCTTTTTTCATTATGACAATAGTTTTCTACCCCACTGCAAGTGTTAATAAACCTTGCAATATCAGGCTATGTCTATAATAGTCAGTTACAGCTATTGCCATTGTTCATTAAGTCCCCTCTGTTACTGTGGTCCAGGCCTACCCAGAGATAGCACTTGATATCACTTTGATATCAAACAATGTGGTTTTCCTCTGCCACCCCGCTCCATAAGTTTGTGAGGCCTCCGGACAAGCACATAAACAGGCATGGCCGATAATTGCTGGACATTCCATTCTCCACCCAGGCAGGCCAGATAAAGCTGGTTCGTCGCTTCAGGGACCTCTCCGGCAAACACCTCATTGCATATGCACGATACTAACAAAGGCTCCCTGCCCTGAGCAGGCAGCCCGACAAAGCTGTACTAAGCGCTCCATATTTGCATACTGGCTACACTATTGTTAATTGGACTCTAAGTCAATCATGCTAAATTCTGACCTTTCCAAGGCTTTGTGCCGTGCCCAAAACGCATTGTTCTCACCGAGTAAGGTATGGACTGCAGTCACAATTCACCCTATAAAAACCCCTGATTCTGAGACGTTCCTCGGATCGCTGCCGAGTTCCAGACCGCCTTGCTGCCGCTTTGCCTGGCGAGCTCCCCTCAGCTAATCACGCTGAGCTTCTTCATTACACCCCAACTTCACTGTCAAGGTCCAGGACTATGAGACAGGTGTTGTATCACCCATTTCCCTCTGAAAAATCCCTACTGCTAAGTCAGTCTCTGATTCCTTAGTTATCTGTGTGGCTGTGGTGTCTTTAATATTTGTCTGTATCTAATAAACATCATTTTCATTATTCTAAACCATCTGGCTGCTTGACTGACCTGACCCCATAGACTCTGGGTTGCAAGATCCTGCTAAGTTATCCTGCCTCTCGCTAGCTTTAGTGAGTGCTCCAGCTAATTTTCCCCAAAGTGTGTTGTTGTGTGGTTATTTAGGTGTCCCTCCCGGAACCCCCAGAGATCGGGGTAACACCTCCTTTTTTGGGGCTGAGGTTCATTTTAGCTTTCATTTAATTATCACAGACTGTATTTTTCCCCATTCCTATATCCCTGTACTGTGTGCATAACACACCAGCCAGATGATGATAACCCTTTAAGCTTATCCAACCACCATTTTAATTGCACTTCAAGTCCCTCAACACACTTCAAGTTCCAAAAATCCTATTTCTTTTATTTTTTCTCTCTCTCTTTTTTAGAGGAGTTGAAATGTCCCAACGTAGTAAATGGCTATTCTTGAAACAATAGCTTGCCCTGACTCCCAAACCAAAAGGAAAAAAAAGGCCCTCACGAACTGGCTCATATTCGCCCCCTAATTCAAGAAATGCAAAATGGAAGTAGACTTTTGGTTACTTCTGGTTAATATTTTCTAGCTGAAAATGCAGTGGGGTGCCCTGTGGAAGGTGAAGAGAGGTGTAAATTGGTCCCTACTACGGTTATTCACTGTAGGCTTAGCATTAAAAGCATTAGAAGGAGTGAGGCAACTGCCTGACAAGGAAGTGCTGGGGATCAGCAGTGTCTACAACCCCTAGCTATTCCTCTTTAATCCCTTACCTACTCCCTTCTTTTGCAGGACAGAGCTAGGTGTTTTAGCACTCTGACCTACACACTACAAACTAGTTTGCTGCCTTCAGGTGTGGGGAAGGATATTGTTCTCTAGCACTGAATTCAATTGCCACTCCAGTTGACTTCTGTACATGGAATCTTTTGTCTTAAGCAGCCCAAAGTCTTAAGTTGGCCCTGTAATTGTGTTAGGTTCTTTACACACCTTACCATGATCCCCTGCCATCCCAGCATCATCTGGCAGTGCCTTTGCTGGGATGGGAGCCATCTTGAATGCTCCCCTCTGCACTCAGCCAACTACTGGCGGATCCTTCCTTCTGCAGTGCAGCTGCCTCTTCCTGTGCTGCAGTGAGGAAGAAAGTGCTTGATAAGGCTTCTTCCCTTTTGGTACAGCCCCAGCCCAAATGATTATCTCAGAAAAGGGGCCTGGTACAGGATTTTTTTCTGGTAATAGTATAACGCACAATTGCGACAGTTGGGGACAAGATAGGAGCAGGATTATGACAATGTCATGTTAACATGTCCCCGTGCTGGGATGGGGCCACAATGTGGAAATTGCCTTAGTGTTTAAGGTGTCATAAATCTCTTTGTTGATTTTGCTGCAACTGACTAACTCAACCAACTCATTGAAAAGGGGTTCAGTTTGTACTTCCTCCTATCACCTTTGTGGGTAGCAGCCCTTTTCTTTTGTCCTGCCTTTAAAATGCACCTAATGAAGTTCTTTGATTTATTAGCAGCTTACCCCTACAACCAACAAAGCCATGTTTTTTTTTCTCTCATGGTAACTCATCTGGCTGTGCAGAGTAGTCATTTTCATGCACAGAGCTTGATGGTAGTACCACCAGCATTAAAACTGGGACATGTAATAGTGTATCTTAATGCATGCAAATAACCAAAAATACCTCTTGCTGTGCCGCAAGTTTCTCATTGATATTCTGACTGCATATTTTATAGTAATAAGAACATACACCTCAGCCCATGCTAGATATTACACTTTTGGAGATGAGGAAGGTTGCTTTGAAAAGTAAGTGTTTGCTTAAATCAGCCATTCACATGTGAATCTCAGTATCTGAAATGTATGCTTCATTCAAACATCATACATTTTTAATGTTAAACTTCCATTTTAAAAAAATATTGTATATACTATGGGATGAAAACTATATTGCAATGTGAGGAAAATGCACAGAAGTGGTTGAGGTAGAATATGATTTTGTAAATAGTCAAGAATTAGCCAAGCTGCAAAGTCACTTTTCTGATGTTCAGTAATTCTATCAATGCATTGAAGTGACAGGAGCCACATCATATCCAAAGTGTCTTCCTCAAATCCATCCATGTCCATGAGAATATGTAACAAGAGTCCTACCACACAGCTCCTCACATAGGTCAAGGGAGAAGCCTGACACCAGATAGTTATCCCCTGATATGTACACTCAAAATGCTTCAACATTGGGAAAGGGTTGCTCTCATTCATAATAAGAGGCAGAGATGTAATATTCACAGGTTTTCATTCCTGCACATAAGAATGAAAAATTCCAAATGTTTTCTCTTCAATGAGATTATAATTTTTTTTGTAGATCTGTATGATTTGTTGCATTTCAGAACTCTTCTGTGAAAATTTCGCAAAGTATTTTTTACACAAAATAGATGCGTTCTTTGCATAAAAGCTAATACTTTCTACCAAAAAAAGTATTCCATGAAGTGTTTTCAATGCAAATGCCAATGTTTTACGCAAAAAAAAAAAAAAGAAAAGAAAAAGTCCCTGAATGAATTTTTCAGAAAAAATTCTTGAAATGTGAAATTTCTCAAGACAGTTCACAATTCTTCTGTAAAGGTGTCCCAACTCATCTCAGTGTTTTGAGACAGCATGTAAAAAATGTGAAAAAGTGTACATATTCTTTGCATCCCTACTGGGGCACAAATGTTATTTTATGAATACATGTCACTGATTTAGCAGATGTAAAGTTCAAAGTGCTACATAGAATCTCAATAATAGTTCCAGGAGTTGTAGGGCTCCTTTTGCCATCCAGATGTTTTGAACTGCAGTTGTCATCATCTCCACCCATCATTGCCAATAGCAATGGATTTTGGGATTTGAAAATCTAGAGGGGCTAGACATTTCCATTGGTAGGGAGCGCAAAATGGAGGGGCCATCATGTCCAGATGTTGGGTTTTCAGTGTACTTGAGGTATAAAACTATGTGATATAGTTGCATGACAAACCATAGCAACCTATGGGGGAAATGGATATTTTGTCCCATGTCTATTTTAAATTGATAAATTCCATTACAAAGAAAATATGCAGAAATGTTAAGAACTTTTGCTCAGTTTTCCTTTCCCCTCCTTCTCTTTTCTTTTTGTGTCATACCTTTTATATTATAAACCTTAGTGTTGAGATAATCTTGTCTTTTGTTGAGGTATGAGCATCTCTGAGCATGTTTCAGCTGTGAAATGGGGAATAAATGACATGACATAAAGAAAATAAATCCTCTTTAAATTAATACAGATATTGAAGTGTCCCACAGTTGTCAATGTTCTTTGCCAAGGAAACATGAGAAATAAGATGTCTATTTACATTTGTGGTACAGACATATTGTTATTCACAAACACAGCAACAATAACTGAAACAAATTGAGCATGTTTCCAGGTAATTTGTGGTGTTCTTACAAATTCAACTCTTTGACATCAAATTGACCTTTAACTACAGCTGCCACTAGAAACTGTCAGTTTCCCTTGATTGTATTAAAGTTAATAATTTGCCACTAGTGCAGTTAGAACAAATCTCCTTATCAATAGGTTTACTGTGTACATACTGTGCTCTACCTGCTGTCTTTTAAAAATATCAGCCAAGCAGTTATGATATAAATATACCAGATATATACAGTTTGTATTTGTTAAATTGCACAGATATATTTTTCAATTCATGAAGAAGTTCCAGATAAAAAGTCTTGAAAGTCTGAGATATATACTACATATTAGGAAGGGTCATGATTAATTTTCTTGACATATTTGTTACTGGCCCACCTACTGCCCAAGTTTGATATGGTTTAGTCAGTGAAATATCATTTAATTGGCAAAATACATTAATTGGTGTTGATATAAAATGGAACCTGAGGTGACTGGAAGATCAAGCTGAGCAGAGGAAAATTACTGACTGAACATGTGTGATTGCAAAGTAGGTCAGAAGATCCCCTCTAGGCATAGCCAAAGTCATTCTCAGGCAGATTATTAAGCAACTCCAGAGGTAATAGGCTTAAGCTGAAGCTGTAACTTCTCTGATTCCACACAATAGCAGAGGGAAGTTCTCACCAAAACACTGATTGTTTCAGCTTGTCTTCCTTGCACCTGAAAGTTTCCCTGCATTGTTTCCACACCTGTACACAATTACAGATCTATTACAATGGCCATTAACTCTTTGTTACCTAACACTAATTCCATTAACTGTGTCTAGACTCAATTATTCATGTGGGAATATCCATTGTTTGCTTGGCCAGAGAGTCATTCACACCCATGCCCTCTAGGTAGATTTTGGGTATAACATTCCTCCATTTTGAGCAGTTTGATGCAGTATCCCACTTGCTGTATGCCACACTGTCACTCTGATTTCCAACTGAGTACTGTCCTTAGCCACAAGTCTAAGCCACATCTCTGCTTTCTTTGTTGGTCTCCAGGTTAATAATTATTATCGTTCCCTGAAACCTCCTCTATCCACAACTCTCCTCTCTTTATCTTTTGGTTAGCTCTTGTGTGAGTGTTTGCACTTTTTGTGTTTATGACTGAATTCTTCAATAAAACACATTTTAACTTATTTGGGAATCTCTGACTGGTTCTTTCCTGCTAGGACCCTGTAATCATTGGTGTAAAGATCTCATTAGGTTACCACCCTCTCACAGGCCTCCAAATTGATCTAATTAATTCCCCATTGTCCCGTGGAGGTACTGGCATCACATGTCAGCCATGTTATGGGGCAACATCTTTTTTTTTAATTAAAAAAATTAAATGAAAAGCAGCCACTCAAGAGGAAAGGGCTAGGTTGGTAACAAAGAAATACTTAATCCTTTCCTTGGTAGCAAATTCATCCTTTCAAGCTTTTATTCCTCTTTGGAGAAGTTGAAGGGAACAGCTGGGTGTTAAAAGCAGCTGGTAGAGAAAGGGTTAAGTGTGTTGCTCTTAAGCTGTTTCTCTTTCTCTGTTTCAAGACATAACAACCACTAGCTGTTTTTGCCAGAGCTTGAAAAAACCCCTGAGACCCTTTTGAATGATAAGTCCCCAAAACACCCCATTTAGCATGGCTAGTAACCTCCAAAAGTTCAAAGCTATGGCTTTGCAACTTTGTAAAATGTTGGAGAAAGTTACACAGGCTAACATGGTATATAAATATTTTGCTGTCCAGTCGAACAAATCATTAAAAAGTTCTTCATGAAACTGTAAAAAACAAAAAACAAAAAAAACAAACAAACAAAAAAAACAAACAAAAAACAAACAAAAAGCAAATAATCTTTCTGGGAATGGAAAAATATGAAGGAACTGACCTCTGGATTCTGACCAAGCAGTATAATGCATAGGAAGAATAGCATGGGAACAAGCTACATAGTCAATTGTAACAAAAGTATTTGCTTAGCGATTGTTTGCAAAAGGAAACATTGCAGGCTATGAGACTTATTTAAATGACTGCAAGTAAAGGTTTCACTGGCACTGCAAACTGACTTTTATAGTCATTAAAAAAATTATATTCAATTAATGCTCTTAAAGGTTGGCTAAGATTTTAATTGTCTGTTATAAAGTTGGAATTATTCCACATAATAGGCTAAATCTAGTTTGGCCGTTCAGTTACTGTAATGGCTCTTTGGTATTTGGAAGACACAGATATGCAGCAGAAGCATCTTGATGGAGGGATGGAGAACTGCACCAATATCTCCTTGCCCCTGGAGCCCACTGTGTCACTTTTCATACTGCTTTAAGGGAGCCCTACCAGAGCTTGACATTAGCATGCTAGAAATAAGAATAATACACACTACTTTGGAACAACACAGGGTTTTCCCCTGGGAAATGTTGTACTAACTAAATATGTCATTAGTTTTTTTGGAGATGCAATGAGGAATTTTAAGAAGGAGTTAAGCCATATCTGCCCCACACTGTTATAGTGGTATTATTCCACTTTCAACATCCTGTGGAATTCTGGGGTTTGTAGTTTACTGAGGCCAAAGAGCTCTCTGGCTGAGAATTCTAAAGGCCCCTCTCTAAACTGCAAACCCCAGGATTCCATAGGATGTTGAAAGTGGAATAATAGTACTATAACAATGTAGTGAGAAAATGGCCTTAGTCTTAAAAGTGCTGCCACATTGTTTTCCTTCCCCTTCCTTCCTCTTTTTATGATTCTATGAGTAACATTTACTTGTTATTCTTAAAATTTTGCTTTCTTGTATGCCATTTTGAGGAACTGATGATCATTTTTATGTTTTTAAATATTAAGAAGACAAACAAAAAAGTGCTAGTAATGAGTAATTAAAATTTCACAGCAAAGACTTTTACCATATATGGGGCAAGAAATGATAGATATCAAGAAAGATGTGCTAAAGATCATATAGTAACTATACATTTGCTAATGGAGCTCCTCAAATAATTTCAGAAGAAAGTCAGCCTGTGATTTAGCAAAACTTTTAATTATGTAGATCATGCGTGACTCTGGATCTCTGTAAAAAAAATGGATGTGCCACCACACTTGATTGTTCTGATGCGTAACCTATATTTTGAACAAGAGGCCAGCCTTATGACAGAATATGGAGAAATAGAATGGTTTCCAATTGGCAAGGAGGTCATACAAGTCTGCTTCTTTATCATCCTATCTCTTTAATGTGTATGCAGAATATATACCAAAAGTGGGATTAGAACTGCAGGAAAGACAGAAGGAGTTTTGGCCCTTCAGGTGTGACAACTGGGAGAAGGAACACCAACACTAACAGCTTAAAATATGTAGATGACACCACATTATCAGCAGAAAATAGTAAAGACTTGAAATTACTACTGATGAAAGTTAAGGAAGAAGGTACAAAATCAAAGTTACAGCTAAATGTTAACAAACAATGAGCACAGTTTACTTTCATAATTAAAAATGGATGTTAAAGATATGAAAATAGTTAAAGATTTCTATATCTTGTTTCAGACATCAATCAAAATGGAAAGTGTAGTAAAAAACTCAGAAGACTAAAACTTGGAGTGGCAGCTATGGAGCAACTAGATAAGATCCTCAAATGTAAAGATATATCATTGAACATCAGTGTCAGGATCATCCATATCATAGTATTTCCAGCTTTTATGTATGACTGTGAAAACTGGACAGTGAAGAAATTTGAAATGTGGTGCTGGATGAGAGGAACTGCAGACTGCGCAAGAAGGACAAACGAATAGGTCCTACAACACATGAAGCTAGCATTCTCACTAGAAGTGAAAATGACTAACTGAGGCTGTTGTACTTTGGACATATCATGAGAGGTTGAGACTCATTCGAAAAGACAATAATGCTTGGCAAAGTGGACAGTAGGAAAAGGGAAAGACTACATTACAGGTGAATTGAGTGAATCAAAGAACCCACAGACCTGAGACTGCAAGAGCTGAGCTAGGTTGTTAATGACTGGAACCTTTTGAATCTTTCATTCACAGGGTCACCATAAGTTGAAACCAACTTGATGGCAAACAATAACAAGAAAAACAATGCTTGAATAACATAAGTGAATGTAACACTGTCTTACAAATTTGAACAAATATTAAATCTGGCTCTGTCCTTTGCTGTCTATACCAGCTTTTCAGATGGTGCAGCAGCTGCAGGGAGAAGGGGGAAGAAGGCATAATAAAGCTTCTTCCATCCCTTCTTCCATCATGAGTGGAACAGTTTTAAACGTGATTCTGGATTCTGATGTTTGCAAATAATTTCCATGTGTGAGGCCAACCAAACCCTCACTTAGATCAGTGACAAAAAACCTATTTCTTGTTGCTCACATTGTAATGGACAATTTTCATGTTATCAGTGATACTTAAGAGATGGTGCAGTTAATCTACTTTTCACAAATGTACCCTATTATTCTGCAAAGGTGAACAAGACTTCTCAGGCTTCACTACTGCCAAACAGTGTTTCCGTATCTGTTTATAAAACATCAGTTGGCAGAAATATGTTAGGTCAGATTATTCCTTGGAGCTGTAAATCAAGTGACTTTTCTCCCGCCTCTCATCCTTGGACAAAAGCAGCAAATCCACATGAAGAACTGTAGAGCCAAGTAAGAATATTGAGGAAACAGAATCAAGGACAGGAGCACTTTTATTTTGGGCAACAGGCTTTCTGTCTGCTTATGGCCCCAGCTGCAAGGACAGTGTGTACTTTACAGGGCTACTTTTGCTGTTATTTCTGTGAAAAACAAAGATGCAAAGCCAAAGCGAGAGAGATACAAACATTCATTCTGTCTTCAGTGAAACAGGATGCTCCATGATCCTGCCCACAGAATGTACCAGAACATGGAGTTGATGTGCAGATCACAGGAATGTAAAGGGCAAATACCTCAGAAAGCAAAACACAGGAGCCTCACATTAGGCAACACTGGTCAACTGAAAAGTGGGGGAAAAAAGATTGCTTGGTTACACCATTTGTTTTTGTTATTAAAGCATCAGCTGTTGCCCGTTTCCTAGAATTATATTCATTTCTTTAATGATTTTAGAATAATTCATTTCTTTCAAGAATTTTTTTTGAAGAATGGATTGCTAAGGTTTCTGAGGCCCTTTCCGCACGTGGGAAGGAAACCAAAAATGGGACTCACCGGACTTCTTCAGCATCTGGGCAAGTCTGTCAGGATGAGGAGCAGTGCGAGCTCATCACTCCGCACTGCTCCAGCGTCCAAAATGGCAGCTTACGGTTGGTGGAGGCTCTCCACCAACCGAAGAAGCTTGCCAGCCTAAAGCCCCCCCCTCCGGCAGATCTGCAGGCACACACTAGTGCGTGCCTGCAAATCTGCACTGGAGCGTGGCAATGGAGCGACACGAGGTCACATATTCCATGCTTTTTAAAAACCTCTTAAAAGAGGTTTTTAAAAAGCACACTGTGCGACCAGTTCCAGTTGCTCCGGAGTGGACTGAGGTGCGGAACTACGAAAAGTAGTCTGCCCCAGTCCACTCCACGGTGCAGAAGACCTCTGTCGGAGGTTGCTCTGCACCGTTTTAATAGGCTGGTGTGGAAAGGGCCTGAGATAGCCCAAATTGCTAAACTAATGTGATTTTTAAAGAATAAGTCAACTGAAGGGTTTTTTTTTTTTGAAAGACTGCAAACTATTTATGGACTTTTTGAGCAATAAGAAATCTAATGCTTCCTAGTAATTTAGATTTACTTAGTTGATCTGTAATGGTAGAAGAATATATATATATGCAGTTCTCTCCCCACATTCACTGGTTTCACTTTTGTGGATTTGATTATCCGCAGTGCCTGCTTGCCTCCACTGTCCAAGCTAGGTCTGGGCTGGCAGCCAGGAGAAGCTGATAACAAACATAAGTCAGAAGTTCAGCAGTAACTTAAGTGGTCAGTTTACTGAAGAAAGGAAACAGCTTTGCAAATGAGAAGCAATAAGGGTCCCATCAATGTCCAGAAATTAGAGGAAGGCAAAACAAACACAAGTGAAAGGCAGAAACACAGGCAAGGGCAGCAACCAGAAGCATGCATGGGAGAAATGGTCAGTTGATTGCTGACAAAGGCTAGAGGGGAAAGCCTCAGTTCTTATAGTCTCCAGGGTCAGTGCAGCTGGTGCCTGATTAACTGGTGCTTGGCATAAATTCACTGGGAGCGACATAGGAGACCCTTTTGGTGTCTGCGCTGGGTGAAGGTAGGTATAGCTAGATCATTCTCTGTGTCAGAGTGAGCAGGGCTCCTTGCTGGGGCTGACACTTCTGTAGCTGGGGCAGATGGTGGTACTGTGTGTTCTCCAGGTTCTACTGCAGCAGTCTCTGTGTCAGGGCTCAGAGCAGGTTCTGCTGTCTCAGACTCTGAGTCTAGGTCCTGGAAGCCCATGACATCCCCCCTATTCTCCTCTTATTCCCTGCCCTTTTGCCCAGGCACAGAGAGGGGGAAAAGATCATCTCTTCACTGCACTCCCTCGCCCCTTTCCTGTGAGGGCAGGCTGGCAACAGCTGGAAGGATTGTATGTGTGTGTGTGTGTGATCTCCCATTCCCTGCACACCCTAAGTTGCTGCCAGCACGGGTGCTCCGGAGGTGCTCTGCAGGGATGTGCAGGCTGGGCGATTGCCTGTTCTGTGCATGCCCTCGGCCACTGCCAGTGTGGGTGCTCGGGCGGCGACTTGCAGGGATGTGCAGGGTGAGTGAGCCAGCAAGAGCATGTGTGTGTGTGGGGGGTGATTGTCTGTTCCCTGCATGCCCTCCACTGCCCCCTCACACAGACACACTGGCAAAGCAGCAGGTAGAAGCATGAAGGGAGAGTGCCAGCCAGAGATGTTATTCATGGTTTTTTGACATTCATGAGGGATCTGCATCCCTATGCCTTGCAAATGTGGAGAGCCTACTGTATATATTATTTAAAAACCTTTCTTTTGTTACAGTTTGGCTTAGGAAGGTCAGATCCTGTTCATGTTTTAGTAAGTTAGCATTTAGTGTTTTAGTTAGTTAAAGTCAGTGGCCATTTGATTGTGTGTGTTTTAAAACTAATAAATAATCTAAAACAAAGAAATTAACTTTCTTTCCTCTTTCTTTCTTTGCCATTCATTATCAATGGAAACCCATCCAGCCTTTTGGGTTTTTTTGCATTCAGTTTTTTGCCATCCAAATGGCACACATTTTCTTGCAAATCTACCACTTTCCCAAAGCTATAACCCTCTCAATTACAGATGAATAGGATGTAGCTTCCATTTTGTAGATTATTTTTAAAAGACAAAGCTAGTCTACCTGGAGGTAGTGTTCTTCAAGATTATGGAAAGTGAGGTAGCTGCTTCAGGTAGCAGCTTTTGGGTATCATGAAGGGCATTAAATTGTTATTCACTGAGTTTGGCCAGAAATCAGTATCACACTTATGGATGTGCAACCTGGAGTTCTTCTTTGTTAACTGTTCTGCATTCACAACTTCTAAGTAGTCATAAACGTGGCACTATTGCCATAATCGTAACTGCTTCCCAACCAACTTTGCCAGATGTTGGCCACACTGAATCCTGCTGGTGATCAGGGAAAAGATGGATGACATTTCCACTCCCTTCTGCCAAAATCATTCACTGGTGCCCGAATTGCCAGTAGAATGGAATTCTTTCCCTGGGTGCAGCTGCTGCCTAGTAAGGTAGATTTGAATTACACAACTGTAATTAAATATCCCATGTATAATCTTATCCTTTGTTATTGCTGTATTTTTCTTGTTTTCCTCTTTCCAGAGATGGGAAGATATGCTTGTCAGATATTCTGTCTTCCGTGCCAAAATAATTCATCTGGATTTGGTTATTATGGACTTTGGATGGGTAGAAGAAATTTGTTGCTTCACATGAGGTAGCAAAACAACTTGGTACTGTGATCTAAATTAAATGGCACTAGATAATATCTAACTGCTATCCAGACTAAATATCTAGGCCTATTTCCAATTGCTAGTCCAAACTGGAATAGACTCAGATAAGAAATTGTTGAATGTTAATTGTATGGCAAAATAAGGGAGAAAAAAAAGCTGATTGATTCAATGGGGCTACTCCAAAACTGCAGCATTGAGGCCTGCCAGAGTTGCAGAGGCAAAACTTGGCTCCTTCTTGTAGCTGTTTCACCCCTGAAATATAGTTGTTGTTACGCAGTATCATTAATATAATACTACCAATCTAATTGTTAACCATATTGACACAGTCTTAATTGTCACACACCCCATTTTCAGCTGTTTGTCCTGAATCCAGGTGGGCTAAATTAATGTGTGGGGGATTAGCTTGCATGTAAGCCACACCCCTGAACATGTACCAAGACACATGTTATAGCATGTGAGCACTTGCAGAGGCCTTTCTAACCTCTTTTGCCAGCAAATTTCAGAGATCTTCCAACAGAGCAATCTATCAACAAAATAACTCTGCTGGTTAAAATCTGTTTGTAAAAGAGACCAAACAAACAAACAAATAAGGGATAGGGGGCTAGGAGGAACTTAGTTACACCACATCCCGAAGTCCATAGTCATAATGCTGGCACAAACCTAGGCCAAGGTGAAGGCAATCCTAAGTAATTTCCAAGATTTCTAGGCTGAGAAGGTTTTGGCTCAGCTCAGCTCTGGCTGGCTTAGCGTCAGCTCAGCTGGTCCTTGGCCACCTTGGCCAGTTACCATTCCACCCTACACCTCTCTCCCATTATAGTATAATCTTTAAAATAATCACTTCATCAACACTGATGACCATTTCAAATACACAGTAGTTGGATCTGGGCCATTTCCGCACTACACTCTTATAGCACGATTATTCCACTTTCAACATCCTATGGAATCCTGGGGTTTGCAGTTTTGGGAGGGGCCAGCCCCAGGATTCCATAGGATGTTGAAAGTGGAATAATCATGCTATAAAAGTGTAGTGTGGAAATGGCTTTAGTTTATACTACATACGATCCCAATTTGGAAGGGACAGTCCTGATTAAGGATCTGTCATTCTGCTTTTTCAGCTGCTGTTATTTCTTTCTATTTCTCCCACTTTCCCCCCTCAACTTTACTTTAGCTGGTGCAAACTGAGTTCAATATGCAAAAGTTGTTTGTATTCAATTAACTCAGCAGGAGGGGGAGACAAGAGGGAGGATTATTGCCCTTCTCAGTAGATTCAGGCAAAAATCAAACTCCTGCAACCTCTCCTAGGTTGTTGGCTCTTCCTAGTTAATAACTTTTTGCCATCTTGATGCTGGACTGACATTGCTTAGTCACACATGTCCCAGTTTTCTTAATCTGTGAAATGTTT
The DNA here is from genome assembly GCA_948474755.1 of Ctenosaura bakeri. NCBI lineage: Eukaryota > Metazoa > Chordata > Lepidosauria > Squamata > Iguanidae > Ctenosaura > Ctenosaura bakeri. The sequence goes on along the minus strand of CAOLHI010001150.1, from coordinate 372,158 downwards.
AAGGATATGATACTGAGTTTTAATTTATGAAAGAAATAGTTAATGAGATATTCAGTGGGAAGTGGGTTTAGTAGCAAAAGGTCCATAGACAACATTCCAGAGCTTTCCTTGAGACCTGGAAAAGTTGCTTCTCCCCACAAAATGATCATCCCGTGTGTTTGGTAGCCAGCGGCCACATGGTAGCAGAAGCATGCATGTGTGGCTATTTGACATAGAGGAAAGCTTAGGTAGACTCAATGCAACATGGGCTTCAATTTAATACAACAGAAACACATTTTCCCTTGATCGTTTTTTGTAACTTAAACCCCCTCCCCAACCCTGCATTTTAAATTATAATATTTACATCTGATTGCAAGGAGCTTAAGGGGTTTTCAGCAAAGAGATAGTGTATTTGACTCAGTTCTATTTAATCATGACTGTCGCAGACCAATTTATCAGTAATTAAGGAATTGCATCAACTTTGTCATTAAAAGAAAAAACATTTAAACACACCAACTATATCACCAACGCACATTCAAGTATATTAACAATTTGCTGGCTTAAAATTTGATTGAGTCTGACCTATATATGATTAAAAGGGCCACTTCTGGAATTATGTTGATTTGCTTTACTGCATGTAGGCAATGGATAAACAGTAAAATTCAGCTGGAGTCATCAGATTTCCCATATCCACCCTGTATTAATATCTGCAGCAAGCAGTCCCATAACCATGTAATAAAAACCCAGACCTTGTAACCTGGGATGGAAAAATTCTGGCCCTTCAGATGTTGCTGTGCTGCAGTTCCCATCTTCTCTCACCATTGGTTTTGCTGGATAGCGGTAATAGGAGTTGTAGCTCAATGTCATATGAGAGACCTCAAATTCAATCTTCTGAAATATTCATTGCTGTTGTGGGAGACCACCAAGAAATACTGGGAGCTGTAGGCTATATTTCAGATAAAGGAACTGGCAAAACCATCTCTGAGTATTCCTTGCCAAAGAAAACTTTATACAATTGACAAGCAACTTGAAGGCACACACACACGTGTAAGCCACAACTGAAGGACTTCTCTTTGATGACTTTCATTGTATACTTATATTTACTTTATCATTTCAAATATACTTTTGCAGTTGATATCCTTCCTGCTCCTCTTCCAACATGTGATGTCAACATCTAGGCAAGCATCTTTCCCATCTAGGTCATGCTATTATTTTTCTCTTGCTTATTGTGTAATTGTAAACATGTGCAGATTTGCATTGAGTCACTGTGATCATTTGTCTTCAGATTTTGAGTTACTTGCCAGAGTCACAGCCTAGCAAACTCTCTATGGCTGGCTTTCTGTTAGGGACATATGCACATGCTAAGTTTCCCTTATGCATGTGTGTCTTTTTTGGATGCTGCAAAGGTTATATTCCTTTCCTCCCTCTGCAGCACCCCAGTGGATCTCAGCATGTCTGTAATCATTTTATGTCTGGGTACAGGGACATTGTCAGATGCTGCTCTGTTTGATTATGAACAAGCGTTGGAAATAAAACTACTTTTTTATGTTTTATCAATAAGTTTGAACTTGTTCCTTACTCTGTTAGATCCTGTCTCTATGTGAGTGGGTATGGGACTAGTTGTTCAGCTTTTGTCTTGCCAATTGATTACTCTGCTTGAGCAATCCAGTACTATCTCTCACATTTCCCATCTCTTGATCCTTCTCTCACTAGGCACTTGAAAAAAAAATCACTCATATAAACTAAAAAATTCTGATCCCAGGAATTTGTTTTGACAATCAGAAGGCGATGGTGGTTGCAGACTTTCCAGTCCTAGGAATGTACTCCTAGATACACCAAACTTTCTTCATTTTAGCTGTATAGGGACTAGTTGGGAAATCTTTTTCCTCCCTGCTATTGTTAATAAATAGAGTACCTGAAATTCTTGCAGTTCACTCCAAAATCTCAAAGATCTACCACAAAATCTTGACTGACTTTCTATCCCCTATTCTACAGGCACATCTGGCATTCCTTCACACTATACAATTATAGTGTTAATATTACATTTTAACCAACATGGTTCCATTGTATGGAATTCTGGGGTTTTTAGTGTGGTGAGACTCTAGAGTGCTGTGGCTGAGAATTCTGAATGCCCCTCCTTATTCTGCAAATAGCAGGATTCCATGAGATGTTACCATAGCAGTTAAAATAGAATGTAACACTATAATTGTGTAGTGTGAATCAGTCCTTTTGGTAAGGTGTACTTTGTTTGAATTTCTGCTTAAGACCCCCTAGAATTAGAGTAATAATTTTTTGGTGTGTTATACCTGACAGTTCTTGCCATGGTGCAGACAATTAGGTTATCTTTCTATGAAAAGGCCTATTCAAGGCCAATAATTCCGTGACTTGCTTTCTGTCTCATTCTTTCATTCACTTTGTGTTGCATTAGGTTGCTATGTAAGGAACAGAGATAGACTACAATGCTGAATTATACACAATGTCTTATTTTCTTGCAAGGGTTGAAATACCATTTTCTGTCTGTGTGTGCATGCATATGTGTATCTTTGCACAACTGCTGTTAAAAAATGTACATTTGGGATACTGGGTTTGGGTTCTTTGTGGTGTTCAGATTGAAGCACTGTTTATAAGTATGGTCAACTGTGATATGCAGCTGATAAAATAAACTGTATCAACAATATGAATAAATGATGGCCCTAGCATGAACAGCATAAATAAATTATTCTCTCGCTTTCCTTTCCCTTTTCTGAATATGAGATCAGTTAATTGAATGCCTGCTTAGTTGGATTCTCCTCTCATTGCTCAAAGATGCTTACCTGTTTCTGAGATATGGGAAGCTCCACCAGAGTGCAAATCTGATTTACAATCCTGAAGGTTGTGGAAGAATGCTCATGCTCTTATGGTCTAGTACAGTGGTTCATTATCTTTGGTCCTTCAGATATTTTGGACAGTCCCCAGAAGCCTCAGCCGGCATGACCAATGATGAAAGGCTCTGGGAGCTGAAGTTTGAAAGAAAGGATCCAAACTGGAGAACCACTGGTCTAGGTCACATACGGCAGCTGGGGACTTGCATTCTTCCAGCTATTGGCAGACATTTGGAGAAGTGTTGCAGTGGCAGGGGAACAGAATCAGGTAAATCCAGTCCCCTTCTTTTTCACAAATCTGATGGCACCATTTTTGTAGCAAAACTCTGCTCATGGGATGCTACCCAGAGACACTAGTCCAACTTTCTGCCAACTGGTTCCATTTAAATATTTTCGACTTCACTGAAGTAACTTCAGCTCCCACCAGCCCCAGACAGCAAAGGTGATAGTCGGGAATTCTGGGTACTGTAGGGAAAGGCTGCTCTTGGTCAATTAATTCAGGAGACTCCTTTTTGGTGCATATAAAAATTGAGACCAGGGATTTCTTCCAGACATAGCACAAAAGCCAGTTTTTCAAGTTGCAGAGTAGTTTAGTTTATGGCTCATAAAACTGTAATGACTGTCTTTTGATCCACAGGTCACATAAAGTGTATAACAACACCTTTTTACCTGGGGCAGGCTTACATCAATATGTGCAGAGCAGACACAGTGACTCCAGTTCCAGATTCCTAAATTTAAGATTACTAGATTCTTATCAACTGACCTAAGGCAGCTATAACTAACTGATAATATAATGGCTGATATTATAAACACAGATCTTTACAAGATAGAAGCAATCAAAAGAAGCTTGATTGCTTAATTTGACTGTTTTGTTGCAGCCTGGGTCACATTTTTAGCAGATCTATGTAAATCATAATAATTAATATTAATAGCAAGGAACCTCATTTTGGTTCATTATGCATTCCAAATACACATCCAAATTCGGGTAAATTTGTTGCCAGATAGCAGCAGATTTAAGAATTAGTTTAAAATAGGTCTATGGTCTAAATTTGAAGTTCCTGTATTAGGTTGCAATCATAATATAATGTTTTCATTCTTCAGTTGTTGGAAAATTGATTTAATTGCAAGTAACTAGATGTTAATAGCTAGTTACTTTGAAGACTTGGCTTTGGTATTTTTGTAGTGTGCCCTCTAGTCTTTTCTGACTTTTGGCACCCTTAAGACAAACTTATCATGGGGTCTTTTTGGAGAGCTTTGTTCAGAGGGGGTTTGCCAGTGTCTTCTCTTGAGGCTGAGAGACTATGACTTGCCCAGGGTGACCCAATGGATTTCTATGACTGCATGGGGATTCAAATCCTGGTTTCCAGAGTCCTAAACCAATATCTGTTGCAAATGCATTTCCTAGAACCAGGGGACATTGCTATCCCCCTTCTAATTCTCAAACTATATTGTTTATGTGTTTATGGTTCTAGGATGTCTGTTCCTCTAGAACAAGTGTCTGCAGCGTGTAGATTTCCATATGCTGTTAGACTGCAACACCCATGAGCCTTAACCAGCACATCTACCCAATACTTATCTAAAAAGAAAAGAGAAGTTCTGCAGTTATGCCTTCCCCATACCTCACAGTGTTAAAGTAGCAGGCCGTCACAGTCCTGCTCTCTTGCCATTTCTGGGTGTAACATGAATGCAGATGTTACTAACACAGCCAGACAGAGGTGTCTCTAGGGTGGGGCAAGTAGGGTACATGCCCTGGGTGCCAATGCCAGGGGACACAAAAAAGCCATGCCAGAAGATTTAGAGGAGGAGGAGGAAGCAGTCCTGGAGGCAGGGGCACAACTTCCATGCTTGCCTAGGCACTGTTTATGCTAGATTTGCCTCTGCAGCCAGATGTGAGTGACTTTTTTTTGCCTGTGTTTAACAAGTGACATTTTTGAAGAGAATTAAGTCAGGACTGGAAAGATCCAAAGACTTCTTCTCCCCTGGATGTTGAGAAACTGAAAACATTCAAAATATTCCCTTCCCCAGTCCTGAAATCTGGTGCACATCTAATGTATGTGCTTCAGATCTTGAAAAGGTCTGCCTTTCTGCCACTCTGAGCCATTACAACCAGTAGGTCAAAAAATAATTTGTGTCTATGATGCTAGCAGAACTATGATACTAACTTGGACAGTTAGTGTTTTACATATATTACGTGTGTCTCTGTGTGTATTGTTTAAATCTGTTATTACACTTGTATTCTGCCATTCTTCCAAGGAACACATGGTTGTCTCCCTGCTGTTTCACTCTTATATTTATCTTGTGAGGTAAATTAAACTGAAAGGTAATGATTAGCCTGAGTTATATCAACAAGCTTCAGGACTGATTAGCAATTCGAAAATGGGACACCCCAGTCCTAGTCTTACTTTCTAGCCAGTACATCAATGTGTTATGAAAAAAAAAAAATTGGCTGATCATTGGTGGTCTAGCCAGCTCCCAGAGTTCAGTGCATGACTGTACTAGGAATAGACATGCTTCCTTCCTTTTCTCTTTCTCACTTCATGTGGGAGTTTCCCAGCCCATTTATAAAGTTCAATACTATCTAAATGCACGGAGAGCTGTCCTGTAATAGCACCTGTTTGTTACTTCTGATAAGGTTCAAACAGTGTTTGCTTTAGTTTGGGAAGCAAGCTGCGACATAGTGTGAGAACTCTTGCAACTTAGGAGTTTTGTCTCAATTGTTTATTTGGTTATATTTTAACCTCCTAGCATTGATTGCCCAACTTGGCTGCTGATTGAAATATGCTGACTGAGGTGCAAAAATATAAATCGCTCCTAAGGGAAAGAGCCTATATCAAAAGAGGGAGCAAAGGGCAGTGTGCATGCACATGCCTGTCCTTGGTGTTCTTCACACAAAGCTTGTGCTTGCTTTATCCCTCTAGCTCTTGTTAAATATAATTGCTTGGCAGGTGTCCACCTCACATGGTCACCTGACCTACTTCCATTTCCATGGCAGTGCATGAGAAATCCAGCATCACATGCCTTGTTTAGCCCAGTACACAGTTAGTGGCTATTATGGCTGCCAACAAGCACGGCATGAGACTGTTAAGTAACAAAGCCACGTCAGCATGTTATAATGCAGTCTTTATGTACACAAGGTAATGATTTATGTTCATGCGTGCATGCGGAGGTGACACAAGGAACAGACCCTTCAAAGGCAACACATTTGACATACCAAATGTAGCTGTCACCTGTTCCACAGAATTACAAGATAGATGGATCCAAATAACAACCAATGAAAAATAAAGAATTTTTATTGAAGAAGTCCATTAAAGTAGCTTGTTCTAGCCTCATGCCCTCCATATGGGCTGCAGAGTTTTGGGTGCGGTAGCCCATAACATCTGGGGGGCATCAAATTCAGGAAGACTGTATTAAAGCCAAAGAATCAACCTAATTACTAATCCTATAGTGTTGTGGTCCCATAAATTCTTGGGTTAAATCTAATTGCTAGTTCCAGTTAGACTAAACCTCATAAATCCCTTGCTAAATGGCAACTTGATGCTTATCTGTGTAGTTGTTATCTTTATTTATACCCTGCCTTTTCCTTAAAACTCAAGCTGGCTTACAAATTAAAACAAATGCAATATAGCTAAACATACAAAAGACCACAAAACATAAAACAGAATTAAACTATTCACAATATTAAAACAAGGTTAAAGCATACAATTAAAAAATAATGAAAAGCCATTAAAATGGCACAATTAAAACAGTTCCCTTGCAGAATAGCTTTTGTTAAAAACCTTCAGTTCTAAAAGTCTATCAGATTTTTTTTAAAAAAACAACAACTTTGCTTGTTGTTAGAAGGCAGCAAGGAGGCAACAATCCCTGGAAGGAGAATTCCAGATGCTAGGAGAAGCCACCAGGGCCCTAAGTCCCTCCCTAAACTGCAAACCCCAGAATTCCATAGTATGTTGAAAGTGGATTAATAGCACTATAACAGGCTAGTGTGGAAATGGCCCAAGAAGTCGGGTTGATTTAATTGCTCTACTCTAGTTGGGGCTCACAAGTGGATCAAGCCCAAGTGTTTATGGAAGCACAATTCTATGTAGAAAGGAACATTACTAATATGAAATAACAAGCCATGAAGGAAATGTCGTTCAGTCAATTCACACCTCTTGGTAATGGTTGTGAAATCTTAGCATGGTGATGCAAATTACAACTTACATGGGAATCTAGTGGTAGTTCATGCCTATTGTGGCTGGTGGTGGTAAAAGTAGGGGCAGCTCATGGCAGGCACAGCAAGAAAAATTATTGAAGACAACAGGCAAAAGACAAAAGCAACAGGCAGAGTTGGAGTGTAAACATGACAACAAAGAGCTACTGCTTTGCACCTACAGGTTGGAACTCATATCATAGAAAAGTGAATTGAAAATGACATGACTGAGACTCTTTTGGATGAAACCCTCATAGCCAAGGCATGGTCAAGAAGGAGGCAGAGATGGGACAGGAGACTTAAGCCCTTCTTTTGTTCTTCTCTTTTCTTCTGAGATTGTCACCTCCCCACCAAAACACAAACAAGTTGCTTTTACCCCACAGGGTTCCAGATGTGTGTTCCTATGGTATACAAGGATTTAGGAAACTGAGGAGTCAGAGTAGTGGAAAGGAATGATAGCCAAGGCTCCATCCTGTTATATTATTTCTGGCTAAGGCAACTTCTAAGATTTTCCTCAAAATCCATAAAGTAGTTCCTATGTATTTGTCAAAATAAGGCTTGCCAGCTTTCAAAATAAAATTCTTGCCTTCACAGTTTTTCTTCATTCTTCAGACCCCACTTTACAAACACATGGTTTCCATATGGATATGCATACATTGCTCCTTTTGACTACGCTTTGCTGTGCAACATTTTCAAGGGTGGTGGTAGATGCTGCCAGAGGCTGGGTGACAGATGGGCTTGAACATTCTTATAGAGTATTTTCTTAAATAATGGGAGGAATATCTTTTCTAGGATAGAGCTGAAGCAGCAACTGTGTTTTGGTGTAGCTTTCTAACTGAACTCCATGACAATGGCATGATTTTAGAGATCTTTAAGGGGTTTAATGAACAGAGGTTAAAGTATTTGTCTTTTTTATCTGTGTTGTAGCAATCCTTTCTCCTTCTGTTGACAAGTTCTTTGCTGAGAGAGGGCTGGACAGAGTGCTGTATGTCAATTGTGGCTGGTGGCTTCTGTGTCAAGGGACCAGTGAATCCATTCTGGGTGTTGGTCTATACAAAAGTTAGAGCTCAGAACCTTGGATAGCTCCTTTAAAATCTAGACAAAAACACAGAATGGATTCACCATCACACTAGGGCCCTTTCTGCACTGGGTAGAGAACGGCACGGTGCGACCTCTGACAGAGGTCGTCCGTGCCTTGGGAGCAGACTGGGTCGCACTACTTGTCGCAGTTCCGCAACTCAGTCCACTCTGGAGTGACCCGAAGTGGTCGTGCAGCGTGCTTTTTAAAAACCTGTTTTTGTTGGAAACCCCGCCCCCAGGTTTTTACAGGTTTTTCAAAAGCACAGAGCACGCCACTCCGTGCCACTCCGTTCTTGTGCTCTGGTCCAGATCTGCGGGGGGTGGCCTTTAGGCTGGTGAGCTTCAGAGGTTGGTGGGGAGCCTCCACCAACTGGAAGCCACCATTTTGGATGCTGGAGCAGTGCAGAGCGACGAGCTCGCACTGCTCCTCGTCAGGATGGACCCAAACAGACCCACCAAAAAGCTGGTGAGTAGTGGCAGGGAGCGTTTCCCTCACCTCATGCGGAAAGGGCCTATCACAAGAACCACCACCATTACTATAGATGTCCTCTTAACTGTTGCATCATCCACTTTAAAATACATATGTCACAGAAGCAGAATTCGTGTCACCACCACAACATGAACTGAGCTTGTCATGTCTCTTCTGGAGGAATACTCTTTGAAGGACCTCTGGAAATTTCTGAGTCCAGAATGCATGAGGGGGTAGGTTGGGCTAAGGGATCCACAATCTGTGCAAGAAGATCCCATGAACTTGGAGAGGATGGATGCAGAACCCTTCTTCCTTCCTGAGACGTATGGCATTTCCCTCCTCTCCTGAGCCAGATGGGAATGGTGAGCCAACTGCTAGCTTCAGAAAGTGCTGTTGCCTGAATACCCAGACTAAGATATGTCATCCATTAGTAGAAGAATATACCTTTTGAGTTGCAGCTGTAGTCCAACAACATCTAGAGGGTTACATGATTCCCATCTAGGGTTAGGAAATCTCAGGTCCTGGCCCTTCTTCTTCCCTTCTCAGGGCAAGGTAGAAAAATCCCAGGATGAGACCATTGTTTTCAAAAGCTACACGCACGCACGCACGTGCGCGCGTGCATACACACACACACATTTATTCTTCATTCCTCATTTGTTAGATTTAGTGTTTGAGCAGATTGAGAGGCATACACTGTGCAGTTGTGGTTGATGCTCAATATATTAATGACACCACTAAAGGCTGCTACTTGGACATTGCTAATGCAACCAGGACCAACATCCTGTGACAGGGCAAGGAGTCCTTTTTGCACCAAGGGTTTTGGCTTTTATATGTCTGGGATATTTCTGGGATATCTCAGGACCTGGGATAGGCTTGATCTGGCAACTCATCCTGTCTTTTGACCTAGCAACTCGTTCCTGTCTTCTGAAAAAGCTCTCCCACAACTATGGCTCTTTTCGCACATTACCCGTTTGAGCGGCTGGGGGGAGGGCATCTCACGCGAAAAGCCTCAGCAGGAACGCTGCCGCTTCCCTGCTCCTTCGTCTTGCAGCTCGCTCCCTGGTTGTGTGACCGTTGCGCTAGCGCCCTGCCCCTTCCTTCCACAGCGCAGCCTGAGAGCTGTAGGCTGCGCTGGGGGAGGAAGCATGACCGGCCCGGCTCATCCGATGCACTGCATGGCAGGTAAGTGCGCGAGGGCCCCGGGTGCATTGCGCGACCATGCAGTATTTTTGGCTCCCAGCCAAAAATAATAACAAAAAATTCGCACGTGGCCTGCTTTAGGCTCGTGAGCGTCGCGTGAATGGGAGTGCGTCGTACGGACCGACGCTCCCATTCACGTGATGCTCAAGGGACCCTCTCGCAACAGAAACTGCGTGCAAAAAGGGCCTAAGTGTTCTGTCAGAATGCCTCCAGTGACTTGCAGCTGAGCTCTGAGTGATGCTTGAGAGCTCAGGCTTCTAAGCTTCAGCTAGGCAAGAAGAAGTGCTGGAAGAGCCTCTGCTGTCAGATTTTGGCTATGATTTTGTTATCCTGTGCTATGTGGTTCATGCTCTCTTATAATCCCCTTGAGTTAGAGCAGGGGTGATCAAAAAGCAGCAGTCCAGATGATGATGCTGGACTGCTACAGATGATATTGGACGGCTATTCACATTAGCCTTAGCCATCTTAGCTAATGGTGAAGAATGCAAGACATTTTAGTCCAGCCTACCTGGAAGACTGTATTTTTGTCCTCTTCAGTTTTTATTAGATTGCCTCTTGGCCCTGCTTTTGAATCTGCCTTTGCCTGTGTATCCCACACTCTGTTTCGACCCAGTCATGAGAGGTCATGACATTGCTCTTTGAGCCAATCCATCCTGCTGCATATGTGCTTCATGACAAGGAGAAAATTGGATCATCACTGTGCAGACACCCCTAGTGGACCATCCTGCGGTACACTAGGCAAAGACTCTACTTTAGAGGAGACAATCAGCAGCAATATAGGAAGCAAGCATCAAACAACCCACAGCAGTATACACTACATTATCTCCTATCTCTTTGGCTAAATGCTCTGAATGGCCCATCACACCACGGACTTCATCTGCAGTGCAGAGGCCTGTGTGGTCCCTTCTTCTCCACTGGAAAGTGAAGGACTGTGATGGGCTGGGGCCAAAGGATTGGGGATGAAAACTTAGCGAAATGCACTTTTTTTTTTTTTTACTAGGAGTTAGTTGCTCAGTTTGGGCAGAGTAGAGACCTTCATGCAATCTGAAAAGCCATCTTCTGCTGCGAAAAATGAATCCCTTTATAATTTGGTTCTGATCTCTCTCTTATTTTAGACATCTATTCAGGGTAAGGAAAAAACAGGACAGAAAGGTTCTGCTCTGCATTTGCTCCTAGTTATGCATGTCTAACGCTCCCCCTTTAAGTTGGATAGGAAATGTGGATTTCAAAAATTATGTGGTGGAATTCTGTGCCTACATATTTCCTTAAAGGTGGAAAAATAGAAAGCTTTCTACATTTATAGATATGTTTTTAAAGCTTTCACAGAAGGTTGATGATGTCTTCCTGAGTGATACGTGATGGGAAAAGGCTGCAGCCTAGGAATGGTTCCTTGGAGTGAGGAAAATAGGGGTGGGGAGGAGAAGAAAGCCACAATGTAAGATCCTTTGGGTGTTTGGGAGATTGCACACTTTTTTTCCCTTTCCCCATTAATTGCAGGTATGCTGCTGAATAATTTTGCTACTATAGGGGTGTACAATTTTGCATATACAAGAACCCCTTGAAAATCTCAATACTACTCCTCAAAACGTAACCCCAAACCAGATTCTACCCTGACAAATTAAAATCTGGAAACCAAGATGAAAATACAGAAGTGCAAAATCTGGTGCAGAACCAGACAAGAAAGGATTTTAAAACTGACTTTTGTCTTTGTTAATGATACATATATGTACCCCAGTGCTGTGGTTTTCTTTATGTTATTAAAAGAGGATGCTTTTATTATTGTGGATTGCAGCCAGACACTGATTCCAATTTAATAATGAAAGGGAATGTAAATGCATGCATTTGCAACATTTGATCATTTATAGTGGTGATATAATTACCAGGAGAACATGCTGGTTCTCATTGCTGTGTGCTCTTGAATCCTTTCATGATGATTGAGTTACTGAAGAAGAAGGTCCTTTGATGCCAATAAATATCATCTCCAACTGGTCCTCAGAGCATTTGAAGCATATTCAAAGAGTGTGCTTTTGTGAAGACTGGCTTTCATATACAGTTGTTGTGCACAACATATTATAAGATCTAAAAGCACCGTTCCGCTTTCTTTCTTTTAACCATTAAGATGGGCATTTTGAAATGCATTTCAATGAAGCATACTAGTGTGATATGTGTGGTTTAGCAGCCTGATATAAAAGCTATTATAAATTCCTTTGGGAAAGGAACATTTGTATAGTATGTGTGTGTTGATTAAGTTCCATGGACATATATCTGCTAAACAGCATTCTGAAGTTTATTGTGAAGAGTACTACATAACTTTCACTTAGATTAAGTTACATAAAATTCTAACTGCTTTAATAGACTCCAATAAGTTTGGCTTTTCGTAGGTTCACAATATGACAAACAGTTAAAATAGTAAGGTCAATGAGCTTGGCAAACTTGTTGTACTTCTTTGATTTTGAGTTTTTTTAACTACACAATTTCTTCTTTCTTTAAAGAAAGTTACAATCTGAGGGATATGCAATGAGAAGGAAGAAAAGACAAGCAAGAATCAAACAAAACAAATCAGTACAGACTTTGGGCATGAGGGAATGAATGTCTGTTGCTACAATCTCTCTTTCTTTCTCCCTTTTTGGGAGGAGCAATATAACAGAATAACCAGAATAACAGAATAACAGAAAAATGGGAATATTTATCATTTATATTTCTCCACTGTGTCAATGGAAAATGCTTTGGGGGCAACCTTTGAACTTATTTCTCAAATTCTGCAGTTTATAATGTACTCCACTCTATTCTTAAGAGGGGAAAATAGGGCTTTGGTGAGGTTAATGTGAGCAAAGCAAACCTTTCCTGCTATAGATGACTCTTACAAAGCAAGGTTCATTCCTTGCCAATGTTTTTCTTCCAACTTATTTTTTATACCAGTAAAGCTGTGCGTGGTGTTCCTCCACATATACAGGAAATTTTTCAGTACAGATTGATTTCCACAAGATAACTGCCAGCTAGGAAGGTCGCTGATTGTAACAGTAAATATGAAACGCTCATAAATTATTCTAACCTGTGCCTTGAACTAAGATCTGTATCTGGGTGGATTTGTATTAAAATTACAAAGCCCAATAATCTAAGGCTCAAGAATATTCTTTAGACAAAGTGAGACAGGCCTCATGTCTAAGTTTTCATTTTCTGTCTCTGATTTGCACACTTAGCAACTTACAAACATTAATGATTATTAGAGTTCTGTCAATAATATTTCTGCTTTCTAGAAGTGGGATGTGCTTCTGTCTCCTGTATCAAAAAAGCCAGTCTGTGATCTCAACCCACCAAAAGTTAATCCCCAGTTGTCAAATGTTTTCTAGCCTACTTCTGAAATACATGCTAGGCTTGGTCAAATTATAGTGACCATCAGCATAGTGCTGTCAGTGTCTTGCTCACTACTGACTTGTGTTCTGCCAAGTGCACTGTGGTATTTTTTATTGGTGATACTACCGGGTGTCCTGCTCAGAGCCTGGAAAAATTAATTTTTGGACTATTGCTTCCCATATCTCTTAGCCAGGATGTCACTGTAATCCAAAAAGCAACTTGTCTAAACTGGCTTTGCCCAATATTGGTACCACCAGCTATCCTGTCACCTTGCCTATTGACAGTGACAAACAACAACAGCAGCAACAACAACACATTTATTTCTTACCCATCTCTCCTGTGGATGGAGGCTGGGAAGAACAACAAATAACACAACACATAACATCGGTTAAAAGTGCACATAATATCAATACATATTAAAATCCATAAATAAATGCTTTAAAAACTGTAATTTGAAAATAATCTGGACAGGGTTGCTGGAAGAAATTAATCTTTACTGCCAATTTAAATACAGACTGTGTCTCGAGCAGTGAACACTGCATTTGGGAGGAGTCTAAGAAGCTGGCTTCTTGCTATGGCTCACAATGCCATGTTTCAGCTCAGCTGCTATAACTTCTACCACTGGATAACCACATCCAGGAATGGGAAATGCATGAGTTCCTTCTTGTCTATCTGCAGAACTTGGGAAACTTACTATTTTGGACCAGAACTCTCAGAATTCCTCAGTTGTTGGCCATACTTGATGGTGGATTTTTGGAGCTGTGGTCCAAAAGTATCTCAGATGGGGATGGTGGTGGCAAAGTTGGTAATGGGCCTTCCTGAATGAATCCCAGGACCATTGCAATGTGTTCAACTATGTTGAACTCTGATATTGGCCATAGTTATGAATCTAGAATGCCAGATTCTTCAAATTAGTATGAAGGCAATCTATAGTCAGCATATTCAGATTGAGCAATTTGAATAATGCTCTTATGATATACAGTACCATTGCTTTTAACCTTCAACCAAGTATACGGTCTCTAACAGTTTCAAAGCATATGGACTGCATTTGCAAAAATCCTGATACTGCATTTTCCCAACATTTACAGTTATATACATGAAGCCACTACTTTTATCACTAGCCTTCCCAGAACACTCCCAAACCCTCACTTACCACAAGGCCCACCATGATTTTAGACATTTAAATCCTAGTGCAAAAGGTTATGTAAACAATGATTAAGTTGAAAAGCCTCAGCAGAACTTATACCAGTTCTTAAAATACTCAGAGATTGATGGCTTGGTAGACACCCTTATGGGACTATTATTAAGGCATATAAAATGATGGAAAATTCCTAAAGAAAAAAAAAAAGATCATAGGGAATTTGAGATATGCATCTTTGGGTTATACTGTTTCCAGTTTCTGCCCCTGTCCTCACCACTCCCAGGTTTTCCACATGGTTATGAAAGTCTGCCCGAAGCTCTTTTTGCATTAGTTAGTACATGCAGCTTCCTGTAATAATCCCATGGCAAGACTGACTGTAATACATCAAGCTCATATAATGTTAATGGGATGTCATGTTAAAGTTAATGGGAACTCTAAAGCTGAATCTCCAGATAAATTTTGCAAGCATATTCTGTACTGTGTAGTGGGTGCATTTTATTTGTAAAAGGAATTCTTTGGTGTGTGGGATGGAGAAGGGGAAAATCTTAGTAAAAATCCAGTTTTATGAAGTCATTGAGAACTACATTAAAACACATTTTGAAACAAAGGGCAACAAAACACATACACACACTTTGAGTGGTAAATAGTATTTTGGGTTTTCTCTTTATTAGCAGAGGTAGAATGAAAGTCTCTTGGATAGATGGCCTTCAGGCATTTGCCCAATCTGAAAAATGTCCCTCAGTTCCATAGAAGTTGCTCACCCCCTGTTCTAGCTACTTTATTTTAAATGAAGAGTGAAAATCAAAAAGGCTTGGAATAGCTTTGAGGCAGGTGAGGCCTCCCTCAAGTCCCTTTGTGATGATGCTTTCCCCTTCACACACGCACATGCTCAAAGTGATATGGGATGGAAGATATTCCCTATGCTGTTATTGCAATGGTCTCTTATCAATTGGCCTGCTCCTAGAACACATATATCAAGGAATAGATCAATATATTATTAAAAGGAAGTCTGAGGTCCTTTGTTGGGAGACATATGTCTAACACACAGCAATGTCTCTGTAGCTACTTCTCCCAGTGGTAAGCCCAACCCATCATTTAAGAGGTCAGACTCCCACCTACAGCCATTTTGGTATCATTGGAGAGGAGGGTATTCAGTAGAGATGCAGTTGATTAACTTTCCTGTAGCTAGACCTGCTTCAACAGGCAGAGGTTTATCTAGCATAAACAGCACCTAGGGCAAGCATGGAAATTGTGCCCCTACCTCCAAGGCTGCCCTCTCCTCTTTCTCCTCTGCTGCTTCTGGCACTACTTTTTTTGCACCCCTGGCATTGGCACCTGGGGCAGATGTCCTACTTGCCCCACCCTAGATACACTTCTGGCAACAGGTGTTCACAGGGATCTTTGGGTACTCAGGAGATCCCTCAAGATGATGTTCTCGCATCTTGTCCAACTGAAATAAAATGGTCATGAGGGCAGGCAGTGCTGCTTGAAAGGACGTTTGGGGGGATTTTGATTGTTGCATCTTCAGAAGAGTTCAGTTGTTCACAATGACCAGAAAAATGGGCTATAAGAGTATACAGATACAATAACAGGATGCTCGTCTGGACCTGCATGGTGAATGGCACTGCAGCTAGAGTAACTATTTGATGACCTCCAATGAGAGATGTGAGGTTGCTTTGTGACTGGCACATGGCACCAGATCATGGTATGTGATAGAGGCAGGGATATAGGCTATTGAAGCTTGATTGCCCATTTGTTTGCCATCTTTAGATCATTGCAGCATGACCCAGCCTCCCACCCTAGTGCAGTGTGAAATTCAGCTTTTTACTTCAGGCCAGGTAGGAATTTTTTCCCCCTTTACCTGTTTTTTTCCTACCCCAAACTGTACCTGTGGGATTTGGGAGATTGGTTTGGGTAGCGTCTTTAAGTAGGCCATCATTGGGCAGGGAACAATATAAGATTTCAGTGATCACCATTGACTCTCTTTTGGTGTAGGGTAGGCATCTAGAAATCTCTTTTTAGGGATGGGGAGGGAGGCTACCACTGAGGCTAACGTAAGATTCAGGCTCTCACTTGTGGTGCTCTGCAGCTTGGGTGAGAGTTCCTTGGGTTGCTTTCCAATTATGGCTGGCTGGGGAGCTACCCAAGTTTTTGGATAGCACTCAAGGCTGAGGTGTTTTTCTCAAGGGAAGGTTGAGAGGGTAGTCACAAGGTGACACCTATTCTCAGCTGGCTCCACATTAGGTTACTCCCTGCTTCTTGCTTCATTTCCAGGCCAACACAACTTAAAAAGGTTAGGTCAAATAAGTGGCCCTTATTTAACCCAATATCCTGTGTTTTGTTTCAGTATTTCATGGTTGGTCATCAGTACCAGTCATAGTTTCAGTTAATATCTATCTATATATCAGTTACATTGTCTTTTATTACCACCTGAGGAGAATATTATGTTCATTTACTAGCAGCAGTGCCGTAGTACTATCATGATCTATGATCTGCTCTAAGAAATAGGGAACCATGACCTCAGCCATGTGAGCTACTTTGTCAAATGCATTTGAGTAAAGAGGAGAGTGGAAAGTCAAGGAATTCCTTCCAGCAGTGTACCACATAAATGCAACATTTTTCTCATAAATCCTGTGCCAGTGAAAGGGAAGCAGAACAAACCAAACAAACACTACTGAAATGTGATGGCCCTTATGCCTGAAAATATACATGAAATTGCTCTGTCCTTGGTTCCAGGAGGTTTCATTTTGGAAGACTTTGGCCCTCAGAATGAAACCCCATTAGTGAACATTTTTTGCTTCTAAGGTTCATTTGATTAAATTTCTTGTGTTTATGCTTTTAAACCTGCTATAGAAAGTCATTTGAGAAATACATATTTTTAGGAAGAGAAATAGGTTTTAGCCTTTGGTTTTGCAGTGAGATTTGCCTTTGTATATGGGTATGTGGAATGTAGCATCTACAGGTGCTTGGTAGAATCTGATCTGAGGTCATCTGCTCATGTACCTTGTAAGACAAAGTGTGATCTTATTCTGCAGGTTCCTGCATGTAATAAAGTATGCCTATGTGCATGTGGCCAACTGCTATTCATTTCCTCTAATCATGTGATCACACGAATGGTGAATGGCCCTGCAGTGTGGGATTCCATGCTACTGAAATTGTTCTCATACTGTTACCTAAAGGAACTTCAGAGTGGTTACAACAAATAAAATGTCATACTATAAATTGTGTGCATTAATTTCAGGATAACTTGAAAAATGAACTGAATGGGGCCCAGTTAGTACGATTTCTACAGTCAAGATCCTCCATCATACACATAGCCCCAATGTCATGGCTATCAGCTATTTCCTGATCTGACCCCTGAAATCATCTTAAAATCCATCCAGCTGCACTGAAAGTATATTTTACAGTAAACAAAAGAAATACCTGAAGCTGAATGCCAGTTAACACAATAATTTGTGGTGGATAAAACATGAAACCATCCAGATTCTAGTGAATGAAACCATGATTTCCAATCAATCTTGGTTCAGTAAAATAATGACATTTTTAAAAGAAATGTTAAACTCATCACTATGGTGAATAAGGTATTTCTCATGAAAATTGATTGAGAAACTCTTCATGTTCTCCCACTGAGTCTCCGTGTAATTCTTAGCACACCTTTTAATTTCCTTGTACCATTTTATTTGCTTTTATTTGAATACCTTTAAAGGTTATGATCTAGTCTCCCAAGTTCATTTGAATGTGCTATGATTGTTAGGAATCACAAATGCTGAAAGGAAACTCATCACAATTAGCAATCTGTTTTAACAAACCAATTTAAGCATTTCAAAGAATCAAGGTTGTTTCTTTAGCATGAGGATTAAAATCTGAGGAGCCTTCACAGGGGATATAAGACATTCATCTCAAGAGGTCAAAATAGAGTCTGTTCACTAATCAAAAATCCCAACATGTTATGACCTGTGGGTGCTCTTAAGGACTTCTTTGAGGCTATAAAAACCATAGGACAAAACATATATACATTACATTAAACTGTATAAAATAACAACAGCAATGACTACAGCAATGACTTAAGTATGCATAACTTAGTAATGTTTCTTGTCTTTAACTCCTCAACCTAACCTAATAGCTAGCAGCCAGACTGGGTGAAGGAAGTCTGTTCAGCTCTGATTGAGGCACATAGAGGAAGATGTTTCTAACCCTTTCCCTCCAGCAATCTGTGGTGTGATAAACAATTGCAATGGGGTCCTGCTTCTGATTGTCACAGACTCATTCACTGGTGGGAGGAGGTTGGAAATGTCATCCTCTATGTGCCCTGATCAGCAAATGAACAGACCTCCTTTACTTAATCCAGGGAAGTTAGGTATGAACTTTGAAGGAGCTATTCAATGTGCTGAAGCCTCTTTCCCATATGCATCTGGTACCTTGCACCTTTAAAGTACAGACTAGAATTCAGAGTGGATTCATCACTACACTGATGTTAACTTACAAGCTCTCACTGAAAAGGACAAATAGGCTCATGCTTGTAAGCTACATGAAAACCCAATGACTCTTCAATTATTTCTGTGATTACTTCTGTGGGTGGCTTCTGTTCCCAAATTCTGAGGAAAGGTAGCCATAAAAATACAATTCAAATGTTAAACCAGGCCACCTGTACATCTCTTATTACACTACAACATTTAAGGGGTCATCTTAATGGAGAAGAAGGAATATTACGAACATGAACATTATCTGTGATTGGGGAAAGTGTACACAATTTATTTCCTTCATTTTATGCCTCTTGGACTGTTATTTTTAGGATGTTAAATGCTGTACAATATACACAATTGAATTATTGTAATGTGGCTTAGTAGCTGGCAGTGCTGGCTATATCACCCTCAGTTTAAGATAATGATCCTTGAAGAGGAGACCTAATTTGAAGAGAACTGACCTACAAAGATTCAGTGCTCTAGAAGATATTTTTTGCCGTGACTGAATTAAACAATATTATTCTTAATGAGTCCAGACCATTGATACAACCATGGGGCACTGCTAGTATTCAAACATCATTGCCCTGCAAAGACCCCATAAAAATAAATACAGATGGGAAGCTCCTGTGCTCAGTAGATGGTTTCTTATGTTTACATATTCCATTCCATGCTAAAACCCATCTTCTGTTATCCCATGTTCTCCTTCTAGAATCTGAAGCCACAGCTGCAATAACCATAAGAAAGAATCAGAAACTATGGATGTTCACATCTATCACGTATGTATTCGTGGATTTCCCTTCTTTCTCTCTTCCACAGCATACTCCCTTCTATCATTCGTTTGCTTTTTATTTATTATTAATTTGCCTCCTCCTCAACCATATGCGTATGTTTGTGAACATGTTTCCACTGTATACAGAGATTGAACTAATTTTTCCATTAATTAAAACATGCTTAAATGGCATTTTATGTATATTTGAAATGTGTACATTCCTCTTGCCATGCATCTGCACCCATCTGTCAATGGGTAGATTGAAGAGTACAAATTAGGCCTCACTCATCAACAGGTTAGACAATGCAGACTGGTTAAAACTTGAAAAAAAAATTGCTGGAGCAGATTCCTCTGCAGAATGTACCAGCTTCCCTTCTAAATATTCATGTATTAAGGACCAAACTACAGGTAATGTGAGAATTCTCTGGTTGGATTTCCTGTTGACTTCAGTCCTATCCAGATGTTCAAAAAACACTTGTAATAATCGATAAGAATGAATAACAGCCTGTCTCTCCACTATTGTTTCTCTCTGTGAAAAAGAGAACTTTTACTATGCATGAAGGCTCTTCATATGATCAAGGCACTGAAAAATCAGTGTTTGTGATAATATGGGGGAACTGCATGAATAATAATTTTTTTCTTTTTTGCTAAAATAGCTGAATAGGGATTGGAGTATTAAGGTAGTTGGAGTTGTTGCAGCCAGTTTTCCTTTGTCTTAAATAGCTTTTCCCTTTTCTTCAGTTGCTCCTCCCAAGCACCTATGACCCATGGAGAGGTGAGAAAAGATAAGTACTTGTACCCTCCCTGCCCTCCATATTTTAGGAAAAGTTTAGGGCAGAATAGGGGAAGAAATTGTGAGAGTTGTGCAACTGCTTCAATTCCTCACCTACTGATGCACTTATAATATACGTGCAGTTAAAAAATAGAGGCACTCAAGTTCAAGTTCTACAGACATTCACTGATATTCTACATTGACAACTTATATATACATACCTAAGAAAGATCTCTTGGTCCAACCCTTCCAACTTTGCTTAAAAACCCACAGCCAGATTGGGTGAAGGAGATCTGTTCAGTTTCTTATTGGGGTGCAAGGAAGATTGTGCTTCTACCCCTTCTCACCAGTGAGTGAGTCTGTGACAGAGACTTGCAATGGGGTGCTGGTGGGAGGGTGGTGGAAACATCCTCCTCCTTGTACTCCAGTTGTAAGCAGATTGGACCTCTGTCATCCAGTTTGGCTGTTGACTGTTAAGGTGGGCTGGGATGGCACTTATGTAGTCCTACTGTAAGACTACATAGTCTTACTGAATGCAGAACAGTTATAGATCTGTAACTCTAGGTTATGAATCTTTAACTGTAATACTGAATGCTAGTCATTGTTGATATACTTCAGCCTTCCACAGGAATGGCAAACACATCTGGAGATAGGCTGATTGAGGGAGACTTGTGTAAAATACATGCTTCATAAGACCTGAACTTCTTTGAGTCTTTACCAGGATGCCAAAACAGATTGTGAAAACAATTGGAAGTATTTACATTCAGATATGAAATTCAGCAGCTATATTCTTGAGTACTATCAATGTTTCCTAACCGCAGAGACAGAAAACCTAGGAAAGACACTGTTCTCTCTGGGAAAAACATTGATAGAGTTTTGTCTACTTTTACAAATGTCTGCACTCAGTCATGCTTGCAATACAGTGCTCTTCAGTCTTAGAGTTTGGAATTTTTTAAAATGTTATAGTTACTCTTCTAAGGAAACAAAACCAGCTTGTTACTGATAGAGTTATGAGTTTTAAAAAGAGACTTTTAGCTTCCCATTTCATCAAAGTACTTTCAATAGTTATCAATTAAAAGTTTATAAAGTAACTAAAATGTTTTTAGAAAATTGCAGTCTTTCATTCACAAGCATGAGCCACAGCATGAACCATGTGATATTCTGCCTACACTATCTGAAGTGAAACCACACCCTGAAAATCTAGAAGTAACTAAAAAGTTACAAGCACATTGCAAAAGAGTGAAGTTATTCCTTGATAAAGTTTCAGTTCTAATATAATTGCATATAATAATATAATATAATTAATATAATATATATAATTCTAATATAATTGCACCTTTTGATATCAAGAAAAGGAAAAAAAATTAAAAGTAGCTCATTATTTGTGACTAGCTACTTCTAAGTTTTCTTTAGGACCATAGATTGCATGATATTGTGTGGGACTCTTCCTTTATAATTGAGCCTCTTGTTGACACGGTCTTTTTTTTTTTTAGAATTTTATGATCTCTCCTCCTATTCCATTTCCTGTCACTCCCCTTGACACTGCCTGCTTAATATAGCTAGTAGGCAGTTACTCTAAATTACTCTGCATGGAAACTGCACGTAGATTCATTTTGATGTGCAACTCTAAATGGAAAAGACAATGATGAATAATATTAGTCAGGAAGAGTCCTCTGTGTCCCAAGGCTGCCATTTTTTGGAATTAAGACTCACAATGTGCACTCGCTTTGCAAAATAATTTAAATCTGTGCTAATTGCCCAATAGATAAAAGCTGATGCTCTGATTTAAGGAGGCGCATACAGTAGTAGTCAAGCAGACACCAAATCAGTTAATAACAAGGCATTTATAAGCATTTTTCTAAAAACTGGCTATTTTTAATTTCCCAAAATGCGGTGGCTAGGATAGACCATTTATTTTAGTTTAATAACTGTTTAGTTGCAGCCATTTTGTGTGAGAATCACTAAACTCAGGCCTGCCATTTTAATTCATGGGACTTGGGGAGGTAAATGGGTGCTATTTTACCCTGGATGGGAGTGCTATATTAATCTGTTAAGAAAGTCTGTCTGATTTAAAACAGCAGCTGACTTAAAACAGAAGCGGCGTTTCTGTTTTCCAGAAGAAGAAAAGCAACACCTTCCCTGTTTCAGCTGTGAAGCAGTGCATCAGGTCAAAAGCCTAATTAACTTTTTTTTTTTAATAGGAATGACTCAGCAACAGAAATCTGCTATCCTTTAAAGAACTTAAGATGGTTCCTTAGTCAATCAGGGAAGCACTTACTTGCAAACATAACATGCAAATTCCCACTGAGCCGTAAACGTGTCCTTTTTATAATTTAAGCAGTTAAGCATAATAAATATGCCTTGCTTTTAGTGCTCCTCACAGATGAGGTTGACTTTGCTGCTTCTAGAACTTGGTGTCCCAGAATGATTAATTAGGCATAAATGGAGGATGCACAAACACACGTTCATATAATTTATTTCAGAACAGGAGAAATATTATTATTGAAATTCCAATTAGCTGAAGCAGATGAGACAAGAGAGAGTGTGTAATGCATCTGAGAAGTTTCTTTTAATATTACCCATCATTTATGAGTGAAGACTGTTTAGCCCTTGTGGGCTGGAAATAGTGGCAGCCATTGTCTGGAGCAAAACTGTACTTAAAATACACCCCCAGGCACTAAGCCTGAATATACATCAGTATCCAATTACATCAAAGAGGTGATTAAAATTTCCAACTTTTCAACTCAAATACAATTTGTATGGTAACTAATTGCCACTAGGAAAAGAGATAATATATTTTTCGGTTTTGAAAAATAGTTGCAGGCACAGCAGTAGCAGCAGCAGCAATAAAAGTTTTCACAGACACATACTCCTGTTCCAGGAAGAAAGTAAATCAAATGTTTGCATCACCAGTTGGAGTGCTCCATGGCTTCCATGGGTGAGGACGGGGGACAGTGAATCTGCCCTGAGTTCTATTTTAAAATTTAAAAGAGCAATCCAAGATTCTGAATGCTATCCCCCAAATAGGTTCAGCAATGTGGAGAGCTCATTTAAAGTCTGAAATAAAACCCATAATATATTCACTACAACCTTGACATGGAAGTCTCCAGGCACCCTTGTTACAAACGCATCATCTCAAACCTTCCCTTTGGAGTGAAATAGCAGCAAAATCAGCAGTAGAAGTCATTGTGATCTACACAGTCACAGAAGAATAGCCCATGGTAGACACATCTCCTATTCCAATTGACAATACATAGGGCAATTGGTTAAAATTGTGGCTAAGATCCTTTCCCCATCAAATTATGTAGCATAAAATCACCCCACCATAACCACGCTTAAGTTATGCTGGATCACACTGCTGAGGAAAAGTTTGACAAGGGCTGTGTGTAGTTGTGGATTGCTTATCTATGCTGGGGCTGCCCTGCTGCAATGTCTGGCAAAACATAACAGCTTGTGCAAAGGGTAGGTTAGCATAAGCACTAATTGCAACACTGATTGGGATGCTACCTTTGCACAAAATGCTAAAAAGCACAATCACTTGTGCAACTGCATGAGTGGTATCAGTGTAAAGGACCAAAGGGATTCTTATCTGTGGATGCAAATCTGGGCTGGAAAATTCTGAGTCATATAACGCATGGGTTTTGATGCAAGGAGACTATATAGTTTGCAGGTACTTTATACCTGTGTGCCAATAGTTGCAGCCTTCATACATGTGTCACACATTCACACTGGATAACCTCTGTTTCTTATTTATGTATATATTTATTTGTGCTTAGAGAGAGTACAAAGAAATATTCTTTCTATTATCATGGTTTTTTTAATATCCTTCCTCACGGTTAAAACCTTTTGCCACTTTCCTCTTTGTGTCCTTGATCAAGTTGAATTTTTTGACAGTTAATAAGATGGACATATAGACATACTTATAAGCTTAAAAACAGTATTTGCGAGGGAAGTTCACTTTGGGTGTGTCTCAACTGGGCAACCTCCTGCATTTCATTTTAATCTAAATGTAAAAATCATCAGAGTAATTTTAGCATTTGTAAAATTGAAGCCTGGCCTTAATTATTCCAAGTCAGCTGAAGCTCATTTTGAATGCTGTTTTCTAGTTATGAAGAAAGATGAACCATTAAGAGCTTCTTTTTTTTTTTCATTTAAGAAACTGAGACTTAAAATCCTGCCAGATGACTGAGTAGGACAATCGGGCTGATTAATTGATAAAAGCAGCAATACATACATATGACTAGGCCTAGGGAGGGAGAGAGAGGAGGAGAGAGAAAACAGCTGACTGGAAAAAGACCATACTTTTGAACAGGATTTAGCAATAAAATGCTTTACACAATTTTAGAGTTTGCCCACAGGGAAATTTCTATCATATTGGTTGGAGCTCTGAGGTAATAAAATGCTTTTGGTCAACATGGTCCAGTTAATACTTAACAACAAAATCCTTCTGTATTTTTTTTATAAGTTGTGTTGTCACTGGAGAAGGAAAAGCACGATTCTGAAACCATGATAGGTAAATTAAATTACTACTTAATTATTACCATATGGGAAAATTTGCAATAACAAAAATTATGATAAGAAATGACTTTGGCAATTATGGGATGCATACAGGCACTACAAATGTGTACCCATCTCATCTATTTTGTGTTTTAACATAGGGGATGGGTGGATAGTGGTATTTCTAATGCCATTTCAGGCAGCAAAAAATCTTGAGCTGATTCAAGACAATGCTGAAGTAGCACCTAATTGCTGCTGCTGTAGTAAAAGCCAGTAAAAGTTATAAAGCTCCCTTTCTATATATTCAATTGGAGAAGCTAGTTGGTTGACCATGAACCATCATGCAACTTGTTACTAATTATACATATATGGGACTTTTCTGGACTGGGATCACAAACTCATGTTTGGGAAACTGCAGCCAGCTCTAAACCAGTGGTTACCTGCTTTGGGGTGGGAGGATGGAGTTTGCTTATAGTTTTTGGAGAGATCCAGGAGAAGTTTATATTAGCTATATGACACTTTATTTAGGCTGGTTTGTTTTTAAGCTTTATGAGTGGCATGTTCTGCTTAAAAGAATATTACAGTATAAAAACAATAATTATGTTAATTTTGGAGAGTGGGTCCCTGTGGATCACATGGCCTCCGAAATCATTTTTGCAGCCCCCAAAACCCTCAGGCCAATTTTTTCTTTCCATTTTTTCCCAAATATTGGAGAACTGATATCTGGGTTGACATGTCGCCATGCCATCTCGTTCTATAAGTGCTCTGCTGCAGGAAAGGCTCTGGGTGTGGCGATTGCTGGTTTGAAGTAAGTTTTACCAGCAGAAAATTCCTCCCTGGTATGGGAAGATTGGAAGATGACTCATGAAAGTCTACATTCCTGTTCCTTGCTTTATTGGTGACATCCCCCTGTCTCATTGAAAAGCAGATGGAACAGAGGGGACCATGATTCTGCAGTCCCCTTTCCACTGCCATTAGTAGCTGGTGGACAGTGGGTGCAGGAAAAAGCACGTAACTATATGCCTGTAATCAAATGCAGAGTGATGAGGTCATTCTCTGGAAACTCCCGAGGACACCTGTTGTGCATCTGCTTATAAGCTCAGAATCAGAGACTTTTCCTCTGTTCCTAGCTCCTCACCTACCACCAAGTGGCCATGGGGTGGGCTGCATCACAGGTGGATTTTTTTTTTAATGGGGTTGGGGATCATTGTGCAAACGAGATAAAGGATTCCTTCCTCTGCAATGGCCAAAAAAGACATATACCAATGTTATGCTGGTATATGGCACTAACAGGAGGTCAGGCATAAAACCTGGATTTTCTGAAAATGGAAGTGACCTTCTGGTCATTTTTGCTTTCATTGGAAAGGGCTGGTGCAATTGGTAGAGGGGCTGTGAACCAGAAAGGTTGTTCCGAAAATCCTGGAGGCTGCCCACAGTCCCTTAATGATTAAGACTTTTTATTCCATCATAACCTTTTGTGGACTACAATCCTCTTCAAATTTCATAAATATTCCCAACAACAGCAATCCTAAAAGCAAGCAGGTGAATCAGCAAACAAGCAAAAGGTATTTCATAGAAAAATATTACTTTGCTTGATTTCTGAAGTTTCAGACACAAAGGGCTATTACTGCAAATGTCCTGATTACAGCTATTTCACTCACAGAAAAACAGTGATACAGCTTCTCAATCATTAAACAATGAAATAAGAAAAAAGTTAAATGCTACCTAAGATTTTTTTGTTATTGTGTGCCTTCAAATCATTTTTTACTTAGGCATCCCTAAGGTGAGCCTATCACAGTTTTTCTGGGGCTGAGAGTGTGTGACATACACAAGGTTTCCATGGCTAAGCAGGAAATTGCACCCTGGTTGCCAGAGTTGTAGTTGAACACTCAGACCACTATAGCACTGTGGCTTCCATTGCTTTAACTGCTTCATATTGATATATCACATTTTTCTAAGCACACAGTGTATGAATAACAAACCCAGTACAAAATAACTAAAAAAAACCTGCTGGAAAGGACAGTATTATTATACACATCATAGATGACAATGACAGCTGAATGTCAAACTGTGGCTTTCTGAAGTACTCTCAAATTTTAATTAATTATGTGATGATAAACTAATTCCTTTAAAAGTGGTCATATTTTTCTGGCTTTTGATATTGTTTTGACTGTCCTTAAAATATTTATTTCAATATTTATTTCACACTACAAAAAAAAAAAAAAGCTAACCAAGGATGAATATGATTATTATTAGAAGACTGTAAAGGAGTATTAGAACCACCAGTGCATTTGATATTCTAGGTCATCATAAATCCAGTGTGTGTGCACACACGTGTGTGCAGAAACACACAATGATTTGCAGAAGTGCACCTTGTCAGTTTTTGATTGCTTGAAATTATTCAGTGTAGACCCAAGTTTTAAATTTACACAAAAACACCAACATTCCATCTCACTTTCTCAATATTTCATGGATTTCTACAATTTGGCAATGTCTACAGTTTTTCAACCTTGAAATTAAGCCAGGTATTGATTTTGCTCATTTATTTTGAACAATAATGAACCTGCAATTTATCATTTTGAAGCTCAAGTAAAAAAGAAAGAGGCTGAGGGAAAAATCAATGCCAATATTCCAATCATCTGCATACGTTTAGAGACCAATACTAGTTCCCAGAGCTGCATGGCTGGTTTTACGTTATACTGATTCTGAAAATTTTATTAACTAGTGCTGGGTCAGCCAGGTGACTATTTTTTTCTCTTTTTCCTTTGCCCCTTGCATTTCCATGATTCTCATTAACCTAATCATAGAGAAAAAACAAATGAAACAATAAAATTAGCTCTGGTGTTATCATCTCTACAAAGTATTCTTCAGATTGTGATGCACTGTTTAATTACTTATCAGTGAAGTTTAGTGTGTATCTAGTTGTTCAGCTAATAAACTATCCTCATCTGAGAGATTCATTCCTGGCAGTTGTTTGGAAATATTTCAGATGATTAAAAGTACTAACTGTTGTGAAAATCTTTAGTCTTCTCAAAATGTCTCTCCCCCACCACCACCTGTGAAAATCTGTAGTAATTTCTTCTATGGCCCTTTCCGCACCGGCCTATTAAAATGGTGCAGAGCGACCTCTGACAGAGGTCTTCTGCACTGTGGAGTGGACTGGGGCGGACAACTTTTCCTAGTTCTGCATCTCAGAACTGGTCGCACAGCATGCTTTTTAAAAACCTCTTTTAAGACCCCGTGTCACTCTGTTGCTGCGCTCCGGTGCAGATTTGCAGGCACGCACTAGTGCATGCCTGCAGATCTGCCGGGGGTGGGCTTTAGGCTGGCGAGCTTCTCTGGTTGGTGGAGAGCCTCCACCAGCTGGAAGCCACCATTTTGGATGCTGGAGCAGTGCGGAGCAACAAGCTCGCACTGCTCCTTGTCCCGACGTACTCGCCCGGACGCTGAAGAAGTCCGGTGAGTCCCGTTTTTGTGTGGTTCCTTTCCTACGTGCGGAAAGGGCCTAAGTCTTCATCTATGCAAGAACCATTGTCTGTCTCATATGAAATTCCAGTGTTACCATAATGTAGCAAAATCTGATTAGCTGTACAATACTATGGTTTTATCCCATTAACTTCACTCTGATTGGCTGGATCAACAGTGTAATTGCTCTAAGAAACAATGCCCAGTTTCTTTATTTCCCCTTTCCTGCCCTCAGTCACATCATATCACCAAATATTAAGCATTGGCCAAGATTCTGTTGTGTATTGGCTCACTTCTGAGTTCTCTGGGGTTGTTACTGGAAACACAACAAGCAGAGGCATACCATGTAGTCAACCAGTTCCCTAGAGGCAAACTCCTGTTGTTTTCAAGCTGGGAAAAAGGAAGCGTTGAGCCCTCCTGTGTCTCCAGGGTACTTTCTGGAGGCCCAAGAGAGTGATGGCTCTGCCTTGTTCCTGGCTTTGCTGCTACCAGTGAGTATGGCACACAGGTGATAACAGCATATGGAGGTTTTGAATAGCTACTTCTGCAATAACTCCAAAAACACAGATACAAGTGTAACTAGAAGCATGTATCATCAATAGAATTTGGTTTGATGTTGTGTTTTCATGACAAGGCCCCCAATCCGTGCTTGAAGAAGGATGAAATGCCACTCCACTTTGTTTCAGGTTCTGGCCTAACCAACCAATTTGCTTTTCTCTCCAACTTCAGGCACTACCCCTGGTTGGCTGTGGCCTGTAATGAGACTGAAGCAGCAGCAGCCTAGGGGAACAATGGCAGTCAGATTCTTATAATCTGGATGGTAGGAGATATTTCTCTTTTCTGAATGTACTACTTCTGACCCCAAAATCAAATGAATGGATTCATTTACAGTTGTATCAACATGACTGAAATTAATAAGTAAGTATGGAGGGCACAATTCTGCCTTACTTGGATTTATTTGGCCCCAAGCTCTAGAACTACACTATTTTGCAAGGGTAGACACATGACCAAGTTTCAGACAAGGCATGGGCAGCCATTGGCTACTCTGTCTCACTGCTCAGTGTTCCTGCTGGTGTTCTTTCCTGACAAAGCTCATTCAGTGCCACAAAGACTTTCCCCCAAATATTCAGGGATCAGTGCTGATAGCAATGTCTATACCAAAACTAGGGATGGAGCATGACTGTGGCAAAAATGGAGGGGAAGGGGGCCAGGAGGTGCCTCCTTGTGTTAGTGTGCGAATAGAAGTGCTTAATTCTATTTTAAGCTTCTTCTATGCATAGTAATATCAAACTGAAAAAGAGAAAAAAGATCCTAGAGTATTGGACCAACTTGTCTCCTGATTGGATGAATGAAGGTGTATGCTGAGGCATCTCACCCTGAGGAATCAGATTCAGAGAAGAGATCTCTGGGTCTAGAACTTGGACTGTCACAGGCAGTTACAATTGGTGCAAACCCTCTGTACAATGAACCCCCACCTCAGCCAGGGCACTGAGGAACAGCCACATTCCTTTCCAAAGAATGGTTTAGACAAACAGGAATGCAGAAGGAACAAAGACTTAAATAGAAGATACCAGGTAATTAACCACCTGACATGCCAATCTCCCATTAGGAGGGGGGATTCTTGTTGTAGACAACCATTCATCAAACTGGTGTATCTTCTCCTTGGATTACTTGGATTCTTGATTGCTGGACTGGCCTTAAGCTTTATGTCTTGTTGCCTCCTCCCTTTGGCTTCACCTCCTATGGCTCCTTCCTTCCTTCCTTCCTTCCTTCCTTCCTTCCTTCCTTCCTTCCTTCCTTCCTTCCTTCCTTCCTTTTTCCTGTGATCCCCTTTGGAATGCTTGGGACCTCACTATTATGCCTCCCCTCATTTTCACATAACATCAAGACTACATGTTTACAACCTGGATGGATCTGACTTATCTATGGCCCCTTTTGCACCTTACCTAGTGCCGCTGGCATCATGTGGGGATTGCACAAAAAGCCTTGTCCGGGAGGCACTCGCATCCTCTCCACTTCCCTCTGCACCAGCTCTGTGCTGGCTGGAAGGAAGAGTGAGCACTCTGCCCCTTCCTTCTGCAGCACAGCTGGGTACTTTCCCAGGCTGCACTGGGGAAGGAAGCACGATGGCCACATATCCGGAGCCTCCACACTCAAGGTAAGTGCGTGTGGGGCATGGGAGCAACACACAATTGTGCATCATTTTTGGCAACGAGCTGAAAATGATATAATGCGTGATCAACCCCTAATGGCCTCAGGAGCATTGTGCGATTGTGAAGACGTCATGTGGAACGGTCCTTGCAATCATGTGACATTTCACAACAGGACTGCCTTACCCTGTTAGAAATTTCACTGGCACTTGCTGCTTCTGGAAACAGGACATATGAGGTTTAAAGTCACACAAAAAGCAAGACTAAAGTTTCAAAGCTGATTGGAGTGGTTGTCATTTCCTTTTGAGTTTGTTTTGTCAATTTGATTCCAGAGGAAAAAAAGTGGAGAAGGCACATAATGCAGATGAATCTTTTTCTGAAAAAAAGCAAAAAGAAAAACAGCTCTGTGAAATTCAAAAGTGTGTGCCATTTCACCTGGGGGTGGAGAGACCTTTACTTCAAACTTTGAGACACTATTTTCTACTTTTTTTGCATTTCTGTTAGAAGTCCTGAAAGCCTAGATCATTGATTTCTGCATGGAAGAATCAATGCTTTCCTATTTCTTTCTTCTTATTGATGTTGTTACTTTATTTACGCATGATACTTCTCCTCTGTCTTTTGACCACAACATGGTTCCTAGACAAGCTTTAATAGTGTAGGGTTATATAAATCTACTCAGAAATTAAGCTTCACTTGATTCAACGGGATTAACTTCCAGGTAAGTATACATAGCCGTGGTGGGGAATCTGCAGCCCTTTAGATGGTGTTGGATTCTAACTTTCA
This sequence comes from Ctenosaura bakeri, assembly GCA_948474755.1. NCBI lineage: Eukaryota > Metazoa > Chordata > Lepidosauria > Squamata > Iguanidae > Ctenosaura > Ctenosaura bakeri. The sequence continues at coordinate 340,986 of CAOLHI010001150.1, read as the reverse complement.
TTATCCCTTACTATTCTCTAAAGCTGATGGAAACTGGAATCTATAGGGCACAATTTTGTACACCTTGGTGTATACAATTGCACCTCAGGTATATTAATCCACTGACTTCATCTCTGCCACCAAAGCACTAAATTATATGTTATATAGAGGGCTGATACTCAGTCGTTTTCAACACTTACGGTATCCAGACATGGGGGGGACTAGATTAGGAAAAATATGGCATATGGGGGAGTTATGAAACCCATTCCGTGGATGTTACAGTTTGCCAGTTTAAATCCCTCCCTTACAAAACTGTACAAAATGGATAGCAGTCTACCTCTTTTCTCCTAATATATCTAACAGCAGATATGATGAAGGAAGTTAAACCAATTTGTGGGTCTGCTATACATCTAACTTAGACACAAAGCATTTCCCAGAGATTTCCATAGAATATCTGTCCCACATGTTGGAATTTTTGCAGACATCTCTTGATATTTCTCTCCTCCTGAAGTTTCATCTTGGTCTGACAAACTGTATCACATTTACTTCAGTTCAGAACTCCTGCTCTTCCTACAGTCACTCACTTAATATTCATTGTATCATCAGAGATTCTTACTTTTTCACATAGTGCACAAGCTGTACCACCCAAGTGAGCTGAATAAGACTGAATGTGATTCGATTAGGGTGTGTGTGTCAAGATCTGTAGCTCAGTAGTGGGAAAATATGTGATCATCTTGTAATTATCACTGTCTTAGGTGTTTTTATAATGCTTAATTTGGTGCCCACTTCCTAGTTACTTGTTCAACAAAAGTGCTGTATGAATAGCTCTTAGATAGTTTATTTGCCACTGTAACCCCTCCCCCCAAAAAGAGTTATGATACCCAATGTTACACATCTCCATCACCTAGAAACTTTTTCCTTTGAAATACATCATCCTTCTCTAGGACAAAAGGTGTTTTTGTGCAAAACACATCAATGCACCATGACCACAGTCTCTAGTTATAAAGAAAAGAGCTATTGTAGGGCCTCCAAATCAACATTGAACCACATCAATGATACTTTCATATCATGCCACAGAGTTGAATCTGGTCTGGATGCCATCGACTATTGCAACCTCACAAAAACATACAGTTTCACATGTTAACTAAAATTATTGTTTAGTTTCTTCTGGCCCAACTTGTTCATTTGGGTGTAATATTCTTTGATATAGTGTAGTCATTCTAATACAGTAGCTCCTCCACATTCATAAGGGTTAGGGGCGCAGAACCCTTGCAAAATTGGAAAAATCACTAATAACACTCACCTCCACGATTCCCCTCTAGAGCTCCCTCTCCCATTCCTTTGCCTCTGGCCCCAGCATGGGGGGTGCAGGGGAAAAAAAAGAGACAGTAAAGGGCTTACCAGTACTTTTCCCATCAAAGGGAGAAGAACATAGTTCTTCCTTCTAGTTACTTCCAGTGGGCATCTTGTAAAGGGAGGGGTATGAGCAAAGAGAGCACCTGACCAATAAGCAGTCATTACAAAGCTGAAAGCACAGCCACATGGGAGAGAGGACACATCTCCAGCAGTGGGAGGGGGGCATTGCTTACCCAAAAAGAAAAAAAAGTCCATTTTAAGTACAAGCCTGGCAAGCCTGGGATGAGGAATGCAAACCCATGAATGTAGAGGGAAGACTGTATTCATTTCTCCTCTCCTTGAATACCCTGCTTATTACCCTACTTGTGCTGAGCTCCTATTGGGTTGCATCTTCACCTCTAGGGAAATCTCTGTACCCATGGGTAAAAGCCCATCTGCTAAAGCACCTCCTAGGGACAAATCTATCTTCCACTTGTAGCACAACTCTGACATTCTTCCTTCTTCTTTTTTTTAAAGTGGATTTTTAACAACCAGTTGGCTATGAAACAGAGCATCTTTTAGAAGACTGAAAGAGCTATCTAAAACAAGAATACCTGTTGGAAAAAATGTGTGCACTTCACCCCACCCTTTACCCATTCCACTGCTCACATGGTAAGAGATGTCAGATGAATGGACAAGTGACAATAAGAGTTATATGATCTCTGACAGTGCATTTTCTTCTACTTTATCATTTGCTGAAGAGAAGAAGAGAAGGGACTCCTGCAGTCAACCAAGGCTTTCCTCACTCTGTAGATGTAGCAAGGCAATGTAAGCAAGTGAATCCTCAGCATCACAGGGAGGTGAGGCCAGATGTGTAGCTTATGATATATTTTTCTCAAAGAGAGTGAGAAAAGATGGAAGAGGAGGGGCTCTTGCGCAAGCAGGCAGCATCTGCGGAACTGAAGGAATTGGGACGTGAGAGCCTCTCGCTAGAGGTTGCTTGCCCGCTCCCCGGACCCCAGCTCTGCAAAAAGGTGAATTGCAGAAAAGACCTAACTCTATTACTTCTTAAGGTGCTGCAGGCTTCCTTCAAAATATGTTCTCTTTAAAAATAGTGTTCTTTTAGATTAATTTAAGTGGAAAACTTTGATAGTCAATTGAACTCATACACCTTTGAATTTCTAAATCCCGACTCAGTGTAGGGACTCAAGGTGATGGCCTCTGAGCCCAAATCAGGCCAGTCAAGCTGGACCATTTTAAAAATTGCAAAATCAGGGTCTGAACTTAGCTTTGTGAATGTTGCATGCACCTACTGATTACCAATGCTCACACTGTTTTCATACCCTGCCTTTTCTTATCATAATGCATCAACGATGATAGGAAGAGATTGGAGCTGATGCCATATGTGAAAACTAATTTAGTAAGAAATTACACAGTGATAAGGCAATGATATTTTGTTTTTAATGGCAGAAGCCTCATTAGCAATGATTTATTTAGATGACCTTTTTGGAGTAATGCCAGTCCTCCTTTGCATACACACTCACCAAACCTGTATCCCCTCCCCTTTGCAGGCTCAGCTCTACAAGAAGCAAGAGTGAATGTTGCTCATCTGAAGCTCAATCTGGAATAAACATTTCTGTGCAAAAATGGTTTAGTGGCAGAACAATAGCACAATAATTTACAATACTTTGGTAACACTGAGACAAAAGTAATCACCGTTCATTTTTTTCCTGATAAAATATATGTGATTTTTCTCCTCCTCATGGCCTCAGAAAAATAAAACTACTTTGATTAATTATCTCAGAATATTCTTTACCTGTCCATGTATATGTGCTGGCTGCCATTTCCTCTGAAGAATGACATTAGGCCCAGGACATGAAGGATGTAACAAAATGGTGGGCAGACTGCCAATACAATTACTTAGGGAAAAATTGGAGTGGAGGAACAAAGGTACTGAATACCCTCCAACTGTCTTAATTTGGCAGGGACAGCCCCACTAAATTCTCTGTCATTCCTCTTTTCCAGCTGATTTTAACATGTCCCAGTTTCTTTCTCTTTCTCCTGCTTTCTCTCTTTTTCCTCAGCTTATCTCAGATGTTATAGTCCAAGTTAAAAGTGCAAAAGTAGTTTACACTTAATTAAGTGGGGGAGAGGAATTGATGCAATCCTGCCCTTACCAGGAGACTCAGGGAAAAGCAAACTTCTCCTACCTTGTGTGTTCTTCTTCATTAATAACTTTTGCCACTCAGATGTTGCTTTGTCACACATTTCCCAGTATTCATTTGTGAAACATTGGAGGTTATGGTACTGCCACAACTAGAAAAGATCCTGACCCTAAGAAATTGTTGAAAAAATTCTATCCCTTTCTGAGGAAATTGGGTCTTCTCATGTTTTTTGTAAAAGTTGAATGGATATTATCAGTATTTGCATATCGCCCTGGATGTTTTTTGTTAATTAAATTGTACAGTGTGTGGATCAATTACTATTATACCAATATATACCTAATTTTACATTATGCAAATGTGCTCCATATATGTTGGTCACACATGGAGCCTCTGATGCTTTGCTTTCTTGAGTCTTAGAGCATTCCTCAATAACACCTTTTCTTTCCATGATTTCTGAGAGGAAATCATCTTGCAACAGTCATATTAGAAAGGCTGCAGATTAAAGGCAGATGCAGTGAACTTTCTGAAGCTCAGCAGGCTTGGTCTGTAAATAAAACTTAAATAAGTGTAAGTTGGTGACTTCTGGTTATTGATACTGCTAAGAAACACAGGCATTCTGATATTTATCTTTGATTAAAGTTCTCTTGTGCATTCTAAACACATTAATTTCTGATCTCTCTAAGGCTCAGTTGTCTTCATATATGGTTGGACTGAAAGGCCAAGCTACTGGTAACATTAACAGTATAGATTTTATTGCTAGGGATGAGCGCCAGATTCAGATATAGAAACTGCCAAAAACAGCATCATTCGCACACAAGAAGAGGAGTTATCAGCAAAGCTGAGGAAAAGTTTTCATGAAGTATCAACCTAAAAAGGATCCACTCCAAGCTATCCAAAGGAGAATAAAGTATTTCAAAAGGGTTATAGAATGCTAAGTGTTTGCTATAGGGAGGAAGTGTTAAACTGCAGAGAAGAGACTGAGGCCCTTTTCACATGGGGTTAAAAAAACGGTGTAGATCGACCTCCACTGAGGTCGTCTACACCGTTACGCGAATTGGGGTGGATTACTCAGAAGTAAATCCACACGCCAATCCACGGTTGGGCGCCTGCAAGTGGCGCCGCCGTGTGCTTTTGAAAAACTACATTTTATGTGGTTTTTCAAAGGCATGGGGCGTTCAACCCCGTCCAGCCCCGTCGCAGCACCCATATGGATTTACGGACGCGCAAAAGGGCGTCCCTGCAGATCGGGCAGGGGGCGGGATTTCCAGCTGGCGAGCTTCTCCAATTGGCGGAGAGGCTCCGCCAGTCAAAATCCACCATTTTGGGCGCTGCTGGGCGCCGAGGATGCCGTGGGACGCTGCTGCGTGTAGAGCAGTGAAATGTGCTGCTCCACACGGCGACGGAACAGGGTAAGCCCCATTTTGGCGTGGCTTGCCCTGTTCCGCCACCTGCATGTGAAAAGGGCCTCAGTAGAATTTCCTGGAGTCAGTGGTGCAGGTATGACTGGACTTAGGGCCAAAGTCCAGGACCTCATAGACCACCTCACCTCTCAATGGTTACTTAGAAAGTGGTAGGTGATAAATGTAATCCCAAATAGCCTAACGTCTACTCTTAGGCAGGCATGGAAATGCCAGGCCCCAGAAAGGTAAACTTCTTTGTTTATTGAGAGACATTTTATAGCATGGAGAGTGGGAAAAGCTGTGCATGATTATATGACCATGGATCCTCATTTTTATTATTTTTTTACTTTAGAAACATTGAAATGGTAGTTATGACCTCTACAATCCTACATGGCTTAGGTTCTGGACATTTGACAATCCATATCCCCACATACAAGCCCGCCCAATCCCTGAGATCCTCAGGAGAAGCCCTTCACTCTGTCTTGCCACCTTCACAGGCACAGCTGGTAGGGATGCCCCTTTTCAGTGGCTGCCCATAAGGTATGGAACTCCTTAACTAGGGAGAAGACAACGGCCTCTTCTTTGCTGTCCTTCCATTTTTTTTTTTTTAAAAATTCTAGCAAGCTTTTGAGAACTGAAGCTTTTTAAAGAAAAATTTTAGGAGTGTGCTGTGCTGTTTTTTATTATTTTTCTTCTATTGTTCTTTTAAACTGCTTTTGATCATTTTAACAGTGTATTATAAATTGTTTCTAAATTTTGTTGATAGGTTTATTATGTTGTAATGTTGATCATTTCTATGTTTTAACTGTATTATATTTTAATTGGTAAGCTGCTTTGAGTCACAGTTTTGGAGAAAAAGCAGGATATAAATAAAGTTCACCACCACCCCTTTTGACAGGTAAACAGCTTGTCAGTTAGATAGAAGTAGGCTCCATGCAATTCCTATAGTTGTGATTGATCATGCAATGGTTTAACTCAATTTAAAATGCAAAACTGGACAGGTTCAGAATACATCTTGTTTTATCAGGGTGGGCAAACAGGACTTTTCTCTCTGGCTTATCTAGAAGGTTGACACAGTTGAAAATCAATGTATCTTAATGTTAGTGAGAAAGAGGAATGTTTTCTCTGTGCTTGGTGATTGAAGAAATAAAGCCCTTTCCATGGCCCTTGTAACACCACTGTGCAAAGAGGCTAAAACAACTGGATATATATTGTTTTGGAGTGTTCAGACAGTGGTGTGGAATGCTGAAAAGGAGACCTTCACACTACAATGTTTTGTTGCAAGTGCTAATTCTCACAGAACTTCTTTCATGCTTTTCATTTGCATTGTTTTACACCTAAGAGTGACAGGTACTGGATAGATAATTTGGTATATACACTTGGCTGTACATGATACTCTGTTGCTGCTGCAGTGGACTGTAACTATGCCTGACATGCATTGGAGTCTGGCATTCTGTTAATGACAAATGCAGCAGTCCACCTTATGCCTGAGTAGGTCTTCTACCTCCTCCTCCTCCTCCTCCTCCTCCTCGTCTTCGTCTTCTTCTTTTTTTGTCATTGCAGAGGTTGGTATTCTCTTCTGTTTTCTGCAACATCCAAAGCTCCCTCAACATCGGACTCCCTGTTGCACTGTAATAGCCCAATCTCCATGGCCATTGCATAGCTGGTGGAAAGAAGAGGGGGTCTCTGTCCCCACAGCTAGACATAAACAGATGATATTGTACGCTGAGACCTCTGGAGGACCCCAGCAGAACTCAGCAGAAGATGTTCTCGATCTGCAAGGTAAATATTGTGGGGTTCTCCTATCCTCTCTGCTCCCCATCAACAATGCAATGACCATGGGAGGGGAACTATCCCAGCACATTAGTGAGTATTGAGGTTGGGATAGGGTAGTTAAGCACAGATACATGCAAAACTCTTACTCTATACTTAACCATTCAGGATTTCAGAGACAGAAACTGAAAGACCTCTGTCCCAAATCCCATTTGGCCTTCGCTCACCTGTCAAATTGAAAGTTACAATTTATCGCAAAATTACAGAAACAGGGCTGAAATTTAAATAATAGTGAAAGCCATTCAGTTCATAGTGACATTTACCAATCAATGTCAGAATGTACCAGTGAGTGACAAGATTTTCTGCCATTTCCTCTCAGTCTTAATATTCCAAAAATATTCAGAAATACCACAGATAGTCAATTTTCACAGTAAAATATTCACAGTATTTTGATTGCTTTTTTAAATTTTTTTTTTCCAGGAGACCACAGGGGACTGGCACACATTTAGCAAGGCAATCCTGCCCAGAGACAGAGGCAAGTGTGTGCTTGTGTGAATTAGAGGCAGCTTTGTAGCAAACAATTAGCAGATAGGGCACTCCTGACATTTGTTTATCAAGATGTTTAATTGCCATGTTTATATTAAACATGATTGAAGGGAAATAATAAGGTAGCAAAGGCTGCCCATCATAGGATATCAAAGCCATCTAACAATATTATCTTCATTATTTTCCCCCTGGAGGGATTCCATTATTTTTGACATGTTGCTCGTAAGTTTCAGACTGGCATTATCTTCCACAGTAATAGTTACACAACACTGCTGTAAGATTGTTGCCTTTCTGGTGAATATTGCTAATTTCTCCATGGAACCCATTTCCCAATGTTGTTATCAGAAGTATCTTCCTTTATTCAGAACTATTAACTAACACTTGTATAAATGGAATAATTAGAACTGGGTCAGCTGATTGCTTTTTCAATAATGCCTTGGTGTTTTTCATCCTGTCCATGGCAAATATTATGGTGCACAGATTTTTAAAATTTATTTTGGAATACTTATATATTCATACTCATGTTCACCTCAGTTTTGTGCTCAGCACCTAGAGATATGACTGTGAATGGAAACATTAGGTGTATTAATATAAGAAACAAGATCGTGCTTGACTGGCTCTGCAGAGTATAAAGACTCTAAAGGGCTTTGGAATATTGATAATAGAAAAGAAACAGAGCTTGAATGAATATAATGAAGGAGTGAGAGCCTTTGTGGTGTAATGGTTTGAGCATTGGACTATGACTCTGGTGACCAAGATTCAAATCTACATTCAGCCATGGAAACCCACTGAGTGATCTAAGGCAAGTCACATTTTCTCAGCCTCAGAAAGAGGCAAAGGCAAACCCACTCTGAATGCATCTTGCCAAAAGTCAGAAACCAATGGAAGGCAGAGAACAACAATAAAACTGTTCTACAGTGGCAGGATAGTGCTCTGTCAGTTTAATTATACTGGGGAACATGGTGCATAGGGAACATGTATGTTGCTTCACAGCTGACTCACTCTGTCACTGCACCCCCTGTGTGCCACATTTCCCAGCAGAGATTGTGACTTTTGTACCACTAGAAATCATGGCAGAAATAGTGGGGACAGTTTGTTAGCAGGCAGATGTGGCCCTGTTAGCCTCTAAGAGAACCACTGTGCTTCTCAGTCCTGAGAAACTGCCCATCTCCGTTTTGAAACTTTCCAAGTAAGTGTCAAAAAAAAAAAAAAAAAAAGAGTTTCCACGTAAAAATTGGTTGCTCTGATCTGAGCCACCCCCTCTTTGATTTCTGACTAGTGCAAGAAAAAGTATATAGTGCTCATATTTCATTTGTCACATCACAAGAAACTTAATTTCTTTCCAAATTATTGGCATGATTTCTGGAGCTGGGCAATGGGATGATGGTTTATTTGTCTTCTGGCTTATTCTACTTATTTGAATATGTTATTTGGATGTATGAATTGCTGCATCACAGTATTAATTAGTTTAATCTGGCACAGAAGCCAACCTGGTGACATTCCAGCATTTCACATTGGGCTATAAACTGATGGTGTGTAAAGAGAAGCAGAGCAGTCTATCCACACTGCAGAAAGTACTCCATCAGGATATCATTGATGAACTTGGAACACAACCCACAAATGTTGACTAAATGTGTTGTTTTGTGATGCTCCCAAGGGTTGTGTATCATTTGATGTTGCTATTAGGTGGTCAGATTCTGTTTCTAGATGGGGGTCCTTTTAATTTCGATAATCTTCTCCTGAGACTACAACTGCTAATTTCCCGATTAATTATCCATATTATACAGTGTTTATTTGACCATGGTTAGATTAATGTCTTATTCCAAGCAGATCACATTTAGGATATATTTGCATATCTTGATTACTCTGTAATGCCCTGGCTATCATTGCACTTTCCCTAGGTATTTCAATTAGAGAAGAGTTCTTAAGGAAAAGAAATAAAAAATGATTTCCCATCACTATGTTGTATACTGTTCAATGACCTCTGACCATGCCTTCATTTGAATAAAGAATGAACTTGTCAATACTGTTCTATGTGTCTTCAAGTTGATTTCAACTAATGGCAACCTTGTCATAATGTTTTCTTGGCAAGATTATTCAGAGCAGGTTTCATCTAAGGTTGTCAGAGTGTGAAAGTCCAAAGTCACCCATTGGGTTTCCATGGCTAAGTGGGAATTCAGATCCTAGACTTCCAGAGTTCCAGTCCAGCTCTCAGACCACTACACCACGCTGATTCTCTAGCAATATTGTTGTTGCAATTTTATTACTGTTAATACAATGATTTTAGTATCCCATCCCATCTGGCACTTATGTCCTAACCCTTTTAGCACATTTTCATTCTCCCTTATATCTTATGGGCATTTGAAAGCCATTCTAGGATGACGTTAAGGAGTTTTAAAACCACCTTCTAAGATCACCAGCTACTGCAGGTATTGTTCTGTTGATATAGATTTTATTAGTTTCCACCAATGTGGAGCTTTTAAACTATTTGATGTTTAGATTTCAGTGTGATATTGTTTTGAATCTTGTAAACTACCCAGAAGACTACATTGATTGGGAAAGCTGAAAACAATTGATAAATCAAGCAAGTATGGGATTCATTTCATTAAATAGTCTAGTAAACAAAATTTAAATATTTTCAGTAGAAAAAGGAAGGCAGGAAAGTGATCTGTTGTTCAAAATATTTCCATGACTAGTCACAAATTATTTTGCACGGTAAGATTTTCTTTGATAACATTTGTGTCCCTCTACAAGATTGTGATTTAATTTTTAAGAAACTGCATTCCAGCTTCTGTTTCCTATATCATTCTATCTAATTGTGAATAGTTGTCACAGGTTAATCTCACTAATTTGCAAAGTTTGTACAAGAATGACTCCATGTGAGCATTCAGAAATTTCATAATTTTACAATTATAATTCATAATTTTAATAATTTTTGCACAACCATAAGGAACTTCAAGAACTTACATAACCATCGATGGTTAGGGCAGATTCAGCTCTACTAGGGGTGGTGTTTCAGTCTTTACCTCTTCAGAGTCTTTTGCCTTCCACAGTGGTCAATAACGAAACACCATGTAGGTATGAGTTGATGTCTTGCTAAACAGTGACCAGAATCAGCCTAGGTTGACTATCTAAGAATATTGACTACTGTAGCTGAACCTGGAACTTTTGGTGAATCTGTCAACTGGTTTAGTAATGGTTTATTCTCCTCCTGAAACTCATGCAAGCAAATACTTTAAAGCTGCTCTGAGGGAATCTGTAGAAAACCAAATATGATCCCTGTGGCTTGGGAGTCACAGACACGGAATATCATTCTATCAGTATTGCAAATAATGAGAAACTATACTGGTGCCAGGTTTGTCAATTACATCTTGAGACAGATGATACCATAGAATATTCCAATGCCAAACAGTACCTTACTAGGTCAAGATGAGATGGAACACCTGTATTTTTTAATTGGGCTTCCCTGACTGGATTGTGCTGCAGCTCCTTGAAGCAGCATCTATTTAGTTCAGAATCTGAGTGGCAGCCATGAATCTGAGATAAAAAGTGGACCAGACCAAGGTGTCACACCTCAAAACTGGGATATGCTGACCAAGCCTATAAGAAAAGGAAAAAAAATCCAATGACAACTAACTCAAATCTGCCCAAGCAAAAAACATATTTCTTTTAGGCATTTTTCACTCAGGGTACAACAAAATAAGAGGGTTAGTGTTTTCATTAGAAAATTAAATAAACCTGCAACCTTATGTGTATTCGCTTGGAATTAAACCTTATGGGATTGAGTAAGCAGTTGTATGATTTGGAGTGAAAGCCTGTTTCCTATAGTTAGATCCAATTACAGTAAACCCATTGAATCTATATGGCTAGAGGATGACAGTGGTACAACCTGGGTTCAGGCCTTGCCAGCCGGATACTCTGTCAGTGAGCAGGTAAGGGGAAGTGGGCGAGGGAGCGGAGTAGCCTTGGTTTATAAAGACAATCTTACCCTGACCAGGATACCTGCCCGGAAAACAGACCACTTTGACTGTATATACATGAGCCTGAAGGCAAGGAATAGTCTAGGGATTCTGTTAGTGTACCGACCACCCTGCTGCCTTTCAGACTCCTTGGCTGAGCCCACAGAACTGGTGTTGGAATTGGTGTTGGAGTTGCCCAGATTTCTGGTTCTGGGCAACTTCAATATCCCGTTTGAGACTGGTTTGACAGGTGCAGCTCGGGAGTTCATGGTGTCTATGACAAATATGAGCCTATCCCAATTAGTCTCTGGGCCAACACATTGTGCAGGTCATACCCTCGATGCGGTCTTCAGTACGGAACAGGCACAGCCGTGGGTGGAGATAATAAATGCTACCACATTGTCCCGGATGGATCACTTCCTGGTCATGGTTAGACTTATGGCTGCTATCCACCCCTGCAGGGATGGTGGACCTATTAGAATGGTCTGCCCTCGAAGGTTAATGGAACCTATTGGATTCCAGAAAGCCTTGGAGGGTTTTATGGTTGGTATCGCCGGTGATCCTGTGGAAGCCCTAGTTAATACCTGGAATTGTGATCTTACTAGGGCTATCGACACGATTGCTCCCAAGTGTCCTTTCCGGTCTGCTTCAAACTGTAATCCTTGGTATACAGTAGAACTCAGGAATATGAAGCAGGCTGGACAACAACTAGAGGGAAACTGGCGGAAATCTCAATTCTTATCTGACAGGACACACTATAGAGAATTCCTTCATTCCTATAGAGTGGCAATAGATGCAGCGAAGAAGACTTTCTTCTCTGCACGTATTGTGTCTGCGACTTCCTGTCCAACAGAGCTGTTCAGGGTGGTAAAGGATCTGACTCAGATTCCCACTCCCCCAAACTCACTGTTAGAACCTAGCGTAACTTGCTGTGATACTTCGAATAATCATTTCGCAGATAAAATCTCTCAGATAAGAGCTGATTTGGATGCCGGTGTTACTGCAGAGGTTACGAGTGGAGTGTCCAGTGATTCCGTGAACAGGATTATACTGGATCAGTTTCAGTCAATGAGTACCGAGGATGTAGACAAGCTCCTTGGAAATATAAGAAAGACAACTTGCCCTCTTGATCCCTGCCTTTCATGGCTGGTCATCCAGGGAGGAGTTGCAATTAAGACCCATTTAAGATATATTATTAATGCATCCCTTAGGGAGGACAATTTTCCAGCTTGTTTAAAAGAAGCAATTATACGGCTGCTTCTAAAAAAGCCCTCCGTAGATCCCCTGGATATGAGTAATTATAGACCAGTCTCTCATCTCCCATTTTTAAGCAAGGTGATCAAGAGGGCTGTTGGTCTTCAGCTCCAAGCTGTCTTGGATGAAACAGATTATCTAGACCCATTTCAAACTGGCTTCAGGGCAGGATATGGAGTCGAGACCGCCATGGTCGCCTTAGTGGATGATCTACGCCTAGGTATCGATAAGGGAAGTGCGACCCTGCTGGTACTCTTGGACCTCTCAGTGGCTTTCGATACCATAGACCATGGTATCCTTCTGGAACACCTGAGAAGGTTAGGGATCGGGGGCCCTGCACTTAAGTGGTTCCGGTCCTATCTCTCAGGGAGATACCAGATGGTGATGCTTGGGGACAGCTGCTCCTCTAAAAAGGAGCTTAAATCTGGTGTCCCTCAGGGTGCTGTCCTCTCCCCAATGCTATTTAACATCTACATGAAACTGCTGGGAGAGATCATCAGAACACATGGAGCAAGGTGCTATCAGTATGCTGATGACACCCAGATATATCTCTCCATGCCTCGGATTATAGCATCAACTAAGGGTGGCATCTCATCTCTGAATGAATGTCTTGAAGCAGTAATGGACTGGATGAGGAAAAACAGACTGAAGCTGAATCCAGATAAGATGGAGGTACTTGCTGTTAGGGGCCCTAGCCCAGACATGGAGGTCTGTCAACCAGTCTTAGACGGGGTCACACTTCCCCTGAAAGACTGTGTTTGCAGCTTGGGGGATGCTCCTGGACTCGCCACTTCAGATGACAACTCAAATAGATGCGGCGGCCAGGAGTGCCTGTTATCAGCTTCGGCTGATATGCCAGCTGCACCCTTTTCTGGAGCTGGAACACCTAAAAACAGTGGTGCATGTGCTGGTAACTTCACAGCTTGACTTCTGCAATGAGCTCTACATAGGGCTACCCATGTGCTTAGTCCGGAAACTTCAATTAGTTCAGAATATGGCAGCCAGGTTGGTCACTGGTAGACCTAAAACTGAGCATATAACACCAATTTTAAAGTTCCTTCATTGGCTGCCTGTTAGTTTCTGGGCACAGTACAAGGTGTTGGTTATTACCTTTAAAGCCCTTCATGGCTTGGGGCCAGCCTACCTGCGGGATTGCCTTCCCCCATATAATCCGCCCCGCACACTAAGGTCCTCTGGGAGGAATTTACTGCAGCCAGTCAGAACTAGGTTGGCTACGGTTACCCAGAGGACCTTCTCTTCTATTGCTCCCAAGTTATGGAATGGCCTGCCGGAGGAGACCCGACATATTACCAGTCTTGACAGCTTTAAAAAAGCAGTCAAGACTGATCTCTTCCGACAGACCTTCCAAGACTAGCATTTCCATCGCCTCCCATCAATTGTCAATTGCTAATAGTAATTGATGGACTGTCAATTGCTGTGTGTTTTAAGGGGCTGGTTTAGGTGGGTTGGTGGGTGGGGAGGATTGGGTATGTTTTTAATGTCTTTTAATGTCTTTTAATGTATAATGTATTTCATGTTGTTCACCGCCTCGATCCATGTGGAGAGGCAGGATAGAAATAATAATAATAATAATAATAATAATAATAATAATAATAATAATAATAATAACAACAACAACAACTACTACTACTACTACTACTATTACTACTACTATTATGTTTATTTATATGCTGGCCTGCCATTATAGAACTGATTTGGTGGATCTGCTGTAGTTGGGACTAAACAATAGAATTTCAGCCTAAATAATTTGTTCGTTCATTCATTCATTCATTCATTCTTCTTTTCCATGTTTCTCCCAATATCCAGGGTGGGTTAAAACAAAATGAAACAAAGTGTACAAAAGTGTCTTAAAAATTGACTAAATACAATTGTTTACAAATTAAAGACCAATTAAATTATAAATTAAATGCAATTAAATGTCCTAGTTTAAAACAATTTAAAACAATTTAAAATATAATACTGAGGATAGAAGTACCACGCACCATACTGCAAGATGAGGTTGCTACAGCCATTGAATAGCTGAAAGCCTGTCTAAAAATACATGTCTTTGCTGCTGGTAGAAAGAGAGCAGAGAGGGAACCAAGCAAGCATCCCATGGGAGAGAATTCCACACCCTGTGAGCAGCTACTTCTCCTGCATCCTTGCCAAACATATCTGTGAGTGAAAGAAAGTCTCGCCCTGAAGATCTTAAAACTCAGGCAGGCTTATGCAAGAAGATATAGTCTTTCAGAGATTCTGAATCAAAGCTGCTGGACTTTATGGGTCATAACTAGTATTTTAAATTGTGTTTGGAAGTAGAATGGTAATCAGCGAAGCTTTTAAAAATTAGAGTTATGTGTTACTGGTTACAGTCCTTCAAATTTTGCCAAAGGCACAAAGAGTAGCTGTGCCAAACATTTTAGTCCTGTATTAATGTGACAATGGCAGTGATATTTGTCTAAACACAGCTTTGTTTTGAATTTCAAAGAGAATGTCAAAGTATATGATTTATACTGAATTTTTATGACACTTTCCTGGCAGTAGTACTTCCACTGAATGAAATGGGACTTACTTCTGAGTATGCCTTTATTTAATTTCTGTAAGAATGCACTGGATGAGCACTGGAGAAACTTTCACCTCCTATGACTTCTTCTCCACAGTCTCAAATTCAACCTCAAGACAGAACCACTTGGAATGAATTGCAAGGAAGGTATAAGTGACTGGGAGGTTCACTTCCATTGCCAGCCAACACATTAATTAATTAATTAATTATCCTTCCCTTCCCTTCCCTTCTTTCTTTGTAAAACTGGATGACCCATGCTTCTTTATCTGAGATTGAGACATCTCCATGATTACACATGAAATGGCTACTGTCATAATAAATGCAGCTTTTAATGTCTCAGCTGCTAGTGGACTTTTTCAAGGAATTAGTTCCATTCTCACAGGATGTGACTTGAGTTTGTGGAAAAGATATTCATGATCAGCTCCTGGCTTGACTACATGGTTCAACTGTTTCAATCATTGGTGGGGATAGTGCATCTATGGACTGCACATAGTCCCATACTCCATTTTTATAAAACATTCAGCTCCTTAGAAGTTCTCTAGAGCCCCTCAAGTGTCCTGTAAAAAAAAAAAAAAGCTGATTTCTGGGAACGGCTCAAAATGCAAGAAAATAACTTTCAGATATAATGGTTTGGTTTCTCCAACACAGAACTTAGAACACCTTCTTAAAACTGAAAACCAGCCAAAAATGGCCAGCAGAAGTAACATCATATCACTTCTCATGATCTTTGATGACCAGCAGCCCACGGTGCTAAAAACTGAACACCAAAACCCTAAATACTGTGAAAGCACAAGTTCCTCTCTGATCTACAAAGCTGAGTAGGGTCAGGCCTGGTTAATATTTGGTAGTGAGAATATCAGGTCCTGTCAGGGAATATCAGGTCATGTCAGCTATATTAGAGAAAGGCAATGGTGATGAGTGCTGTGCACTGTGTTTACTGGTTTGGGGAAAACTCTTCCAGGCACTAATTCTCTTTCTCTCTCTGCAGTACCTCAGGCAATAGGTTTTAAAAATGGACAATTAACTAGAGCAGCTCCAAAAACAAGCAAAGAAAAAGAAATCAGGTTGAAGACAAGCAATTATTTCTTTATTAAAAGACAGAAAAACATCAATACAAGCTGTTTCTCAAAGGAAAAGAGGGAGAATGGCACAGGTGTTAAAACATTACTGACCAAATTAAGGGGCCTAAAGGTGTGCAGTTAAACTTAAGGGACTGTAGACTAACACACATATGGATTCCCTCATCCTCCAATGGGAAAAAGAGTCCAGTTGGCTAGGTGGCTTAAGATCAGGGGAGCAGGTTCTTTTCTTGGGGGACGTTCTGTGACTCTTTCAGGCTCTGTCTGGTCTGCCTCCATGAAGTCTGTCCTCTGGTGTTCTTCCAGGCTCCTCCTTTTCAGCTGTTTTCTATCTAGGGTGCAGGTCTGCAAGTCTGTCTGCAAGGAGGCTCTTTTCTTCTCTTAGGGGAATCAGTTGCTTCTTCAAGTATGTGTGCATCTGTATTTAACCTTTTCCTAACTTGGGGGCTGTCACCTGGATTCAAGGGAATGCCTTCTGAGACATGACCTTAATGGTATACTCTGGAAGTTCAAAAGTTTAGATCTGGATATGACCTCTTTTCATTGCCCTCCAGTACTGGTAATGACTCTTAAGTAGTCTGAGGAGATGCAAACAATAGATTCTACACACATAAGACAAAGCCAGTCTGATAGAGCTGCTTGCTCTCCTCCAAATAAGATGGGATTTACCAACATCTCTGTACAATGCTACCTTGCAAAGACAGTTATACCAGTCTGAGATAGTTTTGCAGGGCTTCCATTCAGTGTAAGTGAACAAGTCAGTTAAGTACTGATTGTTTTCCCAAACACATTAAGGTTCCATTTCCCTGTTGGAGGATGTATTATCCCAAAACTGGGTGACTCTTTTTTTTTTTAATTTTTTTTTTTATTTATATAACTGAATCACAAATACAAAACAAGAAAAAAAAATTAAACACCATGTGATATACATAATAGTGAATTAAAAAAAAATTTTTTTTCTTTTTCTTTTTTTCTCTTCTCTTAAGCAATACTAACTTTCATTGTTATTTTGCACCTTTACCCTTAAATTTATAAATCTGTTCAACTGTTATAATTTCACATTTAATTCAATATTTTTCACATCCCCTTTAATCTATTTCTATTGTTAATTCTTTTAACTTTTTTTTTTAAAAAAACATTAACATCACTTATCCATTTAAATCTATAAATCACAAGTTTGACACACACACCTACTAAGAATTACAAAATATACAACATAAAAGAAAAACAAAACTAAAACTAAAAAATACCCACCCCCCAGAGCCAACTTTTTATTTAATCCACTTTCCAAAATTGCCATTCTTCTTTTGACAGGGTAGTATTACTATCTCTTTTCAGAACTTTAAAAACTGGGTGACTCTGGGGTCCACCTGTGATGCCAGTACCTCCATGTGAATTAATTAATTAATTAATTAGCCCAGAATTAGGAGGCCTGTGAAAGAGGGGCAACTTAATGAGATCTTTCCACCAATGTTTATGGGATCATGCAGGAAAGAACCAGCCAGAGAGTTCAAAATGTAAACTAAAAATGTGTTTTATTAAGAAAGTCACAAACAGCCGTAAAAGATCCAAACACTCATGCACTCAAACAAGAACTAACCAAAAGTAAAGGGAGGAAAGTGTGGATAGAGGACTTTTAGGATTCGAGTGATAGTTACAGATCTAGAGTGAAGTGAAGAAAGGTGTGATGTGGCTTTGGTAAGCACCTAAGGACAATCCTCATTCAGGAATCAAATGGACAGAGTGGTATTCAGGAAGCTGAGAGACTGTGCTGAACTGCTCAAAACCGAGGGTTCTTATACCCAAAATCTACCCTGAGGGTATGGGCATGAATCGCTCTTGCTCACTGTCAAATGGACAATGGGATTTGCAACACAAACAATAAAGTCCAGACAGAGTTAATGATCTTAGTGTTTAGGTGACAAAAGGGTAATGGCTGTTGTAATAGCCCTGTATTGTGGAGAGGTTGGGAGGACAAAGCAAGGAAGCATCCAGGTGTAAGGGATCAGGGTTAAAACAATCACAATTTGGTGGGGGATTTTCCTGTCTGCTCCAAGATGTCCAGCTCTTGGCAGAAGCCTATTGTCTCTAGAGTTGCCATGCAATGTGTCAGACAATGACTTTGGTTTTCACCTAGGAGGGGCTGTGGCTGACCTGCTTTGCTATCTCACATTTCCAGTCAGTAATCTGCCTCTTTCCAGCTTGACCTTCCAGTCACCTCAGGTTTCCATTTTATATCAATACTAATTAATATAGTGACAATTAAATAATGTTGCCAATTAAATCATATTGATCTTGGGGGGTGTGCAGGGTGGTTGGTGGGAAAATTCCAGCTTGCATTTTAAAATGAGGCCTGATTTCTCTAAGATGGACATGGGGTCTGCACAACTGCATATTGCCCTATCCCACAAGTGTTCAGACTATGGCAAGAGGAAACTCCCTTCCTGATGCATCGAAGCATAACTCGTAACAATGGCATACCACCTTTGAATAAATCTGGTCAAGAAAACCCTATAACAGTGACATCATTAGTTGGAGTTGACTAGAAATGATATAATAAAAACTCTCTCCCTCCCTCCCTCCCTCCCTCCCTCCCTCCCTCCCTCCCTGACATTCTGCCCTTCTCTCAACAAGGGACTCAAGGCCCCATGGGTTTTGCCTCTGCACAGTTGCCATTCCTGATTTAAGTACTTTTCTGGACACATAGGATCTATTCATAGATAAATAATTGCCATGTATCTAAGAGAATGTCTGAAAGAGATCCTTTATTACTCAACCATTTTCTCTACTTAATTCCTACACATTGCCAGATATATATTCTTTTAAAGCTCTACTAGTAGTCTACTACTTCCAGAATGCTTTTAAGTAGTCTTCAGGGTAACAACTTCCAGTATTTTCCTTTTATGATCCAAGGGGCTATAAATTGCCCAGGTCTGCAGAAGACACATACCACAACTAAAAATATTGGAAGCAACAATTCCTTATATGATTCTCTGCCCTGAGATAAAAACAGAAGAGTACATTGGGTTCTATAAATGATGTGCTTTTAAAAGCCGAAACAGGATGGAGGTCATGAAGTCAAGAACTGTGCATGTTTCTGTGTGCATACACATGCACATATGCACATTTAATTTAAAGCAAGTCTAAATATGTTTTGCTGTTATTGGTTCATATGAGAATAACAGCAACCACAAATGAACTATAAAACTTGTCACAAGAGAATATATTCCTCTTTAAAAGAAATATCAAATGCACTATTCTTATTCTACTGTGCCTATGACTGTATGCGTAGAGACTGGGGAGTTTACAGTAGCTGTTTTAATATTATGTGGAATATCAAACTATTTACCAGTGTTGTTATGGGGGGAAAGAGACAGTCATTACTTGATACAGAGAAGCAGCACTAAAATATCTGATATAAAAACAACATATTTTTAATTGTCTGTTACAGGATGGTTTAAAATTTGTGGGACATTCAGGAAGCATGTTGCAACTTAGAATAGCCAACACCATGGCTAGATCTCATTTTACTATTCATTCCAGAGCAGCATTTCAGTAGATAAGGGAATAAGATCATAGCTTTTCTGTGGAAACTACACAGTTCCATTGTCCTACCTCTCAGCCTAGCTTTATTTGGGCCCCAAGTAAAAACACAGCCATTCACTAAAGCCTTTTGGGCTTAATTGACTCACTCCAGAATGTGATTTAACTTGTTTAACTTCTTTAATACTTTTTAATCTATAGTAGTAGTAGTAGTAGTAATAATGATGATGACGACAACAAAAACAACAACATTGTTTTAAATTATTCTACTCTGTTCACACTGATTTTATTTGTATTCCACTGTGAGATCTCATTATGTAGGGCAGAATATTATTCTTTATTATTCTTTCCTTTATTATTCTTTTTGGCACCCTGTATAAGTCCCTGCCTTCAGTCACACCTTAAGCTTCTTTTCAAGGTGAAGAACTGTATGCACATGCTTGAGAAATATGTTGGTCTCAGGGCAAGCGCTTTGTGGGCTTGTACAGTACACAGAGTGATGATGGGGATTCTTTCCTATGGAACTTGTGTTCACTAATAACTCTTCTTTAGTTCCAGTAGCTTTGTCTCCTCTTTATCATCATTGGCTGTTGACCATCATTAACTGTAGTAGCCATGATCAAGCCCTGAGAATCAATACTGATGGTGCCCTAAACTACTATTTTTATAGAAGACCTTGTACTCATAATTATGAGTTGGTCCTCCCTCTCTCCCCATGTTTTGATAACTTGCTCTAATCTTTTTTTTCTGGTGTATGAATACATCCTATACATCAATACATTGAGGATCATTTCTAATGGACAACAGTTTGCCAGTACTCTTTCTTAAATGCAGAGAGTGACATGGAGCAAAAGAAAGTAGCTCTTATTCTTGGGCAAGTGGTCCACCCCCAGCCTTTACTGGTCATTTGGGGAACAAGCTGCTTACGGTCTGGGTAGGGGACCCTTTTTTCCTTGACATCTGCTTTTTCTCTAACTAATTTGTTGGGATGGGAGCCAAATGCTGATTATAGGATGAAGACACAAGAGAATGGGGCCAGAAAAGTGGTAAGAGCAGAGTGTTTGCAAACTGTGTCTCGCTTTTGTTTGTCTGTCCTGATGTTTATAGAACATATGTTGTAAATTGGAAGATGGGGGCTGAGGGCATTGCCCCTTGAAATAAAAATTCTGTCCCCTAGTGGAATTTTTCTTCCATCCCTAAATTTCTAACATTCACAGACACTGAAAGTCATTCACACCAAGACTTCATATTTGTTGTGTTCACATCCCCCTGGTAACCTTACCTGTCCATTTTCTTTGGATATCTAAACTCTATTTCTAAATGCCTAACTAAAGTTTTAAGTCACTGCAGTTCTGGAAATTAGTATAATGGGGAAAAAGCCCCTTCATTTGGGGAGTCAGAATTTTTATTTGGTGGGGCAGTGACTTAATTTTCCCCAACTCAGCTACATTCCTGGCTGTAATTCAGGTATTTGGTAGGACAAGTTAATAAAAGTGAAAAAGCATATGGATGAACACTAAATAGTTTCAGATCTGATTTAATGTCCTTTCTTATTGTGAGCAGAAACAGCAAGAAACAGAAATAGCAAGGTTCTTGTATCTTTATCATATGCAGGATGAACTTTTTGGTTTATATGCTTGTGTTCTATTTCAATACATGAATATTTATTACTAATAACGTTGCTCTTCTGTGTAGTACTTCCTTCCACCTCCTTTCCTCCCTTCAATATTCTCCTTAGAAAGCAGGGGAATTAAAAAGATTAAGTGCAAAATGAGTTTTGTTGTTGTGCTCATCCAATTTGGCAGCTTTAGTTTAATGCTTTCAGAGGAAGACTGAATAGATTTAATTAATGGGACTAAAATTATGTATTTCAATGCTATAAACAAATGTATTTGCACTTATTAATATAAAAAGCTATGCAAATGGTTGCTCTTTTGATTGTAGCACTATCAGAAAATTAAAGTAATGATACACTGTGATTAATTGATTCAGGATGGTTTTTGTTGAGTCATTTTGTGCTTAATGAGGTTCCATCAATTCAGTTTCATTATCTTTTTTTACTTGTTTTGCATGTGGTCTTCCAGAGAGTGTGCATGTTTAGAAAAAATAAATATATAACTTGTTAGCAGACATATTACTGACCAATGAGACTTCTTTATAATAATCCACTTTTCAGTCAATCTTTAATAAACAGATCCTTCAGTAATTTACACTGAGCAGTCCAAAGCTTTTAGAGCATGAGATAGTAAAACCTCATCTGTAAAATACACTTGAAGTGATGTACTTCGTCAAGAGATATTACAATTCAAATGTCATTGTAAATATTACATCCCAAAAAGGGACCACAGAAATAATTATTGTATTGCTAGAAGCAGTAGAAAAACCTAGAAATAAACAGGAGCTGGTGCTTAATTAATACATCACTAATATGTAAACTACTTATCAAGTCTTTTTTGGATGTCACAAACCTGAGTACCTAAAACATAATTTAGGAATCTGGCAATGACTATCAAGCCTGTGAACATCTCTTGTGCTCTTCCTGTTCAGCATTGACTTTGATGCTGCAGTTCTGGCTACATTAAACCATAGGAACATTGTTTGTCGTTTCGTTACATATTTTTATTTATTAAATTTATATCCCGCCTTTCTGGAACCAAAGAAACAAATGATAGCTCTCAATTTGCCTAAAAACAATAATATTAAAATAAAAACAAGTGCAACTGAAGCATAAAAACAGATTAAAGATTCAATTTAAAAGCATAATAAGAAGCAAAAAACTCATTTAACTACAACTAAATACAACTTAGATAGTAAAAGTCTTGTCTGTTGCTGGAGAATTTGTCTGAATATCCCTGTCTGCTGGCAGGACAACAGAGAAGGGTCCTTCCTTAGTCAGTCTTGGCAGGAAATTCTAGAGCCTGGAAGTGGCTACCAAGAAACCTTTCGCACACCCAGTGTGACTCCCAAACAAAGAACCATGGTTTAATGTTAGCTTGATGACCGGAATCTCAAATCCCAATCAAACTAATGTGTAATATCTTGATTAGTAAGGCAAACTAGGGACCACAAAACAAATGCATGATGGAAGGAAATGAGTGTGTGGAGCAGGAAACATGGTCCCCACTCTCATTCTTCATTTAAGCCAGGAACATTACTTAAACTTACAGTGCAAAATTCACTATTGAAAAAGAATTGGGCAAATGTGTCATGCTTTCTGAAACAGTTGTATTTTCTCAAGCACAAGTTTGTTTCATTCTATTTCTCAATAAATTCTATTTTTTTAAAAAAAAAACTTATGAAAATTTATATATATCTTCATTGTCCCTAACGTAATTGTCCCTAATGTAAACTGCTGTTAGTGACAAATACAAGTGTAAATCCATCTTATGTCAGAGTATGCCCTTTTTGATCATTGCAGAGGCAGGAGTTCACTACCTCTCTTGTGCAATGATCATCACTTTTATTGCAGGGCCCAGTCCTTCATGGCCTTTTAGTAGTTCCTAGAGAGTAGGGAGCACTGTAGAAGAATTTGACTGTGTCCCTGTTGCCTGCATTTTTATGCAGAACAACAAAGGTATCATCTAGGATCTCCCAGGGAATCTCAGAGGATGACATTATCACCATGGGAACATGACCATAAACTTCTCCAGTCCCCCAGTCTCCATCAACCACTAAATGTCCAGGGAGAAGGGCACAGGAGGAAGGAGAGTCAGGTGGAAATGAAGAGGGGAGGTGTATCATAATTCTACCCAGGCAGAACTTTATGTTTCATCTCTCTATGAAAGATCTCAGCCATATATCCCTTATATATAACTTTATAACAATACACATTCTTGTACATACTGTTTGATTAGAGAAGTGCATTGCAGAATTTGTGAAAAGTGCAAAACCCAAAGGATAATTGAGTCCTGGCTTGTATATTACTTCAAGAAGTGCAGACTTGGTTTGTTTATTAACATGCAAATCAAAGGAATTTCACTTCTCATCCCTACATTGTAGGCCTTTGGACAGCTAGGTCCTAAATCTCCATCTTTGAGATCAAGACTCTCTCTCTCTCTCTTTCTCTGTGCCCTCACAGATTGTAGGTTGTCTATAAATGAATGGAACTTGCATAATAAAATTTAAATAAGCTTCCCAGAAGAGATATTTCAATTAGATTGTTCTACTTCCTTGTAATAAAAACAAATAAAACAGGTTCTTCATTCAAAAAGAAGTTAGGCAATTTTCACACTACACAGTTATACTGCTATTTTTCCACCTTCAACATCCTATGGAATCCTGGGCTTTTCAGTTTAGGGAGGGATATTTAGAATCCTCAGCTAGAAGGCTCTTTGGCCTCAGTAAACTACGAATTCCAGAATTCCACAGGATGTTGAAAGTGGAATAGCAGCACTGTAACAGTGTAGTGTGGAAATGGGCTTAAATTTCAACAAAGGGACAGGAGAACAGAGGAGCGAAGAATGGGAAACGAGCAGGTTCTGTTCTGTTGATTCATTTAGTTATTTACAATTATTTACCTCTAAAGCTTGTCTTCAGCATTAGTAGTCTTCGTACTCTTCCGTCTTAGGTTCTTCATTCAACAACTGCTTCTCTTTTGTTGACCTCCTGGATATTTCTCTCCATGATTTTTTAAAGGATATGACCACAGAATGCATAAAAAGAAGTAAGGAGCAGATACAGCTGGAGATATGAATTATTAGACCAGAGACCTTGAAGCATCCAGTGAGATGCTGAGATTCTAGGTAGGGTTCAGAAACTGTAATTTGAAAAATAAGCTTTTGAGGGTTTGGTTGAGAAACTCTGTAATCTCACTCTTAAAAGCCTCTTGGATTTCCAGTTGTAATTGATGAACAAAGATGCAGGGGAACAAGGAATACTGATACAATGTTGTAGAACTACAGCTTTATTGGTTACACCTACATAGTCTTGGACTAGCATTGGGCAGTACCTCTACGTACTAGACAATGCAACTGTCATCCAGTGAGCACAAGCCCCTTGCCTTTCTATTGAGGGTCAACCAACACATGGGTGTAAGTTACTATGTGGGCCCCATGAAAACTGGGAGTTAGGCAGGATCAACAGCCCTTGAGTAGTTCTGGTCCTGGTAGCCTGCATCCCAAGCTTCCTAGGGAGGGTGATGGACACAAATATTCTACCTCCTGCCCTTCCAACTAAATCTGGCTCCATGGCACACCCCTACAAGAAGAGATTGGGGTACTGTCCTCTTCTTGTCAAATCTAATGCTGCTGCAACCATGGCCATACTTCACACCTAATATGCAGCCAGGCTTCTGCCAAAAAGTGCACCATGCGAGGACCAAGTATATGTTCCAAATAGAAGGAAATGTCCAGATGACGATCGAACTAGCCTCTTGTTGAAGAATACGCTTGCTGACTTTCTTGTTGACCTTCCTTCTGCCTACATCAATATTTCCAGACTGATGGCTCCCTTCTAGTTCTAGCTTTCTAACATGTCTAAACAAAGCAACATAATATGAGGAAACCACCTGTATAGAATATGAAGATAAGCCTTGGCAATCTGCATTGAATCAAGTCTTTTGCATGAAGCTGGATTGTCCTCTCCAAGATGTATAACGAAGGCATCAGGTGAACCAAATCACTCAGCACATCAGTGAACATCTGGCAGAAACATGTTTTGCAGTTTCCACTTGTACTCCAGCCAAGTGATTTGAATATGGTCCTCCAGACAGAAATCTCAACCCAGCTCACTGAGGCAGCATGCATCCCTGGCCAGCACAAAATGCTGTTCTAAGGTGATATGTTGTAGCTAGAGCAATCACTTGATAGATAACTAGCGGAGTCCTGGCTAAATGTATGGTTTAAAGATGGAAGATTTCTGGAAATATGGAGAATACCTGTTCATGTCTGCATCCTTGTTGCACGTTGTTGGATTTTGCACAGAAAATACCTTGAGGAAAATTTCACGACAATTTATGTGCATACACAAATTGAAGAACTTTCTCACACACTGCATCCCATTTACATGATTGGTGTAAATGAATGGATTTCTGCATATCTTCCCAATTATGTAGATTTCCTGCATGTATTTTCTGTATAAAACCCAATAATTTGATGCAGGAATCAGTGTGTTTGACACAAAAGATGCCTTCCCAACCCCCAAATATATTTTCTGCACTGAAAAACCATTGTTGGGTCTCGTTTGGAGATACTAGCATGGCTGGTATGTTTGGGGAGAGGCATGGCACATCTGTAGTTCAGTTAGTGCAGCCCCAGCTGTTTGCATTGAACAATCAGCCTTCCTAGATAAGGCAGACAGCCAATGCTCTCCAGACACTGGAAACAATGTTGGCTGCACAATGTTGAGCGAGAGAGAGCAAAGCCAGCTCAGAGACTCCATCTTATTTTTGAAATCAAACTACTTTTTGCATGCAACCCCTGTTGGTTTTGTTTCCCCAGCCTCTGACAGGTACCCTGAATCTCATCTTCTGGATTGCTAACCAACAACATGGATTTTCAGTTCCCCAAGTGAATTATGACAACCATGTGTTTTTTTGTGCAAATGAATTGTGTCCAGTGAAGTCCCAAAGCACAAACAGTACTCAAAAGTTGCACCCAAACACTAGTATTTTCCCCAGAATGAGGAGAACAAGCACATATTTACATCCCTAAAGACCTCTGCTTTCCACATAGGTGACAAGTGCTACATGTCTACACACACACACACACATACACACACTTAAAAACCTCAAACCACTGATTACACTTCAGGTCCAGAATGCCCAGGCTTGGGTTGCACAGCATAGTAGTCATAACTTCCACTCTATTTGTTCAGTAACAAGGTAGTACACAAAGTAGGAGGAGGGAGAAAAGGAAGATTGTAGGGCTGGGGGACATTTGGCCTTCCAGATGTTTGGAATTTTAACTTCCATAGGCATTGATTATGCTGAGTAGGACTGAATAGGATTGATGGGAACTAATGCCCAAAAGATTTTGAGAGCCACAGTTTCTCCATCTAACTGTGGCATTATTAATAATAGTAGTATAAAGCATCATGATCCTTAGTGTTAATAAGGATAGTTATCAAGTAATTAAACCAGTTTGTCATATGGAATTTGATTCCCTCTGTTTCCCAACTTCAGATTACGTAGAATCAAAAAGGAAAGTCACCTTGACTTTCTAATTGCATTCTCTCTGTTTATCCTGACAGAAAATCAGTGCACTCTGCATTGCTCCAGCTATCACATGCACTGTGGCTTCAAAACCATCCAGCAAGAGATTGATTTCTGCAAATGGAATCAACCTTATGGCAGATGGAAGTCATATCTTCCAAACAGAATCTCACTCCTCTGGGTAACCGATCCTTCTCACATGTGAAGAAACACATTAGCTTAGTGAGGACAGTGGGGAATTGAATCATGACATAATCCTGGGATATCTTCTGGAAGCAGAGGAAGTTGCTTAGGCTAATGGATTGATTGATGAAGGCAGAGAAACCACAAATGAATATAAGAGATGTTCAAATTAAAAGAAAATTCAATTCACAGACTGCAGCAGCGTTTAGATCACAGTCATGATCTCACAGAAAAAGGAAAAAGTCAGGAAGTCCTTCAGGCAAGAAAATAACCTGTTTTGACTTTCACATGGCTAACTTTGGCATGTTCAAGCCAGAATTACATATTGTTTGTGAAAATACAATTAGAATCGGACACTTTTCCATATTAAATTGCTATGCTATAGGATCCTAGATCAGTTACACATGGAATATGAGCAAAAAATAATGAAAAAATATGAGTCAAGGGTATGTACGGAACTATTGGATGATGGTTCAATTTTCCTGATTTTAAACAAATGACATATCAAGTGACATTATAGTTACAATGTATGGAACATAGTTCATACATATTCAAGGCAAACCTCCACCTCAACATCCATAAAATCCAGGTAGAAGACTGGGTCCTTTTTTCATATGTGGTGGAATTGTGGAAGGGCAAGAAAGTTCTGGAAGGGGATACATGATGAAATGCAAAGAATCTGTAAAATTAACTTTGAAATGATACCAGAATTTTATCTGTTAAATATGTTGGGACAACAAAAGGAGATTAGAAGTCATCAGAAGATATTGTTATATTTGAGAACAACTGCAAGGTTGATATACGTGCAACATTGGAAAGAAAAGAAATATATTGATTTAGGAGAGTGGAAAGTATGGTAGAATCAGAAAAGTTAGCATTTTCATTGAAAAAAAAAAACCTATCCAGAACTTTGAAAGGGAATGGAAAGGAGTTTTGGAATGGATAAAATATAAAAGTATATGAAATCCAAGAAAGAGATGATGTAATTGTTTTTCTCTTCTGCAAATAGAAATGTAATTGTTATTCTTTCTTTTTCCTTTGGTAAATGGAAACAAAGGCCATTTCTGCACAGGCTTAAAGATACGGTGCAGAGCGTCCTCCAGGGAGGATGTCTGCACCTGGGAGAGGACTGGGTCGGACCTACTTAGTGTAGTTCCGCACCTCAACCTGCTCCAGAATGACCCAAAGTGGTCGTCCAGTGTGCTTTTGAAAGACCGCTTGAAACAGGTCTTTCAAAAGCATGGAACATGCCACTCCGTGCCTGTGCTCCGGTGTAGATTTCAGGCTTGCACCAGTGCGAGCCTGTGATCTGCCGGGAGCAGGTTTTAGGCTGGCAAGTTTCAGCGATTGGTGGGGAGCCTCGACCAACAGAAGCCACCATTTTTGTCCCCGGAGCAGTGCGGAGCGGTGGCCATGCACTGCTCCAGACCAGCCTGGACCCAAGCGTGGAGCCAAGAAGTCCAGTAAGTACCAGCATGGGGCGATTCCCTCACCCTGTGCGGAAATGGCCAAGAAAGACTCAACTGGAGTAAAATAATATGGAAGTGGGGGAGAGGGTGCAATGTATCTGATAACAGGGTACATCCACTCTTTTTTTTTATGCAATGAAATTTTTAATAAAAATACTTTTTAAAAAAATCCAGGTAGAAGACTGTGTTTTGGTTTAGTTTTTTTCTACTATATTCTAGCTCCCAGGTTCGCCGAGGAGCCCAGGACAAGTCTCAGAGGAGGCGAGTTCTGGTTGTTGGGGACTCTTTGCTAAGAGGAACTGAAACAGCAATCTGCAAAACGGACAAGCTCAATCGAGAAGTCTGTTGTCTTCCTGGGGCCAGGATCAACCACATAACGGAGAGGCTAACCAGGCTAGTCAAACCCACTGACTATAAGCCCCTCATTTTGGTTCATGTGGGAACCAATGACACTGCGAGGAGCAGCTTAAACCACATTGCAAAGGACTACGAGCGTATGGGGACCAAGCTTAAGGACCTTGGTGTGCAGGTGGTCATTTCGTCTCCCTCCCTGTTCAAGGATACGGCGCATGTAGGGGAAGGGCAATAGTAGAGGTCAACAACTGGCTCCGCACATGGTGCCGCCAACAACGGTTTGGGTTTTTGGAACATGGCCTGAATTTCCATGAACATGGGCTTCTGGCGAGGGATGGGCTGCACCTCACAAAACTGGGCAGGAATGTTTTTGCAAACAGTCTTGCAAGGAAGATTAAGAGGTCTTTAAACTAAGATCCACTGGGGAGGGAGACAATATTATTCAGGGCAAGGACTCAGAGAACATAGGGGGAAAAGGCCCAAATGATACTGGACAAGTAGTACAAGCGGCCAATGGCGGGAGGAGTAGAAACAATAGTACAGGACTTGCAGGAAGGGCCTGGGACTTAAGTGTCTCTACACTAATGCAAGGAGTATGGGAAACAAGCAGGATGAGCTTGTACTCCTAGTACAAGAAATAAATACGATTTGATAGGCATCACTGAGACCTGGTGGGATGAGTCTCATGATTGGAATATAGGAATAGAGGGGTATAGCCTATTTTGTAAAAATAGACCAAACAAGAAAGGAGGAGGAGTAGCCTTGTATGTCAAGGATGTTTTCACCTGTGAAGAGATCCTGGGCTTAAACCCAGAAAGCCAGGTAGAGAGCATTTGGGTAAGAATTAAGGCAGCGAGAAACAACAGGGATATTCTGGTGGGGGTTTACTACAGACCTCCAACCCAGGCTGAGGACTTGGATGACGCCTTCCTCAACCAAATGACTGAACATTCAAAGAGGAGAGATACAGTAATAATAGGAGATTTCAATTACCCGGATATATGCTGGCAGTCAAACTCTGCCAAGACAGCAAGGTCCAGCAAGTTTCTTGCTTGTCTTGCAGACAACTTCATGGTCCAGAAGGTGGAAGAGGCCACAAGGGGATCAAATATTCTAGATCTGGTCTTGACCAACAGGGATGACCTTGTGAATGAGGTAGAAGTGGTTGGATCTTTAGGGGGGAGTGACCATGCCCTGTTGGAATTTAGCATTCAGTGGGAAGGAGAAGATAAGGGTAGCCAGACACTCGTCTTAGATTTTAAAAAAGCGGACTTCTGTAAACTTAGGGAGCTGCTGGCTGGAATTCCGTGGTCAGGAATAGTGAAAGGGAAAGGAGTTCAGGAGGCATGGGAGTTCCTTAAAAAGGAGATACTGACGGCACAGTCTAAAACTGTGCCAATAAGGAGGAAAAATGGAAGGCATCTGAAGAAACCAGAATGGTTGACTAAAGAACTCTCAGCTGAGCTAAGAGTTAAGAGAAACACGTATAGGAAATGGAAGAAGGGGAAACCACCAAAGAAGAATTTAAGCAAGTAGCCAGGAGATGTAGGGAGGAGGTCAGAAAGGCTAAAGCACAGAACGAACTTAGGCTGGCCAGAGACATTAAAAACAATAAAAAGGGTTTTTTTAAATATGTCCGCAGCAAAAGGAAAAAGAAGGAGACAGTAGGGTCGCTACGCAGAGAAGATGGCGAATTACTCACAGGGGGGGAGAAAAGGCAGAGCTACTTAACACCTTCTTTGCCTCCGTATTTTCCCAGAAGGATACAAGCACTCAACCTGGCGGTAGGGGAGCAGGGGAGGAAGCAGAGGAAATGAGGCACTTAATAAGTAGAGAGGTGGTACAGGAATACCTGGCCGCATTGGATGAATTCAAGTCTCCAGGGCCAGATGAATTGCATCCTAGGATATTAAAAGAGCTGGCAGAGGTCATTTCGGAACCGCTTGCTATAATTTTTGAGAAATCTTGGAGGACAGGAGAAGTTCCAGCAGATTGGAAGAGAGCAAATGTTATCCCCATCTTCAAGAAGGGAAAAAAAGAGGACCCAAATAATTATCGCCCAGTCAGCCTGACATCGGTACCCGGAAAGATCCTGGAGCAGATCATTAAGCGTTCAGTTTCTAATCATTTAGAAAACAACGCAATAATCACGAGAAGTCAACATGGATTTCTCAAAAATAAGTCATGCCAGACTAATCTGATCTCTTTTTTATGATAGAGTTACTAGCTTGATAGATGAAGGGAATGCTGTGGATGTAGCATATCTCGATTTCAGTAAGGCCTTTGACAAAGTTCCCCATGACATTCTTGCATCGAAGCTAGTAAAATGTGGGCTAGACAGGGCTACTGTTAATTGGATATGTAATTGGTTGACCGACCGAACCCAAAGGGTGATCACGGATGGCTGCTTTTCATCCTGGAGAGAAGTGACTAGTGGGGTGCCACAAGGTTCTGTCCTGGGCCCAGTGCTGTTCAATATTTTTATCAATGACTTAGATGAAGGAATAGAGGGCATGCTCATCAAATTTGCAGATGACACCAAATTGGGAGGGGTTGCTAATACGCCAGAGGACAGGATCAAAATTCAAAATGACCTGGATAGATTGGAGAGCTGGGCCAGGGCGAACAAAATGAAATTCAACAGAGAGAAATGTAAGGTCCTACACTTAGGCAGAAATAATGGAATACAGAAATATAGGATGGGGGACACGTGGCTGGATAGCAGTACGTGTGAAAGGGATCTAGGAGTCTTCATAGACCACAAGCTGAACATGAGTCAGCAGTGTGATGCGGCAGCCAAGAAAGCCAATGCAATTCTCGGCTGCATCACAGGAGTATGGTGTCTAGATCGAGGGAGGTACTGGTACCACTCTACTCTGCTTTGGTTAGACCCCATCTTGAATACTGTGTCCAGTTCTGGGCACCCCAATTCAAGAAGGATATTGACAAGCTGGAGCAAGTCCAGAGGAGGGTGACCAAAATGGTGAGAGGCCTGGAAAACATGCCCTATGAGGATAGACTGAGAGAGCTGGGTATGTTTAGTCTGCAGAAAAGGAGGTTAAGAGGGGACATGATAGCCATGTTTAAATATTTGAAGGGATGCCACGTAGAGGAAGGAGGGGGCTTGTTTTCTGCTGCTCCAGAAACCAGGACAAGGAGCAATGGATTCAAGCTGCAGGAAAGGAGATTCCACCTGAACCTCAGGAAGAACTTCCTGACAGTCAGGGCTGTCCGGCAGTGGAATCTGCTGCCTCGGAGAGTAGTGGAGTCTCCTACCTTGGAGGTTTTTAAGCAGAGGCTTGATGGCCATCTGTCGGGAGTGCTTTGAGGGTGTTCCTGCATGACAGGGAGTTGGACTGGATGGCCCGTGTGGTCTCTTCCAACTCTACATTTCTATGATTGAGCTAGAACCTGAGGAAGTTACATTTTGGATTACAGATCCTAGCCAGCATAGCTGCTGTCCATTCTGTCCAGGGTGATTTTGAGAGTTCCAGTCAAGAAATAACTTTTCTAAGCTCTCAACTTGGCCCTTTGGGTATTTTGGACTCTCACAGAATCCTAAGGGAGTGGGCTATGGTAGCTTGGGCTTCTGGAAACTGAAGCTGAAAACATCTGAAAGGCCAAAAATCCCTCATTTGTGTGATGAGGCATTCAACCACAAAATTTCCTCATTTGCTTACTAAAGTGGCATATTTCAGGAACACTGTTATCAGTGTGGCCCTTTCCGCAGGTTACCGGATCCTGGTGGCATCCTGTGCAGATCCTGGTACAGCCTGTCCTGGGAGGGGAGTGTGACAGGAGCACTCCCCTCTGCACTGGCTGCCTGCAGGAATGGAGGAGGTGCTATGGCCATGTCTCTTCTTTCTGCAGCACAGTCAGGCACTATCCCAGGCTGCACTGGGGCAGGAAGGATGGTCATTGTGCTTCCTGACCCTCTGTAGCTCAGGTAAGTGTGGGAGGGCAGTATGATCACCAGTCATTGATGGGAAGAACCTGTCAATGATTTACTTCACAATCGTGCTGCCTGGGGATGGGAGAATGACAGGGCACAGATGATGCCATACAAAACCATAGTCCAGGTCCCATACTTCTCCCATCTCCAATGTGGGACAACGACAGCCTGTGGAAAGGGGCTGTATATTGACTCTAAAATACTGGCCTAAATTTCAAATTTTGAGAAATTAACTTTCCAAACTGTACTGTTATGTATGTGCACAGAAGAATGACAATGAAAATCCCTGAGATACTGCATCAGGAGGCGGGGAGTGAAGTTCTGCCATGTGGAACAATGCCCCCCTCCTTTCTCACACCACCAAACTCTACTTTTTTTCATGCTGCCCGTCCCCCCCAAACATTTACTGGCTGGTGGAAAGCAAGTTTGTTGATAGTGGAGAGGCATCCAGCTTCTGCACAATGGCCATCTAATCTTCCAGAAACTCTGAAGAGCCACTGGGAAGTGTGCGCAGCAATAGTCACATTGCAGAATACTTCTCTGCTGTCCCCTACTCTCTGCTGGCCAGTAAATGGCTGTGTAGAGATGATGTAGAAAGAGTATGGTGGATTTGGCACACATAGGAAGCATCGCATAAGGGAGGTGACACATCCCTCACTCTGCAATGTTCATAAAAACAAAAAGACAAAGCACTAGAATTACATTGTTATACGTAATGAACAGGATGCAAGCCAAAAGTTTTTGTACTTCTCGTTTGTTGGGTCAAATGTAGTGGGAAATATAGGGAATCCCAACTCTGAGCTCTCTTAAAGAATTGCATTTACCATTGAAACCCACAAACTCAATGGTGTTGGAAAGCTTATAAGTCACACCAGAGTTGCCGCTAATCACTTTCCAATTTAAAGATGTCACTGCTCATTGACAGGGTAACAGTGTCTAAGTACTTGACATGAGTGGGTGAATTTCCTGTCTCGTTGGTTTCTAAACTCATTTGTCAATGATGCTAACAACCTCTTTGACTGCTAATGAAACAAGGCAAAGAGAAGAGCAACATTTTATTCTTTTAAATAATGTATCTGAATAACAAAGGTATGTTATAAGGCTGCAAGTTTTGTTCAACTAAATAGTGCAATTAATCAGCCGACTGCTGAGGCCATTTCTACACTACACTGTTATAGTGTCATTATTCCACTTTCAACATCCTGTGGAATGTTGGGGTTTGTCGTTTACTGAGGTCAAAGAGCTCTCTGGCTGAGAATTCTCAATGCCCCTTCCTAAACTCCAAAACCCAGGATTCCATAGGATATTGAAACTGGAATAATAGCATTATAACAGTGTAGTGCAGAAAGGCCCATAGTCTGAAATTCAGTTGCAGATTCATAACTGATTCATATTCACAAAGACTACATATTTACAATTGTAGCACTATTGTCACAATCAGAAAAGTCTCCCAATCCAACCTTAATGGCCACTAGCTGCTGCATATGATGGAGATCTGTTCTGCCATCAGTCTGGGTACAGCAAACTCATGTTTCCATCCTATTCTCAGTGCAAGGAGGAATTGTGACAGGGATCATGCTTCTGATTGTCATACCAGATAATGCTGTTACAAAAAGGATGGAAGCATCAGCCTGTTATGCCTCAATGGACAGGAGAACAAAACTCTGACACGCACAGTGGCTGGGGTCCATTACAATAGGAACGAGGGAGGGGGGATCGGGCTAAGTAGTTGGTCTAAGATCTTTCCCGTAAATTGCAGCACTCACTTACGCCATGGGCCCAGTGTTATATTGGAGTTTAATGGAATCAGGAGTTACAAGATAGGCACACTGGGATTTTTGAAGAGCAGGGGAAATGATATCACCTGGCAGAGCCCTGGTGGCACAGTGGTTGAATGCCAGTACTGCAGCTACAAGATTGTGAGTTCAGTCTTGCTGGGCTCCAGGTTGACTCAGCCTTCCATCCTTCTGTAGGTCAGTAAAATGAGTACCCAGCCTGTTGGTGGCAATTAGCTAACACATTATAAACCGCTTAGAGAGCACTTAGCTGATAAGTGATATAGAAATACACATGCTATTGCTATCCTTCATTCCTTTCCGTCTCACTATACTGCTCTTTGTTAGCTGGTCTAACATTTCCAGCTGTCCTTAATACATTGGGTATTATTTTATACACAACTGCTCTTTGCTTTCTGAATACTATTGTGAGGATTATGTGCACTTCAAAATTGATCACTTTTCCACTATGTGGGCCCATCAACAAATGAAAACTTTGGAGCCAGGACCTCTTGATGCATAGTTTCTTCCAGTGTATGTCCAATGGTGGCTTATAATACAACAGTGAATTATTTCACATTGGAGTATAGAGTCTCTCTAGTAGCTTCAAAAGGTGTTTTCATTAAGGTTTGGCAATACATTTACATTTAAATTAAATTAAATTAAATTAAATTAAATTAAATTAATTACATTTAAATTTAGTTATCATTTTATTCATGGCCTATCCAGGCATCTCAAAAAGCTCAAGGCACTATAGGATCTAATTAGTTAGGCAAAGTATTAAGACAAAATACAAAATACGACAATATAAAAATGTTAAACTTTGCATGCTATACAATTAATATTTATTTTTTAAAATTAACAAATTCCCCAGAAGATGGAGGATGGCAAGAAAAAAATTGCACATCTGTTTCTTGGCTACTCTCCACGATAATGTATCTTGTATTTTTCCTCTAACTGGTAAAGATGGATAAAAGGGGTAATTTTACTTTTTCTCAAATCTGAATTTCAAAAATAACTTTATTTTGTATTTTTAAACATATACACTAGCTGATATAATAAAATCTCTAACTGATTTATAGACAATAGACTATAAAATCATAAATGAAATATATAACAAAAAATAGCATCAAAACAATAAAAAGACCAGTGCTAATTAAACAGAAACTCACAACAGCATGGGAAGCCTGTTTAAATGGATATACTTTCATCAGATATTTGAAACTCATTACAGTTTCTGTCTCTGACATTGTATATATATTGTACATGTGTGTGTTCTAGAGTATGCTTACCAGCTGAGGAGGAGGCCTGATTTTGAGTTACTGTATGGTCAAAGAGCATCCAGTGAGCTTTTCTCTGAAGATTTTGAAGGTAAACTATGGTATGTAAGGAAAGACAGTCTGCCAGCTATCTGCAAAGTTGGGGAAGTTCATATCAAAAATGAACTGAACAAAATTTTCACCCTACCTTAGGAACTAGATGGAAAGCTGATAAAACAGTGAAATGTCATGAAGGTTTTCAGCCATGATCAATTAATTTCCAGAAACTCAGCATATGGCAAGGCCAAACCCTGATATCTGCTATGGGATCCTACCACTATGCTGCAGTCAGGACTCAACAGCTGAGAGTCACCATTCAAGTCCCTCTAATGCAACATCACTAATGTTTGAGATTGATCAGTACCATCAAAGGTAGTGCTGTGGTCCAAGGTAATCCAAGCAGCCTAACCAGTTGTCAACACCAAGGCTCATCTATAGAAGAGGAGGCCCACCAAGTGTGCATTGATAAGCCCCCCCTTCAAATCTTGATCCCCATTTGGTTGTATAACCTATCCCTCCCCCCTTCCCCCCACATTTTCTCTCCAATGTCAAGGCAGCTGCTAGAAGCATGACACATCACCTAACCACATCTAGGTCAGAGGAGGGTAACATGATCCAAGCAGAGATTCCATTTCCCATCTTGGAATTTTCTTGATTCTGAGCAGAAATGCTTCCTAGTTCCTGAAGGACGGAGCTTTTCTGCACTACACAATTATAGTGCTATTATTCCACTTTCAACATCCTGTGGAATCCTGGGGTTTGCAGTTTAGGGAGGGGCATTGAGAATTCTCAGCCAGAGAGCTGTTTAGCCTCAGTAAACTACAAACCCAAGAATTCCACAGGATGTTGAAAGTAGAATAATAGCACTATAACAGTGTAGTGCAGAAAGGCCCTTAGAAAATATTCTAATAGCCTAATGCAGGTTATGAATGAGGCCTCTCGGATATTGTTTATGAATTACATAAACAATGTATGAATTGTTTATGATCGAGGCCCTTCAGATATTGTTGGGTTAAAACTTCCAGAATCCTTCACCAGAGGCTATGGCGCTCTCTGCACGAGGCGAGGGAATCACTCCCTGCCTCTACCTACTGCTTCTCCTGGGTCTGAAGCAACGTGGACTGTCCCTGAAGCCCTTCCGCGGGGCTCCTCCTTGGTCCAGGGTGAATCGGAGCAGTGCAAGGTCTGCAGATCCACACTGTTCAGGCTTCCAAAATGGTGGCTTCCAGCTTCCAAAATGGTGGCTCCTGGCTTCCAAAATAGCAGCTTCCAGCTTGCAAAATGGCAGCTTCCAGCTTCCAAAATGGCAGCTTTCGGTTGGTTGTGGGTCCCAACCAACTGCTGAAGCTTGCCACACATAAAGCCTGCCCTCCGCAGATCGCAGGCTCGCATTGGTGCAAGCCTGCCAATCTGCACAAGGGAGCAGGAACGCAATGGCGCATTCAAGGAAAGTAAAGACCTGTTTTTTCTGGTCTTTCAAAAACACGCTGGAGGACCACTTGGGGTTGTTTTGGAGCAGACTGAGGTGCGGATCTCCAGTCAGTAGTCTGCTCCTAGTCCGCTCCAAGGTGCAGACACCTCCATGAGAGGACGCACTGCCCCATTCTAATTGCCTGGTGGGGAAAGGGCCTAAGTTTGCTGGGGATGAGTTTTAGATGAAATGCCACTAATGCAAAATTTCAAAAAGTTTTTCAATTACAGCTTCCTGGTCCATGTTGACTGAGGAATTTTGAGAGATGTAGTCCAAACCCCCCCCCCAATTGCTCTTACACCCCACCAAGCTATTTATACATCAGGGCTTCAAATTTAGCAAGGAAAATATCTGAAGGTCTTATCCAAATTGAAGTGCTAGCCATGCACAAGGATGACAGGAACAACATGCAGATTGGCCTGGGGAGATAAGAGCAACTAAGGCTGTGGGGAATGAGACAGGATTAGGTATTAATAAATCTAAAGCTTGACACCCAAGGAGAAGAAACAAATACTGTTGGCAGGAAATGGGCACATGTAACCAGGCAACCACAACTGCAGGCAAGCTCACCCACATCATTTCCTCAAATATCCTTCCATACTGTATTTATGTTGTGACGTTTGTTCTCTAGCTAGCATGAGAAAAGGTAGCACTTTGGAGAAAACAGAAGAACCATTTTCTTTACCTGAAAAGAGGATTTCCTGTGGTTTGCATGACCAGACTTCATCAATTTTATGCACAACTTTTAAAAGCTACTTTTTTTGGATTACAGTTCTCTAAATCATGGAGCCAAGCAACTTTTCCAAGTTCTAGTTGTAATTTTATAGAAGATATATACTTGCTGGTTTGGGGAGGTGAGCACATCATTTTCTTCACTTTAATTGAGTTTTTCCTAAATGCCACATGGAAAGTAGACTGTCACCTTTTATCCTTTACAGGGCAGTTAATGCCTTTCTAAAGTCACAGACTTGCATTAAAGAGAATAGCAGTCCACAGGGTCAACTAACTTGCTTAATATAGATCGATCTGTGTCATTCAGTGACAAAACTTTCTCATTTCTCCTTGCTGCCTGCAGTTCTAAATAACTACCTTGTAATAGCAGTGTGTTATTTATGATTGGCAAAAGCACTAGTAAGTTCTAGAATGATGTGTTCCACTGACATTTACCCACTTCAAAAAATATTAAGACAGAAGATGACTCACAGGTCTTGAAAGCACAGAAAAACACAATCTTGATCACAACAAAACCTCTCAGAACAAACACCTACTCCTATGTCAATCTATAGTAATCAGAGACTGAAGAAGAGACTTCTTCTCTTCCATCCCTAGGATATTTTAATTGTCACTTCGGTGCCAGTCATTACATCCTTAACCAAGAATGGGCCCATTGCTTAAGAAAATGTCACCAAACTTAACTAACAGCCCACTTGATACCACTGAATTTTCACAAAAAGGAAAATGACTACACAAATCATTTGCCATTTTCTCAGTAAAGCCACTCTGAAGTACACACTGCTTTAATAAATTTGATTTAATGGATGAATGAGGAAATATTGTATGGATGGGACATGAGGTATGAGCCCATGTTCATTTGCTAAAGAATAAGTATTTAGACTGAGTAAGATACAATTCTGAGATATGTTGAATAGAAACGGGCTGAAGGACCTCACACAGAATTTGGAGACCTGTTTTTGGATGAATAAGATGTCCTTCCTTCTGTGGTTGTACATTAACTCCCCACTGCAAACTAAGTAAAACAAAGTGATTAACACTGCACATGGTTCATTCAGTAACTACAGAAGCACATGCATGATTTTTAATTATTGTCTGAGCTGTGCATCAGTTTCAACAGATGGGGCAATTCCATGTCATGGGATGATATTCTGTGTAATTGCCTCTGTTTCAGCAGCATATCCTTTCAGTTTTGTGTGGCTCAGATTCAGATAGAAGTCTTTCCAGCCATCTGATTTTCCTGAGCTAGTGCAATTTGGTTTTTCCAGTG
Organism: Ctenosaura bakeri; assembly: GCA_948474755.1. NCBI lineage: Eukaryota > Metazoa > Chordata > Lepidosauria > Squamata > Iguanidae > Ctenosaura > Ctenosaura bakeri. Next base: position 301,715 of record CAOLHI010001150.1, on the reverse strand, counting down.
GTTAAAGTGATTGTTAGAGCAGTGGTATGCTCCACGCACTGAGACTATTGCCATAACTCTCTTATAGTAATTGTCAAGTAGACAATATTCTGGTATTAACAGAAACTAAATTGATATGCTTACTTAATTACTAGTGTAGAAGCAAACAACATTGAACTGAGAAGAACTACTCATCTACATCTTCATTGTAGATTTTAACAATAAAAGTGGCTGATAATTTTCTAGAGGATTCAAAGAAAAAATATAGTTCTAATAAAGTTTGAAAAGTTCCTTGGGACTCAACAGTGATCCAGAAAATTGTAGAAAGTTAGTGAAAAACAAATCTATGTACAAACTACTTGAACCATTTTTGATTTAAAGTTTTATTTATATTTGTTAAGAGCAACAAACCCAGGAAAAAAATACCACTATATTACTGTGATTTGATACTTAATCCCCCACCCCCCAGGGATCACACAACTCCCCTGTTGCAACAGCTCCACTGGCTTTTTTTCCATTTGCAACCATGATTCAAAGTGCTGATGATGACCTTCAAAGTCCTACAGGACTCAAGTCCAGGTCATTTGAAGGACTTTAGTCTCCTTATACCATCCCAGCCTTTGAGATCTGCTGGGGAGGCCCTTCTGTCTGTTTCACTACCTTCACTGGTACATCTAGTAGGAATAGAAGAAAGGGCCTTCTCAGTAGCTGCATGTGGCTCTGGAACTCCCTTCTCAGAGAAGTCAGACTGGCATGCTCCCTACTTCCTTTCTGCAATGAGGCAAAGACATTTTTATTTCAACAGCTATTCAATATGTGATTGCATGTGGCTAGTCTGATAGAATGTGCTGGATCGTTAATCATGTGTATGGATGCGTGAATTTTTAATTATATATTTTAACTTTAATTGTGTTCTAACTTTTGTATTCTGTGGTTTTTAACCATGTTTGTTTTAACAGTTGTAAGCTGAGTCCCAATCTGGGGGGAAAAAGCAAGGTATAAATAAAGATGAGGATGATTATTATTTTCCATGATATTTAAAATAATATTTGGTGTTGGTGATATCAGAATTATTCATATGCACAGTGTTTGTTGAACAGGCACTGGTGTTATGTTTCCACAACAAAAAAAGAATATTAACATAACATATGTCACCCATATGGCCAGCTACACAAGCAAACATAAACTCTATTATTTGTATTATTATCTTTGAGCAGATGATTTAGCATGCGACAGGTGAACTCACAACCAGTGGTTGAAAGCATGAGTTACCCTACAACTCACTGAGGTCTAACAACTTGAAAATGCATCCTGAATTTTCCTAGAATATAGGAAATTACCACACCACGTGAAACTGGGCACTTTCATCCTGTGTTACTACAGTGCTGCACCTTTCACAAAGGTGACATATATGTTTGCTTCTAATATCTGCCAAAATATTTAGGCTTAACTACTTTTTTAATCCTGCCTCCTTCTATAATTTTATGACATGTTGGGGCACAGTCCAGTATTTTTGGTATTCTTGGAAACCTTCTGATGTTCACAGTGCATTATCTAATCTATACAGTTAATGTTTCTGGACTGGAGAATGGTGATACATACAATAATAAACACATGCACAAGATTTTGTTAACCAGCCATTGGGCTGCTGTGGGATGAAATGCAATTATTTCCATTTGATAGCAGACTGAATTTCAAACTGAGTTGTTAATTGATTTCAAAAGCTATTTCCTGCACTTTCCTTTCCTTAGCATCATATGATAGCCAGTTTTTAGAAATGTATTGCAAACTAGAGGAAAACCAGAAGTTATGTTTGAAAGGTTTTGTTTGAATTGACCACATGTAGCCACCTATCTATGCCTTGGCAAAGCCTTCCTGTATTACCTTATGGATAATGAGTTTTCCCATTGGCAGAAATACACAGAATGGCTTCCCTTGCTTTGGCCTTCAGCTTTTACTACAGTCTCAATGCAAAGCAGTTCTAAAGCTTTGGTAGAATACTATTTACAGGCTGAGCAAGAGAATTCAATAGTGATCCAATGGTGATTCAACTCCTACTTTTCCACGTTATAGCTGTACATCAAGGTCAGTAATTGCGGCATTCCAGTTGTTCTTAGAGTACAATTTCCATGATCTCACATCATCGGCAATTTACCATCCTGGCTCTTCTAGCTCTGTTTGGATGAACAGAAAAATCACACAAAGCAAAATGGGGATAATCTTCACTCTTTGTCATTGCTTCCATAGTTCTGCACATGTAGAACAGAGGTTGCTGAATATAGCATGTCTGATGGCCATTTTTATGCTCTAGGACTATCTGGAAACCATATGGACCATTAAAAAAAAAATCTCCCTAAAGGAGCCAGAAGTCCATTTCCGGTTCTCAAAAATGGATATTCTTTGATGTTAAATAATACAGGGAGGCCTTGCAAATCACTTAAAAGCAATTTGTTGAATCTGAAAGCTTCTAGAGGCCATTTCACACCACACAGTTAAAGCACTATGATTCCATTTTAACTTCCATGTCACCTTCCTATGAAATCCTGGGGTTTGTCATTTGGGGAGGTTTGAGAGCTTTTTGACTAAGAATTCTAAATACTCATCTCTAAAGCAAAAAATCCCAGAATTCCATAGGATGGAACCGTGGTGATTAAAAAGTGGAATCATCATGCTATAATTGTGTAGTGTGAAAGCTTTATAGAGAGAGTAATCTTTTTTTTAGAGAGAGACAGAGAGAAAAGCTTGGTCTGGGGACTCTGCAAGTGTGGAGGGCCACAAAAACATAATTGAAAGTCTGCTGATATAGAGGGTGCCTTCTTGAGGCAGAAGTGTTGATAGAGAGGACAGACCTAGTAAGTTTGTCTTATATGTCTTCTCTGCCTATCTAAATAGCCTCTTAATTAGGCTATGGACAGTGGCCATACTCAACTGAGGGATTCGGAGAACTGTAGCCCAAAAGAGTGCGTTGGAGCAGGCGTTATTCTAATGTTTAATGGGACACATTTTATGCAGTAGGAAAATAAAGTGTCGGTTGTTTTTGTGCAATCAGCAGTGCGGGCTTTAATTTGGAGTAAGGTTATTTCTTGGCACAAACAAAAACCAAAAAAGATTAAGACTCATTCTGACCTCTCTTCTGCAGATTTCTCAGTAATATATTTTTTCCTAGAAACCTCCCCCACCCATCATCTGAACATATGCAGAAATTTTATTTACTACAATGTCAGCATGGTCCTTCACCACTATCCACAAAATTTGTGGCATAAAAAGAGCCATTATTCTTTGCTCCTTGAAAGAGATATTGATAGAACTTGCTATGCCTTCCTTCCCTATTTCATCAAAATGAATTTTGCTCCTTTCCCTAGACTGCCCATCTCACCACACACAATTTGAAGATAAATAATTATAACAAAATAAATAAATAAATACAGGACACAACATGTTTCTGGTTGATAATATTGATTCCAGGCTTTCTATCATAGGGAATTAATTTACTCAAAAGCTCCAGCTGCAATGCTACTCCCCGCTTCTATGAATGCTTGTTGAAACCACTCCTCATATGTTACAGATCTCAGACCACACAGATCAAAACTAATTAAAACAGACTGCACTATTGGCTTCGGAGCTTACAGCAAAGGACATTTCTGAGACAGATGCAGGTTTCTAATGACACCTGATTTTCATTTACTGTTTAAGAAAGAGGCTAATAAGGAAGATATAAAGAAAAGAGAGTGATGCGTTTCGTCCATATGAGGGATTCACTCACCATCTTACAACACTTATTTAACAAAAGGATGTTATGTTTGTCCCTCCTTAGTGCATTTGTACTGTAGTTACTGACGCCATAATGGAAATGTGCAACCTTCTGAAGCCATACTTTATAATTTTTAGTATCTTGGGTCTTATGCAGAGAGCACCTCTCCAAAATATTAATAGATATGGGTAGCAGTCTTTCAACAAAAACGACTTTCAGTCTGACTGCAGTCAAGAAATCAGAAGAAGACTGGGACTTTGACAGGCTGCTATGAAGGAACTAGATAAGATCCTGAAGTGTAAAGCTGTATCATTGATTTCATAGACTGAAAGGAATAGAATCATAGAATCAGAGAGTTGGAAGAGACCCCAGGGGCCATCGAATCCAACCCCCTTCTATGCAGGCACACACATAAAAGCATTCCCAACAGATGGCCATCTAGCCTCTGCTTAAAAACCTCCAAAGAAGGAGACTCTATCACACTCTGAGGCAGCATATTCCACTGCCAGACAGCTTTGACTGTCAGGAAGTTCTTTCTGAGGTTCAAGGGGAATCTCCTTTCCTGCAGCTTGAATTCATTGCTCCTAGTCTTAGTCTCTGAAGCAGCAGAAAACAAGCCCGTTCCTTCCTCGACATGACATCCCTTCAAATATTTAAACATGGCTATCATGTCCCCTCTTAACCTTCTCTTCTGCAGACTAAACATACCCAGCTCCCTAAGCCATTCCTCATAGGGCATGGCTTCCAGACCCTTCGCCATTTTGGTTGCCCTCCTCTGGGCACGTTCCAGCTTGTTGATATCCTTCCTGAACTGAGGTGCCCAGAACTGGACACAGTATTCCAAATGAGGTCTAACCAATGCAGAATAGAGTGATACCATTGCCTCCCTCGATCTAGACACCATACTCCTATTGATACAACCAAGAATCACATTGGCTTTCTTGGCTGCCTCATCACACTGCTGACTCATGTTCAGCTTGTGATCTACCAAGACTCCTAGATCCCTTTCACATGTACTGTTATCCAGCCATGCGTCCCCCACCCTATATTTGTGCATTCCATTTTTTCTGCCTAAGTGTAGGACTTTACATTTCTCTCTGTTGAAATTCATTTTGTTAGCTTTGGCCCAGCTCTCCAATCTGTCAAGGTAATTTTGAAATTTGATCCTGTCCTTTGGGGTATTAGCAACCCCTCTCAATTTGGTGTCATCTGCAAATTTGATAATCATGCTCTCCACTCCTTCATCCAACTCATTGATGAAGATGTTGAATAGCACTGGGCCCAGAACAGAATCCTGTGGCACCCCACTTGTCACTTCTCTCCAGGATGAAAAGCAGCCATTGGTGATTCCCACTTTGGGTCTGGTCGGTCAACCAATTACCAATCCACCCAACAGCAGCCCTGTCCAGCCCGCATTCTACTAGCTTCTTTGCAAGAATGTCATGGGGAACTTTGTCAAAGGCCTTACTGGAGTCATGATATGCTATGTCTACAGTATTCCCTTCATCTATCAAGCTTGTAACCCTACCATAAAAAGAGATAAGATTAGTCTGGCATGACTTATTCCTGAGAAATATATTTATTAAATAATCAGAGGAGATGATTTTACATGATTCAACTCATTTTAAAAATCTTTGTCTCAATGTAAGTCTACTTTGTCCCCTTCTATGCGATTGCTATGCCTCATCTCATTCTTTGCTAGACCTTATGCCTTGTAAAAATGAGGCACAAGGGCAAGTTCACTGTGAGTTTTAGAGAAACAAGGAGAAACAAGGGGCAAGATTGATCCTTCTCCCTGTGATGCAGTCCAAACCCTCATGGTTACTACCAGTGGCGGATAGAGGGTTAACGGCACCCAGGACGAGGGGGAGGGGTGACTGTTGGGCCTGGGGTGAGTGGCGGTGGGTGGGGCAAGTGGTGGGCAGAAGTGGGTGGGGTGAGAGGTGGAAATGGGTGTGGTGAACAAAGGAAGTGGGCAGGGCTAGTGGGAATGGGCAGGGGCAGGGTGAGTGGGGTGAACAGCAGAAATGGGCAGAGTGAGTGGGAGTAGGAGGGGTAGGGGTAGGCAGAGGTGGGTGGGGTGAACAGCAATGGGGCGGGGCAAGTGGAGAGCAGAGGTGGGTGGGGCAAATGGCAGTGGGGGCAGGTGGGAGATTCCTCTTTTTTGCACTAAGGCCCAGTTGCCCCACCCTAGATCCACCTCTGGTTACTACCCTGAGGAGATCTGAAGTACCCTTGTCCCTCACTGTCCCCTAACTGTCTCATTTATGCAAAGATACCCTGACATAAGAGCTGTAGATGCTGACAGTAGGTTCTTGGGAGGAATTCATTTTGCTTACTCTTTCATGCCAACTTATCTAATCCACACTTTCTGAACCAATATTTGAACTCAAAAAGATCCAATTAGGGAACCTAAATGGAGTGGTATGTTGATATTTGCACTTATCCAAATGTTGTGCTACAGTTTTTTGTGGGTACACTTTCCCAAAATATATGCATTTGCACATTTCAAAAGTATACGCACACACACACAAAATGTGTATTTTTGTGACCAGGTTTCATAGAATGAATTTTATTAGGGAAATTTGTTTGAAAAAGTGCACAAATTTGTCAAAATCATGTAAAAACACGTATGAAAAGTGTGCATCAATGCCCATGTCACATCATGCATGTGCGTGCGCGTTCGCGCACACACACACGCACACACACAGAGTGTTGTAGAAATGGTACAAAAAGAAAGAAAAGTTGGGAAAACCTGAAGTGGAGAGAAACTGAAACTGGTAGATTCATCCCTTCTTATCTGACAGGGCCTCCTAGCATATCTACAGAGTGTGTGGGTAATGAAGAGCAAAGGCCAATCCCCATCTGATGGAAGGAGTAAACATGACATAGAAAGAGATTACACAAACAAGAGGAGGATATGCCATCTCCTAGCTCTCATGTTGGTAACCAATATATCTACAGTGAGTTTTATTTAAGAATGTTGTAGAACGAAGGTAGAAATTATGAGGCACTCCAGATTCTGTTGAACTGCAACTCCTAACATTGCTCACCATCAGCTACATTGGCTAGGGTCACTGGGAATTTCTGCCCAACGACATCTAGAGGGCTATGATTCCCATCACTGTAGTAGAACATAAAAGTGGTGGCCCACAGTTCAGTCCTTCTAAAATGTCTTCATTCTTCAAGTGTGTGTGTAGAGGAGAAATTGCTCATTTGATTTTTTTAAAATTACTGCCCCCATAAACTGCTGGAACAAATCTGCCTCAAGACAAGTTACTTGTACTGATGAATGGATGGTCATATTATTTGTCTCAAAAAGTCCACATTTAAAACAATGTTACCCAGAATTCTGTTCATCGACACATCTGACTGACATTTGCCTGATAATCTATTCAGTTGTTTCTACAGAATTGATTTTCAAAGAATTAGCCGTGTCAGTCTCTTGCAGTATTAAAAAGGAAGAAGGAAAGGGAAGGGAAGAAGAAGGAGGAGGAGGAGGAGGAGGAGGAGGAGATGATGGTGGTGGTGGTTTTATTACATCCACTATAGAATATCAATCAGTATTGAATCTGAAGAAATGAATCCACGAAAGCTTGTGCTAAAATAAAAACCAGTTACTCTTAAAGGCACTCACACATTCCTTTTTTTCTTCCCCTCCTTTCTTCCTTTTTAATCTACAGAAGTGGTTAACTATACTCGAAATGAAGGGAACAAGTGGCATTTACGGCATTATAAAAGTTCATAGATGAAGTGAGAATTAACTCTGGTGCATGCTTACACACATGCACATAGCACTTACCAGATAATGAGAAAAGTTTTTCTGCGTTTTCTGATAGGGAACAAAGGCTTTTGTATTAATATAGAATCTCCTTTATAAGCACCTATCCGGGGACAATAGAAATTGTTATAACTGAAAAGTGAGGTGAGAAAGTGTGAAAATCATTATACATCACTAAACAGAATAGACATCTATAGTTCTAGCTCTAGAGAAAAATATGCTTGCAGATCCCCAAACCTAAAAAAAATGAATAAATCTATGTGTTAGTAGGGAGGCCTGATTCTGCAAATAAGAAAGCAAGCACCTCAGGTGATTATGAGCACTAACCACATTGATTCCTATACTGAAAAAGGAAACTTTAAACTGATTTATAGCCTAATGTTTTACAAGAATGAGAGCCTTTCCAATGAAACAAGTTTGTGCAATCCTGTGTCATATAATATTAATTAGGCGTATTCTGTCTATCTAAAAGTTTCCAGACAACAAAATCACTTTCAATAGAACCAGAAGATTTTTTTAAATAAACAGTCTATTTTTATATTAATGAGGTAATTCTGTTTCCCAACCTAACTCTTAAGATGACTGAAGGGTAACTTTTCCATGATTTGTATTGAAGCAGGTACCTCACATATGCAAAGTATACACCCTTCTGTTGCTCTTGCCACACTATGGTGTCCTCCACAAAGTAGTGAGCCTTTGTATTGTAAAAACACACACCCTTTTGGGTGTCACGGGAGCTGAAACTGTCAAGTTTAATGTCTTCAGCAACTTTGGAAATTCATCATACTTTAAATATGCCAGTATTTCATCCTGAATAAGATCAATTATACTAAAAAACAGTCAATAATCCATCCTTCCAAAGTAATTAACTTCATGGGCACAGCTCATTTTCTTATTCTGAATCAATTGGTATCATGACTGAAACTCCAGAACATCCATTATTTCTTCAAGTCCTTCATGACTTGCATGATGTTCCACAAGGCCATTCACTTCGTTCTGGCCCTGGTGGATAAGTGGGTGTGTAGGATACGTTTTGATTTACTTTGAGATCCCTCAAAACATGTTGTTGCTCATATTTCTAGCCCACTGACAGATTCTGTAGCTGAACTCTGGAAATCCTATCTCTTTTGTTTTCTTGCTTGCTAGCTTTTTATGGGATTCATTCAGCAGGGACTTTTAATATGAGACCCTATAAACAGAATTTCCCCATTGTTTCATAATTCAGGCTAGTAACTAGACTGGAGAAATAAAATTGAGAAATAGTTGTGTGACCGAGAAACAATGAAAATCTTTATCAGTTATGATAAGCAATCACTTCTCTCACTGCCTCCCAAACGTAATGATGGGAGCATCTCCTGCATTCATGTAGCTAATTACTGAATTACTATAGATCATATTGTCTTTGCTATATCCAAACTGCCGCTTCCATTGGCTCCCAAAGGGCTTATTGTTCTGCACCAGTGTTGCATCCTCCCCTCCCTCATTTCCCTTTCATGGTTCTTTTTTTGCAATCCTTACAAAATATCAATAACATGCCCCGAAGAGGTGCAGGCCTTGTTTCAATTTTCTGTGACTGCCATAGTGTGTCCTTTCATCTCTTGTTATTATCTACAGGCTAAATACACAGAGCTGCCAACTATAATATTTTCATAGATCTTCTGTGCATATTTCACTGCATTTACTAACAAATGCTAAGTGTCATCTTCAGGCACATTAAAAATGTTTAGATTAATGGCAGGTTTAGGTTAACTTTTTTTCACCATTATGACTACATGTAAATAAATGTTTCTTGGATAAACTGTACATGTTCTATTTTTTCCCCTTTAGATTAAGGCAGTTGTGGGTGCTGGTTCTCATGTCAGTGGGGCAGTAAATCCATTCAGTGGTTTAATCAGATCTTTAAAGGAGCTGAGCCTGTTTGGGGAGTATTTTTCAGAAACTAGGATTTCTCCTTTAAAGGTCAGGCTAAAACAGAGAAAATTCCCTGCCTTGCTAATATGGAAGCCACCATGGGGTGAAACATTGCAGTCCTATGCCCCGGGATGCTTTCCTAGAGACCACAGACCAAATTGGATTTTACTCTCACAAGGAGGAGAAAGGGGACTTCTCTTTCAAAGTGGAAGATCTGACTTCCCATGCTTTCTTACAATCTTTGTGTAAACTACCAACACCCTTTCTTTTCTGCATCAGAGCTCTAATTTCAGTAAAGACAAAAAAATAGACCAGGAGGCATCCTTCAGGTGGTTCCCAATTCCCAGATAAATGGGAAAGGGGGTGCACATGAGCCCTAGACCTAGTGTAACCCACATTCTTGTTTAAGTCACTATTAAGAATTGAGAGTAATTGCAAGCTCTCTACTCCATAACTGCAAACAGAGCATGCTCATGAGACTTTTTTTCCCTCAGAGGGCTTGTCACTCAGAGGGCTTGTCTTGAGCGGAATAGAACAGATATACTTTTAAATATTTGAGATATGTATAAATAATAACTTATGTGGAAAACATTGTTTATTGGGAGGGTAACAAGGCGTTGCTGCTGTTAGAAATTAAAACTAGATTTTATCAAAGTGCTGGAAATGTGGGGAAAAGGTGGGGACTTTTTTCATATGTGGTAGACTTGTTCTAAGGGTAAGAAATATTGGGAGGGAATTCATGATGAAATTCAAAAAAATTCCAAAGTTAATTTTGAAATGGTACCAGAATTTTATTTATTGAATATGTTAGGTCAGAACTGGGAGATTAGAAAACAACAGAAGATATTGTATTTGATTACAGCAGCATGGCTGACATATGCAAAATATTGGAAAGATAAAACAGATATTCAATTAGATGAATGGAAAATAAAAATATTAGACATGATAGAGACTGAAAAATTAGCTGACTTCCTTAAAAACAAAATGGTTCAAAATTTTGAAAGAGAATGGAAAAGGGTAATGCTTTGGCTAAATTTTTAAATGTCTGTGGATTGAGTATATTGGTATTTGATAAGAAATGTATAAAAGAGAAGATAGATTCAACTGGAAACTTTTGATATACAGAAGTGTGTGTGTGGGGGAAATAGGAGAATTATATTAATGATATACATATTTGTGTCTATATATGCTTTTATGTATTTTGAAAACAATAAAAATTATAAAAAAAGAAATTAAAACTAGATTTTAAAATATGAACACAATTTGTTGTAAACTCCTTTAAATGTGTTAATTGAATATGTTTACAATATTATTTTACAATTATATGTCTGGGTGCTTGTGGACTTTTCTTTCTCTGAAGACTTGTCAGCAGAGAGCTGATCCTGAGAGGAGTAGAACTGTTATGTTTTTAGATATTACAGCCTCTCAAGAGGACAATAAAAGACACCAACCCTCCAGGAAAGACTGTGAGATTCTTCCCAAGAAATGCTTTGAATTTTTGTATTTATGTGAAACCATAAATTATATGTTATTGTTAGATGCAGCCACTGGTTAACTGAAGACATGTTTTTTTAAATATATAATTTAAGTGAAAATGTAAAAAAATAATAATTATTTGTTAGGAATTATTTGTTGTTCTTGTTTGTTTTTGCATGGAAGGAAAACACTAATGCAGCCAAAATTATATAGTTTAAAAAAACACATCTTCAGTTAACCATTCTTGAAGACACATAATAACAGCAAGATGTATTAATGCCTCTGCCATCTCATACTGGCTTTAGGAATGGTGTTCTATAATAAATCTAATTGCTATAGAAATTTTAGGTAACATGTTTTCTTGAAAAAGAGTGCTTCCACATCCTGTAGTTTGAAAATCTGGTCAGTAATTGTTTGCTATTTGATTTTTATATTTTATTTTTGTGTGATGTTTTTTTCTTATAACAAAAAAGAAACAAACAAAAGAATGGTTTTGATTTTTTACAACTATATATCACTTTGGAAGGTTGGGTGGATAAAAAAAAGATAAAATACTTTTAATACATTAGGAAATAAATAAATGGGTGGCAATGGAAGGGAATTGTTCAAAATGTTTAGAAAGAAATCAGAGGGAAAGAAGGGAAGAAGGAAAATACATCTTCCCCCGCATCCCCCTGCCAAAGGAAAACAGGCAGGGTTTTCAATGGGGCTGTTCATCCTCATTTAGATCTCTCCGATGTGACAGTCAGGGTGGCTCAACAACTTCTCAAATGTTCCTCATGGGAAAGCATAATAATTTCAGATGACGTGACCCCATTAAAAATTATTTCTCAATTCACTTTCCAAATGATGTCATTCGTTCCAAATTAGTGTTTTCAGTAGTACTAGGGAAAACTTGTTTGCTTTACACATAGGTGCAGTACAGTATGCCCTAGATAATTTCACAAAGCATATCAGTGGAATGTGAAAATAGAGGCAAGACATGCGCAGCAACAGAGGTGTGAATCTCAGTGATGTTTGCTTAAACTTCAGTTCTGATTCCTCTAGCGTATTCAGAATCATGTTATGTGATTTTCTTTGTTCATCTGATAACTTTTTAGTTGTTGCTTTCACCCCTCTACACATAATGGTCAAAATTCTTTTGATAATCCTGTCCTATCTCAGTGTCAATGTAAGAGGGACTAAGCAATCACAGAGGCAGCAATTGGGGTTTTATGGCTTTTAGTAATTAGGCAACAAAATAATCAAGGGGTTACGGCACCCAAAGCAAACAGAGGCAGTAAGTAAAGCCATAAAGTAATTAAGGGGTTACGTCACCCAAAACGAACGGAGGCAGTGAAACTCAGCAGCAAGGATTGACCAGGAACAGAAAGCCCATGAAACCGGACGCAGATTCGCCGGTGGTAGACTGTTGTTGCCCCGTACCCAACTCCCCCCAGCATCTGTCTTAAATAGTCTTTAGCCCAGCTGGGGCTGATCAAATGTCCGTTGGCCTGGCTCCCAGCTGGAGGCCCTCAGACGCTTCTCTTGCAAGCGCTTTGATCTACGAACTGCCTCCTTTTCCTGTCGCCTCTGGAGGAACGTGGGGGGAGAGTCTGCTGCAAACTCTGGGCTGGAGTCAGAAACAGCAGCTTCTGTTGAGCCAGAAGCATTGGTCTCCTCTGTTGCAGGTACCGGCCCTGGGACAGCTGTGGGGTCGCTGGCAGGCCTCTCCCTTGACTCTTCAGGAGCCCCCTCTCCCTCCACGGGCTCCTCCCCCAGCTGGGAGTCTAAGTCTAACTCAGAGTCCCCGTCCGAATCGGCAGCCTGATAACCCAAACAAAATAAACTGAATAGTTCCCTGCTCATTACTTACTTTTAGGTAGTAAGCACAAGGTCATAAATAAAGTCCAACAGAATTCTAAGGCAAACAAATCCAAAGTCAGTCAGGGCAGAAGGTCAGATAAGCTCTGACCAAACTTCCAGAGGGGAAGGGAGGTAGCTATATAGATCAGCAGCCTAATGCAACTGTTGCCTAAGTAATTGGTGGTGTTTATAAATTCTCTGGAATTGGTATAGCTTTTCTCTTTGTTGTCTGCACTTAGCAAAGGTAAGTTATTTTCTGTATCTGAAGGGGCAGGACTCTCTGCTGGAGCTAGCACGGCCCCCTCATCTGTTTGTGGCAGTATAACATCTTCCCATACAGCAGGTCCCGGCATACCCTCTCTTTCAGCCTCTGGCATGTCCTGTGTTTCAGACTCTGAGTAAGAGTCCATGTTCTGGAAGCAAGACAAGAGAAGTCCTAACTGGGGCAGGGCTACCTAATCAATTGGATTTGCCTGTATGCTGATTCACAATGAGTTTTGTTTTGTTTTGCAGTTGGGACTAAGGAGCTAGGATTCTAATTCTTGAGGTCAAAACCTCAAACAAACCAGTATTACCATTAGCACATGTACCCCACTGGCAACTCTCACCATAACCCATTCTAAGTTTTTCTGAACAAGTGCTAATCAAGTGCTGGTCTTCCATCTATTATGGAGGCCTTACTTTTTCTTTTCTTTTCTTGCTGCCATCATATGTCAGTAGCATGAAACTGGAAACCTTGAGGGAAAACCCACCAAAAAGATGATGTGATGAGAAGCCCAAAGGGATTAAAGGGTTTTAAGAATCAGTGCAGAACAGACCTTATTTCAATGAGGCAAATACCTTTTTCCTCTTCCCTAAGTAGGTTTGGCAAATAAAACCTTCATTTTTCCCTTTTAGCACATAGCTCTAAATTTATTCCAGATTCACTCTTTTCAACATCTTTGTTCTAAAGTTTTAAAAGTTGTGTTAATAAGATGTCTTGCAGCCACTGAAGTGTGAGAAAGCATTCTGGAAAAGGAGTGTATAATAATCACCAGGAGATTTTAGCTGAGGTCTCAAGCCACCTGGAAAGGGAAGAATTATTAGATCAGTTATTAGAACTGGATTGGTGGTGACAGCAAGGCAGACAGAAAAAAGTTAGGTCAAAGGAGTGATCGAAGGGTATCTCACACTATTTGCCATCCTAGAGAAAAACTGAGAGGTCAAACAGCCATTAATTAAATATAGCCACAAAACTAGGAGGTGCCTAACTCAATATTTCTGGAAACACAAGATCAACACTGGCAGGATTTCCTAGTTCTCAGTATCTTGCTCCTGCAGAATCCCACTGTGGCCATGCCAGCTGGAATTTTTGTCTAGAAGCTGTAGCAAAATTAAACAATTTTCTTGAGTTCTCATGCTGGCCTGTCTGATGATAGGAAACAATGCATTTAGTCCCATTGGCAGGCTGATTGTGGCAGGGAGCATATTCATTAAAAAAACAAACAAACAAATCCATAGACATAGGAACATAGGAAGCTGGCTAATACTGAGTTGGACCATTGGTCATTCTAAAGCAATACTGGAAATTCTGACTGGCAACTACTCTCCAAGGTTTCAGCTAGGATTCTTTCCTAACCTACCTTGAGATCTTTGGTATTCTCTCGTGGCTGAAATTAGGCTCAACTGTTCTGAGCTTTCACAAGCACACAATACAGATATGTTTACAATGATATCCTGGAATAACTGACTTCAGTACAATTTGTATCCCTTCTTTCTATTTGAAAATACAGTTGAAAGACCAGGCATCTGTAGATTCCAGTTTGCCTTTTGAGGCACAGTTCTGACTGACTCAGCCTCATAAAAATCAGTTGCAGGGCGTATGTCCAGGTCATCCAAGGCTATTGATTAGTCAGCTTGAATTTTCCAAACTCTGTAGGTCTTCCCCAAGGAATATCTTTGGTTATAGAGGTAATTTCCTTTGTTTTCATGTGGATAGTGAAAAGAAAAGACCAGCTGAAGAGTCCTAGGGGACTCCTTAATCTGCAAGTTGTTTCTCTGAGTTATTCTTAAATATCCAACTCAGTTTATGTCATAAATAACTTGTTTGTTTATTTTATTTTAAGAGCAATAGACTGTTTCTGAGCTTTTCCCTGCAAGAATCGTAGATAAATATATTGAATTTGAAACTGGATTTGAATTCTACTGCCTGGCCCAAAGGTTAGTTCCATCTTCAAGTCCACCATACTGACATGGTTGGATATACAACAATTCTTCTACACCCAGGACATAAGTGTTATTAAAAGTGTGATTGGTAGCAGCTGTACTTCTGTGGAATATAGACAAAGAGTGTTTTGCAGCTTGTTCTACATCTTAGAGTTACAGACCCACTTGCTTGTCAGATATGCCATATAAGATTTTAATATGAAGGAGCTGTTCCTTCCAGTTATTCAATCTTTTTAAATGTAAAAGTTAAAATGGCTAAGAGTGCCATTTGGCAGCCAAATCACCAAGTATCACCAATGTGATACTTTCCAAATGCTGTCTGAATTTGGGGATGGCAAGAACATTTGAAAAATAGTCAAAATGTTTTCCTCAAGTGTGGAGAAATCCTGACTAGAAGAATCCTAGAACAATGAAAATTTTTAGACAAAATTCATATAGAATTCTCTTATGCAGAAAGCAACATTTTCTACAAAATAATATTATTTTTTGCTCACAAAATGCCATTTCCTATTCAAAAATAGCACCTGTGAATTTTGTGTAGACTAAGTCCTGAACTGTGCAGTTTTCAAAGACTGTCTGAAAGGGAGATGAAAGTTGCTAACATTACTCATTGGTCCTTTGAGAATTAGTTAAAAATGATATTCCTACTGATGAGAATTGTAATCTAACATGTCTGGTGGTCACCAGTTTGAAATCAGGGAGGCTGATTCATGATACATTTAGATGTGTGAATGGTTTGATTGTTTAACAATGTTTTATCTTTTCAGCCCCAAACTTCTCCCAAAATCATTAATTTCAGTTCAAATTTCAGTTGCTACTGAGAGATTGCTTTAAAAAAAAATCACTTTCTTAATGGTAAGTTCCAAGAAAAAACACACACACTATAAGTGCAAATCTAATGTTGATAGATGCTTCAATAGCCTTAATACATGACCCTGAATATGAATTCCAGTTGTATACTTTTTGTGAACACGATAGAGAAGAAAAAAAAGAGCATGTTCATATGAGGCATGTACAATGGTTTAAGACTGCATCAAATGGTTTAACACTATATCAAATGTATCTAGGACGTCAAATGTCCCCCAGACTACAAAAACAAAAGCGTCACTATGTAATAATACTTGATAACACTCAAGAATAATGCATTTTCACCATTTTGGGAACCAGACAGCAGACAAGTCACAGTTAACTTATTAAAGTATAAATAATTGTCATATTCAAATGCAAGGATAGCACCATATGGAACATTATGCTAATATATTATCACACTAATTACTTTTTATATTAGTCACTCTTGCAACGTGCACATAGATCATGCCTGCCTAGAGAAGTATTTCAAATGTATTTATGTTCTTTTGGGGGGGGGATGTGTATGTGTGTGCATGTGTACATGTACATGCACGTACACATGCATACATCTGTGCCTGTAAGTCCAGTTCTATACATCTGTCTGTCCTGTTGTTTTTCTCTCTCTCTTTCATTTTTCTTCCTCCTATACTTAAAGAAACATTTAAAAAACAAATAAAAAAGGATATTTGCGGAGGGGCAACATTCATAGATTTTGCTTTTATGTTTCAGAAGCTTGAAAGTCCAGATGGGCAGGTTGTTAGAATGCCAGAATACTAGATAGATATTTCAGAAATCTGATGAAACATGAATAGTAATGGGATACAAACCAGGAGAGTTCAGGAGTTAGCAAAATTAGGCTCAGATTCCAAAATACATATTGGAAGAAGTAGACATGAAGTTAGGTTGGCATGCCTGTATATGGTATGTGAAGAATAAAGGGAGGAAAGAATTTTTAAATCATTATTTAAGAAAAGCACTCTTTATAATATGGACAAAGTATAAATCTAGGCTTTGCCCTAAAATACTCTTGTGGATACCTCTGCAAGAGGCCATTCATAGCATAGAGAGACATCTCCAAACCAGCTGGTGGACGTAGAAAGAGCTGCTGAAATTCCAAGAGAATTATTTTTGTTTCAGATGAAGGAAACAATTCCAAAAGGAAGGGACTGATTGTTCATGGTTTTCTTGGCAACATTTGTTCAGAGGGGGGTTGCCATTGCTTTCCTCTGAGGGTAACAGTGTGTGATTTACCCAAGGTCACCCCGTGGTTTTCCATGGCCAAGCAGGGATTCATTGTAAACAGAGTATAATCTAGAGGTACCTTAACTGTGGCATTAGAAATTACTTCTTGTTTCATTCTTCTGTCAACTGTTAGGGACTTTCCACACTACACTGTTATAATGCTATTATTCCACTTTCAACATCCTTGGGAGTTCTAGAGTTTGTAGTTTACTGAGTCTCAAGGGCTCTCTGGCTGAGAATTCTAAATGCCCCTCCCTAAACTGCAAACCCCAGGATTCAATAGGATATTGAAAGTGGAATAGCAGCACTATAGCGGTGTAGTGCAGAAAGGCGCTGTGTTAAACCAGATTCGCCCCAACAAAAATTCAGGTTGTACTAGTTTAGTCCAATGCATGATAGAATACCCATGGTTCAACAAACTGGTTCTTCCTCCACCTTCCTTCTCACTTCATAGCAAGGGTGGGCATAGTGTGACCTGCAGGTTGCATGCAGCCCTGTATCCCAGTTTTGTGACTCCAGAAGCCTTCTACTAGTTCCCCCAAATACCCAACCTCCCAATTTTTAATTTTTTTCAGTACAGTTTTCAGACAAATTTTGCCCCCAAATCTTGCAGAAACCATTTGCAAAAACCCCTCCCCAAGTACCTCAGAACTCTGTACTGTCCCAAATACCTCTATTTTCCCCTGCAATCCCCCACAAAATGGCAACAGAAAGTGATGTGACATCATTTTCTGAAAAGAACTACAGAAGAAAGTAGAGTGGGCTCTTTTTCACTTCTTTGTGTGTATGAGGGCTTGGGCTTGCTCTGTGTGTGGCCCATGGAGAAGGGGACTAGGGGAAAAATTGTCTTTTATGCAGTTCCTTATTGCTACTTTATATATGCTTCTTGTAAGCTAAATCCCAAATTCTTAGAAACTATTCATCCAATGATGGAGAGTTGATCTTTTCCAGTCTTCAGCTAAAGCCTGAGTTGGTTCAGCTCGGCAGCTGCTACTGTCCAGACTTGCCATACTAACTTTATGTAGTTGTCTTAGGCAATACATTTTATGAACTTGGATAAGCAACTTCATTTCAAATTGAGCCCTAGGCAGGATTCTCAACTGAAGATTACACAGTGATAGAATAAAATAGCCTTCAGATAGCTTAATTACATGAATTTTCGGTCTCTGTATTTTCTCTTGTCCTCAAACTGCCCATCTTGTAATCACCTTGCAAGTCTATACTGCAAAGCCTATCCACATCTGAAAGATAGTTATGCGTTCCACATCAACAAAAATATATATCTATGAGCCAGTACATAAATGAGAGGTCCTTTCACTTTGTTCATTGGTTTTGCCAGTGCTTTTTTACTGGAACTGGAAAGAAATGATTTGGTTAACAAATGACACATGTATCTTATGAATTGTTAGCCACGCTTCACAGATGAGTGGCAACTGCTGGGCATCCTCCCTCTTACAGATAAATGTAGGCTACATAATTAAGTCTCTCTGTGACTCTTGGTAGGAGGAAACTGATAGCTTGTAATAACTAAATTGTGACTCAGATGAAAGGATATTAATCTTGGTCCTAAGATACAATTGGGCTCATAAGGTAAACAGCACTGGCTTTCCTGTAATCATATCCATCTTTATTCTGAGAAAAACTTTGACATTAACTTATGTAATGGGTAACTTGAAGAAACATACACACACAAATATATTTGCTCTTGGTGCACTGAGGAGGAAAGGAGAGAGAAAAAGAGAAAGAGAAACAACCACAATTATAGGTGACAACAGGCAGTACCCTTTTTTGGTTAGTGCTTACAGGAATTTATCAGGGCACCAGGCAAGGACCTGAATTGGCTAGACTGGTAATGATTGATGCCCCCACTATTCACCAGACTGCATTTGGGGGATGGAGAGTAAAAGGAAATGGAGATGCCAGGTTTATGGGCCTACTGATCTGTAGGCTAATAACAAGGAACCAAGCTGATACCTGAATGTGAAGTTGGCTGGATAGTTTACAAACCTGTGTGCCCCACACTTACTCCTGAAATGGATCTTGCCCAGTGTCCCCAGCCCACCCCCGGGAATGTGATGGCATGATAGTCATAAAGAATCAATGGGGAAAAAACCCAGTAATAAGGAACCCTGAAATGAGGCAACAACTATAATAGGAAGAAACCTGCATCTTAAGAGGAAAGTAAAAATCCTGTCCACAATACAAGTTGCCTGAAGAGTAAAATTCCTCCCCAGACCCATTAACTGGTGACCAACAGCTGTCCATAGCAAACAGAAGGCAAAGGAAGATTGGGAAGGGAAGCAGTCAAGAGCATAGCCATGGGCTGCAATAGGTGATGTCCTGTGAATGACCCGCCCACTAGGAGAACTGAGCTAACCGGCTCACATCTCAGACACCTTCAGAGGAAGATATCTGATGTCACAGATGATTCACCAGTTGGAGAGCTGGAGAGATATCCTCTTCTCCCCTCCCTTCTATTTTGATGTGGGTTAGGGCACCTGGGCAGTGGGCACCTCAGCTTCTTTTTAGTAACAGTGTTTTAAAATAAAACCGGCAAGTTTTATCTCTTCAAATCTATGAAAGTTTTAAACCCAACAGCAATGTTTAGTTTGTACATATATCACTCTTTTAAAAGTAATGTGTGAATGAGAATTGGTCCTTAATAAAATAACTGTTTGATGAAATATTTCTAGTTTGCTCAGATGTTGGAGAATTCTGCCTTATTTGTGGACCTCTTGCCTATCTCACTGCTTCCCACACTACAATTTTTGAGCTCAGAAACTGTATCACAATATCTGAAGGCATGAAATCCAAGAAATATCAAATTCCTAACCACATGTTGGACTAAGAGGTTGTATCAGGTCTGTTCATATCAGAATTTGCAAAGATCTTTTTCTCCAGCCCTTGCTAGAAGGAGGGTGGGCCCTTTCTAGATTTGAATATGGCTAGTCTCCATCTGATGACTCAAACAGGTTGTAGCTATGAAGGACAAAGTGTATACTTTGTTTACAGCCCAGTCAGAACATCTGGACAGCAACATCCTTTTCCTTCCCAACCTATTTGGTACATCACTGTCAAATCATGACTTTTCAGATACCCTGAGTTTCCTCAGCACATTTTCTTCCCTTTTAAATAACAGCACAGTTAGTGAGAGGAGATATATTACACCTTTTTACATTTCTTGATTATTATTATTTTCACCCTTGCTTTTTGACATGTTATTGTATTTTTGTCATTTATCTATAGGCTCGTGAAATTGAATTAAGAAATGAATTCAATTTAGCAATCAATTTTAACTGGGCTGCCCTCATAAATCATGCATTGTTTATATTAGACCTGTAAGAGAAAGGAGGAAAGATAGAGCTAGATTTTATAAAGGCCTATACAACTCATAATTGTCATGGTAACCCAGCCAGGGGCTTGATACAATGTGGGCATAGCTACCTTTTGGAGGTACATTTCTATGTATGGTGCAACAAATTCACCTTGAAAGCTGTCCACAGAGTGATAGAATATCATCCAAAAAGAATACCACCCAATGAGAGGGGAATGGAAAATGTTAACTGTTACAAAGGAAGGATGTAGTTGTGAATAAAATTGGAGGCAAAGGGTGGTGAAAGGAAGGGAAGGCCTTAAAATGCCATTTGCAGATCATCCCTGGATGGGGTGGTTGCATAAAAAAGTAGACAGGTCTCCTGTACCTTTAGTGGCTATGTAGAAAAGGGAGTTTCAGCAGGTACAGTTGGCCTTTCAAGGATCATTTGCTGAAATTCCTTCTCTGACACAACTGTAAAAAGTTCATTCTATTAGGAATGGAAGGAATATTTGTAATATTTTGGTTTCCAGGCCAAAAAAAAAAGGGTTTTCTATCAGTTGGGAAATCTCGTTGGGAAGACTAATAGACCAGTGAGAATTTTGTCCAGTTTTGTTCTTGTGTTTGAATGTCCCAAAATATTAAAGAGGAACTATTTTGCAGACCTGTCTTGGGCCCATGTTGGGTTAAAGGTGGGATGTAAATTAATTAAATAAGATGGGGTTGACACAACAGGGATTCTAATCTGTTTTATTTAGTGAATACAATTTCTTTGTGATATATATTTTGATTCATTGATCCAACTGAAAGTTTTCCACACTTTGATAAAGATTGGACTATTTACAATACCTGGACATGACTATACATTGAACACCAGTGCTCTCACAGGTTTTGCAGGATCTTTGTATATTCTTTTGTTGTTTTCTGTGGGTTACCAATTATACTATATATATTTATAGTACTAACATATTTGTATTCACAAATTATTGTTGTGTATTAACATAAGATTTTTTAGTCTTCTTATATATGTGTATTTATTTAAAAAAACAATGTAATTCACTATATATTTTCATAGTTTTGTTCCAGGTTTTCCTATGTATGTCTACTCAGAAGTAAGTCTTGAATGGGCAACTGTGGGGGATTCCATATTTTGCCTTATGCCACTGCAGTGGGTTACAGAGGTATGGATTGCTCTGCAAATAAGCTGAAAATGCAACTGGAACCAACAAGAAATCCATTAATTCCCAGTTTCACTTTGATTTTCAAATGATTTATGGATATTTTTGGTGGGATATGTGGGTATGTGTGGTGTGTGTGTGTAACATGAGAAATGTCATTCTGGGCAATATTTCTTGGTATTTTTTTTTTCATCCATAAGGCTTAAAATATGGGGATGTCTGGGGGCTTGTAGGTTCTGGGTCAGAGACCTGGGCAGCAAGCCAGCCCAGAGAAGGGAGTGTGAGAGCCAGCAAAGTCCAGCCGGGAGAAGATAAGCAAGCGCTTTACACAAGGGAATTCATTTACCAGAACATCAAGCAAAAGCTGTAGTCAGAGTTCCAAAAGCCAAGGGTCAAGAGATCAATTCAAGGTAGCAGAAACCAGGTACTGGGAGCAAGGAACAGGCAAGAGGAGAACTTGAAAGAAGTTTGCCACAAGCAAAGAAAAGCTTCCTAGCAGGCAGTTATATAGCCCAAGACACAGGTGTGGCTAGTCACTGCTTCTTGAACTTAATCAAGGAAGCCTCCCTTTGCTCAGCTATCTTGAGTCTCCGCCTTGTTTGTGGGCTGATTGGCACAGGCTCCAAACCATCTTCAGAATCGGATCCCTGTTGCCCTAAAGGAGCAGGCAGAGGAACGTCCAAGCCTGCTTGGTCCATGGCAGCAGGGTAGCTCTTGAGCTGCAAGACTCATCTCCAGCCAGAGCTACAGGGACCAACAGCTGCTGCTCATCATCTCTACCCTGAGCAACAAGGACCAACAGCTGCTGCTCATCAGCAGCAGCTCTGACAGGGGCTTCAGTTATCACAGGTTCTTAGGAAGGATTTGAGGAATGAAACACGTTGAGGCTACATATAGCCCATGGGCCATTTTTTTCCCCATTCTTGTTCTATGAAAGCTACTTCCAGGGAAAGGTGTGCAGGATTACAGCCTTAAGGGTAACCACTTATTAAGATATGAGACTCATTGAACACGGGATTAGACTATGTAAAACTACTTAAAATGGCAGTATAGACTCACACACCCTCTTTCTAAAGAAAGCTACTGGATTCTGTAGTATTTCTTTCTTCTGTGATTGTGCCTGGAAGCAATTTTGATTTATTCCAGAACTGAGATTTTTATTTATTTATTTATTTGTATCCCACCTCTCCATATGGATTGAGGTGGCGAACAACTTACAAATAGCATGTATTTTGAAACATTTCTATACATGCCCCCAACAAGCTGGGTACTCATTTTACTGACCTGCGAAAGGATGGAAGGCTGAGTCAACCTTGGAGCCGGGCAGGATCAAACTCACAACCTTGTGGCTTGCAGTACTGGCATTTAACCACTGTGCCACCAGGTGCAGTTTGATAAAATACTAAAAAATTTTGGTCCATTAGAAAAGGAGATAGGAAGAAGACTTGAGGCAGATTTTAAGTTCTAGAAGATAACTGGTGAAACTTTGGAGCTCCTGCTGCTTTGAACTTTGAACTGCTGCTCTCTGAAGCCACAGTTAACATGGTTCATGATATAAGATGAAGAGAACTTCAATCCAAACTATCTTTACCGGCCCCCCCCCCCATCTGATATGGTTTAATTGGCAAAACATGATTTAATTGGCAAAATACATTAATTAGCATTGATATAAAATGGACCCTGATGTGACTCTAAGGCCAGGGTGGGCAGAGGAAAAATACTGATTGAACATGTGTGCTGCCAAGTAGGTCAGAGATGTTGTCTAGGTGTAGCTGAGGTCATTGTCAGACTAATCACCAGGTAACTTGAAAGATAATAGGCTTAAGCTGTAGCTGTACCATCTCTGCTACCATACAGTAACAATGGGAAGTCCCCCTCAAACGGTTGATTGTTTCAGCGCTTCTAGCATGTGGACATTTCCTCTCATTGTTCCTTTTCCTGTCCACTATTACAGGACTATTACGATAGCCATTAGTTCTTCATCATCTAACACTAAGACTATTAGCTCCGTTTGGACTGTATTGTCTGAGTTGTAACTTCCAATGTTTGCTTGGCCAGAAAGCCATTTACACCCCTGCCATCTAGGCAGATTTTGGGTATAAAAACCACCCATTTTGGGCAATCAGATGCAGTAGCTCACTTTCTGAACACCACACTGTTGCTCTGATTCCAAGTACTGTCCTTAGGTGCAAGTCTAAACCCACATCACTCCTTTCTTTACTGCTGTCTGGTAATAATCATTCACTCCCTAAAACTTCATGGTCCACAACTTTCCTCCCTTTATCCTTTGGTTAGCTCTTGTGTGGGTGTGTGAGTGCTTGGAACTTTTGCTTGTGTGGCTGAACTATTTAATAAAACACATTTTAGCTTATTTAGGAATCTCTGGCTGTGTGATAACTGAAGCGCCTGTCAGAGCTGCTGATGACGAGCAGCAGCTGTTGGTCCCTGTGGGTCTGGATGGAGATGAATCCTGCAGCTCAAGAGCTCCCCTGCTGCCATGGACCAAGCAGGCTTGGATGTTCCTTTGCCTGCTCCTTTAGGGCAACAGGGATCTGATTCTGAAGATGGTTTGGAGTCTCTGGTAAATGAACTCCCTTGTGTAAACTCCCTTGTGTAAAGTAAGCTTGTCTCCTCCCGGCTGGACTTTGCTGGCTCTCACACTCCCTTTTCTGGGCTGACTCGCTGCCCAGGTCTCTGACCTTGACAGTCTGGTCCTTTCCTGCAGACATCCTGTAAACATTGGTGGAAGATCTTGTTAAGTTACCCCCCACACAGTAATTCTAATTGAACTAATTAATTCCACCTCATCACGTGGAAGGTAATGACATTGTGGGTGGACCCCTGAGTCACCCACATTTTGAGGTAACAATCTGAAGGGTTGAATGTTTTCCATTGCTGTTGTGCAATTTTAGAATGTATTTAATTATCCCTATCCTGCCCATGAAAAGATGCACATTGGAGAAATCTGCCCTAAATAAAGTTTGGGAACATCTTACACCACACTTTGGAGCTTTCTGAAGCACTCTTGGTAGAGGACTCTTGGGACTGTACATTTTTAAAACCCTGCTCAGTAATTCCTATAGAACATGTCAGTATTAGTTCTGAGTAAACATATATAGGGATGATCTGTTGAAATATTAAATCTCCTGGGGGGCAAGGGGAAAAAATAAAAAAAACAGGAAATGAGTCTTAGATGGGTAGCTTTAATGAACTGTATAACTGAAAGCACTGCAGTAGAAGCAGTGAAAGAAGACAATGAGTTTAGAAAGAAGATGAGTTTCTTCACAACCCCTTTTTTGTTGAAATGATTTTGCGTGGATTATACAGAACTGAGAGTGCTTGTTTATTTTCACCTACAGAGACTTCCTTTACCACAGAATGAAAGTATATTTTGGTTTTGTTCATGCAAGCAGCTTAAGACACAGGACCCCAAGGCCAGGTTCATTGAAATAAATGGAAAAAAATGCTATTTACGTCACTTGTCTTTTGCTTGGATCCATAGGCAAAGCTCTACTAAATCCTCAATTCTTCGATGTTGGATGACTCACTCATTGAAAGAAAACAAATTACCTTGCTGAATCATGGTTTAAATCTTTCAGATTACCTTGAAGAATTTACTTTGTTATAGAAAAGGGAAAGATGAAGCTGATTTGCATGGCTGGAAGTACTGAAAGACTATTTGTGAACAGGTCCATGTGAACACTTGCACTATATATATGATGCAACATGTACATTGTATACACTGGACCAGGTATGTAAAAAAGTCAGAATACACTTTGTACAAATGCCTCCTTCTATATTTTGTTTTGGATTCAGCACATTTGATCTGCTTCACCCTGGATGTAGAATGTCATTTGTTGTTATGGTTTGAAATTCTGGCTGCCTTAAACCTTTTAAGAAAGCAAAGAAGGAAGAAAGAAACGTTGTTTCTAGAGAAAGTACCTTAGTTCAGATTTAAATATAGTAAGGGGCCACAATATAATCTTCTCCTTTATACTGAACCACAGCAAGCTGTTGCCCAATAACAACAGCAGCTTTTTTCACTCTTTTTGCTGTTACCGACTTTCTTTTTAATCCAAATGATTGCAGAAAAAGATAGTAAAAGATCTGGAGAATCACAAAATAATAATTGGTCTTTCCTCCCTCTCTCTCTGGGGAGAACTCTTGCTGCTTCCCTTTGTGATAGAAAGTCTGTTACCCTGTATGTTGGGGGTCCCGGGAGGGGGCCCCAAATAACCAGATAAAAACACAAGTTGGGGGAATTTAACCTGAGTACTCTCTTGGCTAGAGAGGCAGGGTAACGTTAGCAAGGATCTTTAACCCAAGGTCTATGGCTTCAGGTCAGAGAGCAGGCAAGCAAGTTTAAAAGTAACAAAAATAACAGTTTTATTGAAAGATAAGCAGCAAATAAAAACAACACACACACTAGCTAACTTGGAAGCAGAAATGGAGAGCTTAGGGAATGGGTAATACGAAACCTGGTCTCGTAGTCCTGGAGAGAAAGATGGGGTTCCAAGAAGGGAGGCAGACTCAGTTGTGGAGAACTGAGGGGAAAACTTAACTGGACAGAGTGGCAGCAAGGTGAGATGGAAGTCCAGGCTGATCCAAAGAAGTCCCAAAAGTGGGGACCTTTTATAGGGTGGATTTTACCTACAGGCTATGTTATGCTCGGTGAGAACAAAGGAAATTTGGAGTTGGACAAAGAGGTTGGAAAAGGTCAGATTTTGCATGATGGGTTTAGCTCTTAAGACAATAGCATGGCCAGTTCGTTAATAACCTGACATAAAGAAATGGCTTGGTTCTTGGCTGCATGGCTTTGTGTAGATCCGAGCCAAGCAGAGCAGGTTTGCGGGGAGGTTTTTCCTTAAAGCAACAGAGAAGCTTAAATTGCCTGCCTGAATGGGGTTTTGGAATGTACAACCATTAACGGCCGTGCCCATACGTGCTCGTCCAGGGGATCTCTGCAAGCATGTGGAGTAGGGAGGTAGAGAAAGGTCAAGCAAAGGTCAAATTATTTGATATCAAAAGGATATCTAGTGCTCTCACCCAACGTATCATAACCGTGATAACAAGTATATGTCCTGGGGAGAAGTGGTAAAGACATTGGACAAGTTGAGTCCTTAGCACTTTTCAGTATTAAGGAGCCTTGCAGAGCTGTTTACTAGTTTTGTGACCAGTTGCTTAGATTTCATGCCTGTGCACAGTGTCTCCAAAACTGTTAGTGCTGAAGCTGAAGAAACTAGCATCAAAGATATTAATGATTCCATCTAGACAAAAAGTAAGCTCAGCTTTAAGATCTGTGCCCTTTGCGGTAGAAGGCATGTTATAAAGACAGGTCTTGGTTATAAAGAAGGTCTTGGTTCCAGTGACCTTGCTTCATAAACCCTTACCAGATGGAGCAAGTGTCCACAATATGTCCTCGACCACGAGAGGCACTTAAGAGCATCTTCTTGACAAGGTTATTTTTACCCCTTCTGATGCTTAACATTAATCAGATGGACTCCCTGCAGTCAATAGGACTGAAGTTGGAAAACTTACATACTAGTGAAGACTGAAGGGGGAAAGGGGAAGATGAAAAATGATAACCTGAATGAAAAGTTGAAGTGGGAGAAGTTAAAACAAAACACGGAAAGTAAAAATGCTACTCAGATTGAGAACCATCATCTTGGAAACAGGAGAAATATTCCTCAAATAGTTTCTGTCAAGGTGAATAACAAAAAACTGGGGGAGACATGCATAGGGCTACTAGAACATATGAGTCAAGGGTTGGCGTTCTGCCAAAATCTAGTCAGTTTCGGAATGTGCCTCTGTTTGGGTGCAAGTCAGGGTTACAGAGACAATAAAGGGAAATAAACATTTCCCTCTGCAAGCACTCAGAAGCCCCAGCTAATGGCAGATTCTAAGGAAGCAGTCTTCCTCTATTGCCCTGTGAGTGCTGAAGGTATGTTTTGGAGAAAGCACAAAGGAGAGATCAAACTCAGGTTGGGAAGTAGTTGCTGAGGGCACTAGAGGACTGAAGATAGAGAAGAGTTTCCAGAAAAGCATTTTGAAAAAGCCACTAACTCAGAGGCCTTGCAAAACTGCTCACCATTTTTTTTTTCAGCAAAAATTCTCTGGAGCTCTTTAGAACCAACACATTTTTTTCCAGATGGAGATGGAGAACTCGGCCCACCCTACTTTCTCTCTCCCTCTCTCTCATTACAAATGGTTTCAATATGGGTTTTCTTCTGTTCTCAGTGCATGGTTTTCTTTAGATCAGAAATGGTCCATTTTTTAACTAAATCCCCATGCTGAATATTTGTGATTGACATTGCAATTTGAGAGAAGCGTAGAACTCTTTAATTATCTGCTGGGATTGACTACATAATCAAGGCCTAGCTAGCAGTTATTAGGAGGCCTGGTGCTCTGTATTATGCCAATAAACAGTGTCAAGTGTTTTCAGTGACACGCATACAAATGGAGCCTGTTCATTTGCTAACATTTGTTAATGTTATGTATGTATCTTTCTCCCAGCAAACTGTTTAAAATGCCTCTGGGATAAACTTTATTGTTATTGAAGCTTGCTAACATTTTTACTCATGGAATATACTGATCAACTAGAAACAGATTCTTTTTGCTGATGGAGGGAGGGAGGAAGGAAGAAAGGAAAGAAAGAAGGAAGGATCAAGTATACATGGAATAGTACTAGTAGAAGAGGATTCTACAGCCTGGAAAAGCTATTCTTTTGGATGGAGTAACTTTTTCCAAGCTCTGCTTTTTTTTTACACATTATGATTATCCAAGCTGCTCTGCCCACATTATGATTACAACCCAAGAAGTTTTCTGCAAATGGCTCTGAGAAGAAGTTTCACCAAGACCCATTTTTTTTTTTTTTTGTTTTGGTTCAAAAGGAAAATACATTTTCAGTTCATATGACCCATATTTGCTCCCAGGGCACCCAATAGCTTCAGTGTGTATTACCTGTGGATATATGAAACAGTGCTGATCCCAGGAGAATGTAAGGTTTCAGTCCTTGATAAGATGACATGTAAAAAAATATGTATAAGAAAAAAATGTTCCATTTCAAATAGAGTTATTAAATTTATTGTGGTTTGGGGGTAGAACATTATTAATAGGTCAGAATTAATGGCATATTGCATCACTATTGTGTTTAATCATGCAATTATACTCTCTCTGTACAATTTTGTTTGATCTTGTAATGAGTTACTCACACATGGGTCAGTATTCTGGCTAATAATAAGAGCTTTCATTTGTGTCATCAGTTGCAGACTGGTAGCTCAAGCTGAACTTAGATATTAGTTACTCTGGATAGTGTGAAAATTGGGCCCTTTTGGCATGGCATTTCTAAAATAAAAGGGCCCCTTGAGCATTGCGGACATGTGAGGAGCGGTCCACACGACGCACTCACATTTGCATGATGCTCAAGGGCCTGACGCAGACCGCGCACACATTTTTTCATTTTTGCCTTGAAGTAAAAATGCTGCTCGGTCACGCATCACTCTGGGGGCCCGCGCGCACTTACCTTGTGTGCGGCACCCCAGGAGCCGGGCCGGTCACACTTCCTGTCTCAGTGCAGCCTGGCAGGTCCTAGGCTGCACTGCGAAAGGAAGAGGTGGGGCTCTCGCGTGAGCAGGAAGCTTGTGCAGAGCCAAAGAAACAGGGAAGCGAAAGCCTCTCTCCGGAGACTGCTTGCGCGAGCCCTGCACCCCAGCACGGCAAAAAGGTAAGGTGCGAAAAGTGATTGGGTGTCGAGGAAAGGCATTTGGGTTTGCTGTTGCTGTTATTATTTTAAATATTTCTACAAAGATGATCCAGTCCTAGCCACTAGGTATAACATTTGTTTCAGATAAATACAAGAGGGCTGGAAAAAGCATAGTAAAGATGAAGATTCAGCACACCTCCTTAAAAGAACCTTCTGCTACCACCAATTAAAAGCTGAAGGCCTATTTAAGTAAAAAGGCATTTGCCTGCTGGTGAAAAAAGAACATTTCATGCTGGTTTCATTCATTTCATGCTGATTTTGTTGTGGCACTGTCCACTTGGGAGCTGATCACTCAAGGCAGGTAAATTCCAATTGCAGCAGGATAATCGTTTCTTTGATTGGGACTTATCATATGATGTTCTTCCTCTTCTGATATTCTCCTGGTGGGATACCATTTGGAAAGTGTTTCTTTTACAAACACAAAAAAAAATCTGTTGATTTCCTTTGTAAAAGAAATGCTTTCCAACCAGTCTCCCCCCAGGAGAATGGCAGAAGAGGAATGACTTGATGTGAATAGTTCCAGTCAAAGATGCTATTATCCTTCAGTAATTGTGATTTACCTGCCTCATGTGATAAACTCAGACTCAGTAGTATCAATATGCTTTGTGCTTGCTTGGCTCTGAACCTTTTCTGGGTTTCTAGAAGGTGGGCATGGTGTGCTGTGAGGCACACTTTGCCCACCTTTGACCTATAGCACCAGTCATTGAAGACACATGTTAATGAAAATGAAATGGCTGTGCAGTTGAAAATAGGACACTTTTAATTATTTTCTTTTGACAGAAAACCAACGGTTAAAATTGACTGAAGGAGCACAAGGAAGTAATAAGTGTGATTAGAACATGCTTTATTATTGGAAGTTCAAACTCATGAAATCCCCCTGACTATCCTCCGTTCCTTCTTAAGACATTTGATAATCTGGGCTGGAGTTAAACTTCTGTCTCAGGGCATAGCCCCCAACTCCCTCTCTGCCAAAATTGGCTGTCTAAGATTTTTTGAAGGAGGGGAACAGAGACTGAGAACTGTTGGTTTCAGCATCCTTTTTTCTTGCTTTATCTTGCTCCTGCTCCCTGACTGAACTTTTCTGTCTCTACGTTGTATGAGACTGCTTGATCTTACAGTGAAGGCAGATATAAACCCTGAGATCTGTTTCTGCCTCAGAATGGTCCTGGACAATGTTCTGCCTTTGCTGAAGTGACCAAGACAGTTTCCATCTTGAAACTGAATGAAAACAACCAGAACAGATAGGAGGAACTGTTGTAGGAGGAAGAATATATTTTGCCACCTAAAACACACACAATCTGATTAATTGAGAAAATTAAAAACAAAAAGTAAGCAGAAGATTAAGCTAGGGTATTTAACAAAAGAAAGAGATATTGAAAGGCTTAGCGAGACCAGCTTGGAAGACAGTAGATGTGCACCCCTCACAGCTCTTTCACAATCTGTGACTAATGCCATTTCTGCACTAGTCTTTGAGGCCCCTCCCTAAACTGCAAACCCCAGGAATCCATAGGATGTTGAAAGTGCAATAATAGCACTATAACAGGCTAGTACAGAAATGGTCATCCATGAAATGAAGAGATGAACTCAGCAGTTCTTAACGTGTACTCTGTTGACCCCCAGGAGCATACATTGTCCTCACAGGAGGTCTGTGAAGGTTTGAAGTTATTATTATAATGTTAAATTCATTTGGAATCATTTCAGTAACAATATGGTGATAAGCATGTGATATTTACTTATTTCTTCCTTCTCTCCAGATCTGAAGACCCTTGAAGAGCAACTTTAAATAAATATTTGATGCAGTTTAGAGTTTTAAATCTTAAGTCATGTCTTGGTGGTCCACAACAACAAAAGATATTTAAAGGGGGTTCATGGTAAAGAAAAGGTTAAGAACCAACGATATAATTTCAAGGTCTTACTTAGTCCTATCCCATAAGAACTGTGATTGGAGTGTGCTGGGGAAATTCTTAACCCAAACTGCATGACAGAGCTGCCAATGAGAAAACTTAAACTCCCCTCCCCCTGCAACATACCGCCTTGGTGTCTTCTCCCTACAGTTATTTTGGAAATACAATGTCAGGATGTTTACTCCTTATTTTTGATCTGTGGATTACTGGCTCAGTCCAAAGCACTTTTGACTATGCCCATTCTGAGTTGGAACTAATTTGGACCCTTCTGTTCTATTCAAGGGGTCATTCAAATTGGGCCAAATTAAGCTTACTCACTTTGCTTTTCAGGATTTGGCTGAATTCTTTGTGCAGTCCTAGTATCACACTCTTGTGCAGGTTGGCTTGCTTGTTGCCTTACTGGCTAATAGAGGCACTCACCCATCCATGCACTATCAAGATTAATGTTTCAAGTTACAGAAAGCACAGTCTTCAGGGCTTGTGCAGATGGCAACCACAGATGAGATTTCCCAGTATTGATTTTTTCTTTTCCCTTTTCAGTGCTTGAATTATATCTGTCTGAATTACAACCTGAAGTGCACATGTCTCATTTTCAGAGATGCTCTTAGAACCACACAATAGCCAACTTCATGTTATTGATTAGAACCAAACTGACGCCTGCTCTGCCAGCCATGTATTTTTTTTCCCCTGCAAGGTATGTCTCCATTCATGAATGCCTACAATTACTGTTGAGCATGAAAATAGATCATGTAAAAGTTACTTTTAGGACAGCAAGCTCCAGAATTCCCAAAGCAGCATAATATATGGCCATGCTGGCTGGGAGATTCTGAAGCTGTAGTCCCCAAAAAAGTAATCTTTTTCAAGCTTTGTGAAAGGCTGTGCTTTTTGAGTGGGTGGGTGGTCTATTTTTCCAAGTGGTTTAAAAGATCATAAAAGCACACATAGCATTCTCCTGGATGAGGGAAGAATTGACTGCCTTCTGTTTCTTTCTGTTACTTATAGCTCCCAAGAAATAAAAGCACTCAGAGAAAAATGGAGCCACAAGGGTAGAAATATACAGTCTCACCATTGGCACTTGCATAGGTGATAAATGAATTTGTTCCAGTCCTCATGTTTTTCTCCCCAGCTGCTTCTCAGTTTGACAAAACCAGGGGAACTGGAAGAATGGAATGAAATTAGCAAAAAAAAAAAAAAAAAACAACAACAAAAAACAACAACAAAACACCTGATATAGAAAGGGAATGTATTTTCACCTAGCCTTTTTGGAATTGCATCTTAACACATTGGACTGGCCTTTTAAATAGCAAGTACAACTGACAAAATTGCACTCATTGCATTGAACTGCTCTATTCTTTCCCCACCTCAGGGCTGCACATGTTGTTTTTGGTGCTCAAATGCCATTATATCTGTCCCTTCCAAAGACCCATGTATGCAGGGCAGCTCTGTTGAGATTTTGGGAAGGGCCTAATGGTATACACAGGGGTTGAGAAAGAAGATTCCTACTTTGTGGGGAGAAATTGCCTCAGTTGTCCTTTTGAACAATCCTGGGCTGAAATTCTATTGGTTGTGCATACTCATGGTTATGACTATGTGCCTACAAGCCTATGTGCCTTTAAGTTCATTCAGTACCTCCTTACACTAGCAGAACTGGCTTCTTCAGTGCTGGACTGTGCTCCCCTGACCAGTTGTGGCTGGAGGTGCGGAGGCAGGATGCCTGAGGAGCACCCAGCTGTGATTCTTCAGGGTGGAGAAGTCATCCTCTCAAACCTCCAATTACCCACATACTCACTGGATATCCAGGGGGATGGCATCTTCTCTCTTTTTCCCCATGTGGTGAACAACAACTGGTTATTTCCTGGTGCCCCCACCCATGAATTTGCCATGGAGCCATATTGTGGCATTGTAGTAGAGCAAAAGGGAAAGGGGGTATAAGTATGCTTGTAGAGCATTGCACTCTGCCAGCCTCATGTAAGACCTGAGCTCTTGTGTCTGCAAAGATTTTTTCAGACTACCTGGAGGGGTGCCCAGTTCCACTTTATTATGAACCATCCGAGTTTCATGGATTTTCTGGGGAAGTTCAGCTCTTGATGGGCTACCTTCAGAACTCAGGTGGGTGGCATCCATGGTATGGGACTCTGTAACGATATTCTGATAAAGATAGGAAAATCTGTCAGTTCTTTTTCACACATTCAGTTTTCAAAACCTCACACTCTTTTCCTCCCAGACATAAAGAAATTTGCCAACACTGGTAAATTCTTCAATTCTTCTTCTTTTGCACTAGCCGGATTTGGTAGCTACAGCTATTCACAGCATGTAAAAGAACTCTGTTGTAACTATATGCCATGTAGGCAGAAAAGATAAGGATCCCTTTGTGGTGAGGGGAGCAGCAAACCCAATTCAGGACTACAGTGGATTATTAAACCTATCTTCCAGCTGTGACCTTTAAGAACTAAACACTCTTCATGCCCCAGACCCAGTTCTGGGATATTTCACAGGCAACATGGATTGTTGAAGATGCCAACTGCAAAATAAATAAAACCACAAAAGTAGTCAGGAGTCTATAATTAGTTTTGAAACTGATATATTTAAATGGTGAACTGTACATCCCTCCCCCCAAAAAACCCTGTTTAAAAAGTGACTTCTAAGAGATGCAATTCACCTTTTTAGTTTTTGAACAGAATAAGGGCAGCTCAGGGATTCAGGAGAAGTCGAAAGCTACAATAATAGCCTTGTATTTGAGCCAACTCTAGTTTAGATAGATAAATATACTGGTAGAGTTATCAGCATTACATGCATATACTCACTAATTACTAGTTTGCACTACAGGATTTCCTATTTGCTTGTTTTATCATACGTAATCTCTTCCTGCATCACTCTAAACTGCAGCTACTTTCTTATTCTTTCTTTTCTCTATTATGACATGTATTTGTAAGTAAAGCTAGCTTTACATATTTAACAAAGAAGACTAAACTTGAATCCTTCTCTGCTAGATCCTTTCTTCACGTATATTTCTATATGGTGAGGGAGAGCATTGGGCTGGTTGTTATTCCGCTTCTGCCTTGCCAGTTTGATTACTGTGCTTGTGAGATCCATTACAGTCTTCTCTCATATTTCCCTCACATACCCCAAGAGAGGTGAAAAATATAGACAATTGTTATCAGTCCCTATCTATATCTCCCCCACTGCTTCAGTGTGTGTGTGTGTGTGTGTGTGTGATGCACAGGGGGAAGGGAGAGAGGGAGAAAGGGGGATTCTAGTTAATGTGCTTCTCTATTCAGACCATGCTATGAAGAGATACCAGCATGTTAAAGCTCTTCTTCACATATCCAGTGAACACATGGACAATATTAAGCAACAGGGATGGGTGAGAACTTTATGGCAGCTCATTTTTTTTGGAGGGGGTATCAAAATTTACCAACATTTTCTGGTTTCTTCTTGTTTGGGATGGAAACATCTTAAGTGGGAATAACTGAAATTGACACATTCATCCACCCAGGCCTAGGATGGACTCTTAAAAATCCTAGTATGAAACCAATGCTGAATTACAGCTGCTGTCCTCTTTTCTTTGAAGTTTTTCATCTTTAACACATGTATGTCAGGTACAAAATTGTCCTTCATGCTGGCAAAATCTATACTGGTCTAACTGGGTTGAAATTTCACTGTACACTTTGAAGAATTTTCCAAAATTTTCAAATGTCTTCCCATTCAAGATGGAAAGACCCTGAGGTTTAAGAAATTCAGAAGCAGAGAAATGTGAAAATGCCTTCCTTTGTTGTATATGCAAAAAGAGAGGGAAAGCTGGCTAGACCTTCATTTATAAAAGCAGAAGAGAGAACAAAACAAGCTAGGAGATGGAGAGAAAGTATCTTGAACAAATGGAAGTTGCTTTAACATAAACAACATTATTGTGAATTTCAGTTCAACCCAAAGATTGCTGCTTGTATCAAAGCAATTTCCAAGCTTGTGCCTGTTTGTCTGGGGCAAACAAAGAAACAAACAAGACATGGGCGTGTGTCTTGTTTTAATTCTTATTCACTGCTTCTCAAGGCTTCAAGGAGAAGTAGTTGACCATTTGCAAACAAACAAACAAACATCAGTAGAGGGCACCATAGGGTGTCTGGGAGGGGCAAAACTATGAAAAGATGGACTTTGGGCCACAAGTGGGTGCCACTTTATGCACTTGTGGTGTAGATGCTCATTGTATATATGTGAAGATGAGCCCCAAGTTAGATGAAAGCTCTTGAGATTTTGGAATGAGCCCTCACCCATTTAACTTTGAATATTCAACCCAGCATTCAGTGGCAATGAACACTTAAATTTGATGTTAGGAAACATCAGGGATGAAATCAGAAACAAAACTGTGAATGTTATAGTGTCGTTGTGCAAATTGTACAAATATATCACTGGATATTAAAGTTAGGATTGTCCATACCATTGTATTTCTGATTTCTATGTATGGTTGTGAAAGCTGGATAGTGAAAAAAGCTGACAGGAAGAGAATCAATTCAGTTGAAATGTGGTGCTAGAGATGAGTCCTGGGGATACATTGACCTGTCAAAAAGATAAATAAATGGGTCTTAGAACAAATCAAAGCTGAACTCCCCCTAGAAGCCAAGATGATTAAGCTGTAACTGTTGTACTTTGGACATACCATGAGAAAACATGACTCATTAGAAAAAGGAAAATGATGAAAGTCAAGAATAGAAGGATGAAAGTCAAGAGTAGAAGGCTGTAGGAAAACAGGAAGACATCATTACAAATAGATAGATTCAATCAAGGGAGCCATGACCCTAAATTTGCAAGACCTGAACAGGATGGCTGCTCATAACAGAGTGACTTGAAATCTCTCATTCATAGGATTGCCACAAGCTGAAGTTGACTTCATGGAAGTTAACAAAACAAGCAAATTGTAACTCCATTATATTTATATCTTTTGTGTGACTGCATGTAGAGTGTGGTCACCTCACTTCAGAAACGATGCTGAGAAGTTTGAAAACGTGTAGAAATGGGAAACCATAACGACTGAAGCCCTGGAGCATCTCCCAAGTGAAGAACGATTTAAAAGTTTGTGGCTGTTCAGCTTAGAATAAAGCTGAATAAGGAGACACATGCTTGTTAACTGCTGTCAAGTCAGCTTCAACTTATGATAACCCAATGGATGGGGGACTTCCAAGTCACTCTATCATTGGCCTGGTCCTTAATGCTAGTGCAAGCAAATGCTATGATTTTTTAAAATAGAAGTTTATCATTTAATATGTGGCTTTCAGGATGGGACTAAATACTGTACATATTAGTGGCTGTCACTGAAATCTGAAAGTCTGCTCCTCCCACCCCCAAGCCCTGGAATGCAGAATACCTGGCATCAAACCTTTGTACTATGAACTGGTCACAAATAGCAACCAACAATGTGGAAGGGAAGGTACCACAAACCGTCTCAACTTAATGACACAAAGCATACAATCCTCCCTCCATGCTTGTGGGTTTGACCTTTGTGAATTTGATTGTTGATGAGGTGTGTGTGCCTTCCTTCCCCCATTCTCCTCCTTCAATTTCCTTGTGTTTTGCTGGCTGTGGAGAAGGAAGGCAAGTGCCTGGGCAAAAGACAAGGAAATGGGGACGGGAGGTATGCACATGCATTCCTTCTCCCCTCTGAAGCTCCCCTTCCCATTCCTTTGCCTTTGGCCCTGGTGCTGGGAACTCACACCAAGTCAATAGGCAAGGGAATGGGGAGGAAGGCTCATGTGAGCCTTCCTTCTCCTCTCTGGAGGAGCTCCTCCCATTCCCTTGCCTCTGGCCCAGGGCTGAAGGCTCACATTGAGATGAAAGGCAAAGGAATATTGGAGGGGGGAGTCTCACACAAGCTTTTCTTCTCACCTGGAGGTCCCCCTCCCATTCCCTTGCCTCTGGCCTCAGTGTGCAAATGGGAAGGTGGAGCACAGGAAGCGAATCAGAGGGGGATAACGGAGATGGGGAGTTATTCATGGTTTTTCCACTTTCATGAGGGTTCTGTGCTCTGAACCCTCACAAAAGTGGAGGGGCCACTCTGTTTGTATTATTAAACAGTGAGTGGGGGGAGGCTGAAGGAGACATGTAGGGTTTCCAAATTGAAAATTGGGGAGAGCTTTTGTACCTTTAATGGTTGTGTAGAAGAAGGAATTTCAGCACGTGTTGCTTTTTTACCCAATCAAGTAACAAACCACACCTGCTGAAATTCCCTCTTATATACTACCATTAAAGATACAAGAGCCCTTTCAAGTTTTCACCCAGGCAACTGTAGACACACATTGGCTTTGGTGGTGATGACTGCAGCCTGTAGGTCTTTCCTGTAATTCAATTATCTGGTATCAAGATTACTTCGGAATCAAAGGTTTATGTATAAGTGAGAAAAAGAGTAAGTACCTTAAAAGTTCACTTCAACACGGATGAGGGCCCACTTCTTTAGAATATCCTGCCCAACCAAGTTAATTATGTTGTTTATCAAGGTTTACTTATTTATTTATTTATGTTCATTATCTATCTCCTTTCAAAGTTTGCGAAGGGCAAGCTGGGTAATGTGATTAAGAGACTGAGCTCAGTAAAGGTTCCAAGAACTGGGTCATTATTGAGATTAAGTGGTGGATTAAAAGGATTTAGGAAAGTGGTAGGATTTGATTTGCATATTGCTCTAAAGACCTTTGACTTATGTAAAGCTTCCTCTTAAAGATTATCGCACCAAAGTATTACATCAAGCAATTTAGTAGTTGCAAATTACTCTTGTCTTATTTGACCTTGTGTATGGTGAAGAAGAAATATTTCCAAACTGAATTTATTTTCTGTCATTCACAGTATGCCTTACTCCACCATCGAATAATGTAAGAGAGCTGGGGAAAAGAACATGAAAGACCTGTGCTACAATAAATAACTTTACCAAACTGTGAGATATTTGCAAGGCTTTCCACTTAGAAATACTTTATTTAAATATATGTTAACAAAAGAAAACAGCATTCAATTTCAAGGCCTGAATCTAATTGCTAGTCCCACTAAAATAGACCCACTGGCTCAATAGCAAATTTGTAAATTAACAGTTGCATAAATCTCATTGATTCAATGGTTTTGGCAGCAACAGTTGGAATGAGGCCTAAATTTATGGTGTGAGTAAAATTCAACTGTGATTTTCACTTCTGAATGTCAGTTAAGACAATTGGCTGCTTTTACAGCAGTATCCCTAGAGCTTTTTCCCTATGGATATCTCACTGCCAGGAATGGACGTTAGGTTTCTACATATACATCTTTCACCCAAAGCAGAAACCTTGCCTTTCTTCCTTTTCTTCTCTTCCCTGTAGTATCTAGTATTACAAAAACATGGTGTTATGGAACTATACTGTGACATACGCTGGCTACTTAGTGTGGTTTGTATATGAAGCAGGGACTGAGAGTCATGCAATGCTTTGTGTGCCTGCTGTGTGTGTGTGTGGCTGACAATGGGTCACAGACAGGCAGAAGCAAATGAGGTAGGCCTTTTCCTGCACCTCACATCTCTGTCAGTATATTGAACAGGTCAATGCCTAACCAAGATGTTGGCCTTGCCTCAGGAAGTGATCAGTTGCACTAGTAATGATTGCACAGAATGGAAAAACATTCAATAAACTGAAGGTATTAAGGGACAAATTGAATGCTACTCAAATATTTTTTTAAAAAACTATAAAGCTTAAACTGTCCACTACTAATTTGCAGGAAAACTGTACATAAAATCATGAAATCTTAAAGTAGGTCATCTAGTCCAGCTATCTGAAAAATATGCTTATCCACTTTCTCTTTGAAAGTCTCCAAAGAAAGAGAGTTCACCGCTCTCTGAGACAGTCTATTCATTCCACTGCCAGATAGCTCTTATAGAAAAGAAGATCCTCCTAATGTTTATGCAGAACCTGTTTTCTTGAATTTGAATCCATTGGTTAGTGTTCTAGCTTCTGGAGCAGCAGAAAGCAAGCTCCATCTTCTACACAACATCCATTCAGATATTTAAAGATAGGTTTCATAGTACTTCTCAATCTTCTCTTCTCCAGACAAAAAATATATCCATCTCCCTAAGTTGTTCCTCATAAGGCTTGGTTTCCAGATATTTGATCATCTTGGTATCTCTTCTCTGGACACATTCTACCTTGTCAATGCATCTGAAGAAGTGGGTTTATATCCACAAAGTCCATGTGAAAATAAAGCCCAGTCATTTTTAAAGGTGCTACCATGTGTCTCTTTTTCTCCCCCCTCTTCTTTCTTGAACTGTGATTCCCAGAACTGGACACAATATTCCAGACAATGTCTGACAAAAATTGAATAGAGTGACATTATGACATACTTCTGCTGATCTGGATACTAGGCAGCCTAGAAATGAATTGGCTTTTTGGCTGCCTCATCACACTATTGACTTATATTTAGCCTGTGGTCTACTAAGACCCCTAGACCCTTTTCATATGTACTGCTTTCAATCCAGGTATCACCTGACCTGTATTTGTACCTGAGATGTACCATACATTTATCATTGTTGAAATTCAATTTGTCAGTTTTGGCCTAGCTCTCCAACCTGTCATTTTAAATTCTACCCAGCCACCCACCCCCAGTTTAGAATCATCTGAAAATTTGATAAGTGTGCTCTCTTTCAATCTTCTAAGTCATCTATAAAGGTGTTGAACATTGGGCCCAGGACAAAAATATTGGTGAGCACTCTCTGGGTTTGATCTGTCAACCAATTACCAAGCCATCTAACAATAGCACCGTGTAGCCCACAGTTCACCAGTTTGCCTGCTAGAATTTCATGGGGGAGCTTGTGAGAAGCCATACTAAACTGAAATGGACATGTGTGATTCCAGCTCATCTTGTGTTTTGAATGTTTGGACTGCAATAGAAAGTATCTTAGTGAGAGAGAAGCAGTGATAGGGTTAAGTAGTTTTCAGTGACCCAAAATCTCCCAGGCCATTTCTGTACTAGGCTGTTATAGTGCTATTATTCCACTTTCAACATCCTATGGATTAGCCCTCCCTAAACTGCAAACCCCAGGATTCTATAGGATGTTGAAAGTGGAACAATAGCACTATAACAGTCTAGTGTGGAAATGGCCCCAGTCTCTTATCCAACTATCTTCATCTCTGAGATGTAAAAACAACCGTTTTAGAGATTTTCCTGCCTCTTCTCTTCCTGCCTGTTTATTTATCTCATTCCTATTAAAAATGAAACTAGCTTAGTTCAATCTTAGATTAGCACCCTTAGTAGGCTTTCCTATTTTTAATAGAGTTCTTGTAATAACGCCTTGGTCCATTTCTGTAGCCATTGGTGTTTTATTTCATAATCAATACAATTGCTAACCACCACACATACACACATTCTCCATTACTTTAGCCAGTCATTGCAATGATCCCTGGTATTCTCCCATGCATCTAGTTATTTTAGAGTGAACATCACTTTGGGGAGAAATAGCACTGGGGAGTGTTTTAAACAGGAAACAGTAATGAGGTGCAGACATGGACTGGGAGAACCACACTTTTTCAGGGCAACAGTGGCCAACATGAAGATGCTTGATCCTTTAAGCCTTCTTAGCTTCAACACACTGGGGAAAGTGTTCTGTATACAGATTTTTGTCAAGTACTAACCAGGCACAGTAGGAACTCATCAAAGTGAAGTTGCTGCAAGAAGATGGGGAACATAAGGATTCTGACAAGTTTTGGGAAGAAATGTGTGAAACAGAAGGATGAAAAAATCTATTCCTTATCAGAAAGGAATTTACTTCTGTAACTAGAAACTTTCTATTCCAAGGCTATGTAAAGCAAAGTAAAATAAAATGTAAATATTATCATCCAGTTTGGAATCTTGGATCTTGTCAACACAACATGGAAGATCTGCACAGTTTTCAATCATACTTTAGTGAGTTGATACATAAAACCATTTAAACTCAAAATCTATCTGTGTGGCAATGTGGATTTTGTTTCTTAACTAAATCTTTCTTATTGAGGCATGATGGTAAAGTGCAGGGGGCATATTTATTAGGGGTGCCTAAAAGAAGACCCCAGTTTTTACCATTTAGTAAAATGTCCAATCAGTTTGGGGGCAGCTGCTATTAGTTTGATAAAAATGACTGTGGAGACGCACCTTTTTATTCTTCCAAATCACGTTCTTATTCACATTGGCCAATCACTCATACCTCAATTGCAGTCTATTTCCTGCCATCACCATTAACCTGACTTAGACTCTTGTCGCTCTGGTGCATACCCTCTATTACTTTAAAATACCAGGCTCAGCTGGCTAGCCATTTTTACCTCAGTGCTTTATATTACATTCCTACTTTATAATACAGAAGCTAGATTAAGTCATTTCAAATTATTCTCCTGTCACCTTCAGGTTCAAATACACATGCCTCATTCAGGCTGCTAAACCTCTATTCCTGCTGACATATAGTTCTGAACACTGAATTCATAAGGGTAGCTCATGAAAGCAAATGAGCTTGTACATAAGCATCTTCCAGGAACTGGTGATGGTGGTAGGGGCAAAGCTGAGAAAAAAGACCAGTTCATCTCCTGCCAATGTCAATATGAGGGAAGGAAATTTCTGAATCTGTGCCCTATATGGAGCCAATGAAGTACTCTGGAGTGTTGAGATGTACAGCCTACAAAGCACAGTTTATCACTTATATACACTGTACATATATCACACCACCACATACATACTGAACATATACACAAAAGCTACTCTATGCCCCTCATCAAGGGTGAGAAACATATGACTCCCAAGTGTTGTCATACTACAGTTATCATCATTGTTTTCTCATTGAATGTGATAGCTGGAGCTGACTAGAACTACAACCAAACAACTTCTGGAGGGCAATATATTCCCAGTCCTGCCTATATATTAGCACTATTATGAAGGTGAAAGAAGAGTGAAAATTTCAACCATTACATTCCGCAATGATATCATTGTATGAGGAAACCATTGTTGACCACAATGATACCCTTGTTGACCTTAGTGGCCAATTCGTATATGCTTACTCTTGCATATATACATATGCATATGCAATTCATATATGCATACCACTTAGTGTTACCTCTGGAGATTCCTGAACCCTGCCATTGCAATGTGGCACTAGAAAATGAGTAGGTAATTCATTCTGCACCACTGCACAACAAGCAGCTTTATACTGAGTCAGTTCATGGATTTTTATATTCCAGTGTAATCTACTGTGAATGATGGTGGCTCTCTGAGGCTTCTGGAAGATAACCTTCATGTCACTTGATACCTGCACCTTCTTACTGGAAATGCCAGGTACTGAACCTGGAACATTTGAATGCAAAGAGGATGCTCTGCTACTGAACTACGATATCTAATAATCAGTGAAAAGATTTCCAGATAATGAGTCCCATACTAAAAGCCAGTGGAGTTCACTGGTTAAAATGTTGAACCTGAAAGGACTGAGGTTCATTTTGTCAACCTCAGTAGGTAACCTTAAGCAAAAATGAGCTATCATCTATTCTGAACCTACCCTACTAGTTTGTTATGAAGATGAAATGGGCCAAAGATCCTTATATGCTATCTTGAGCTGTTTGGAGTAAAGGAATGATAAAATCATCATCATCATAAAATAAACTTCCTCATTGCAGGAGACATTATGAACATGGTCATGTTTCCTACTTTCAGAGAAGCAATCATCAGGAATCCTATGTAAGCCACTGGCCATCCTCCTGTGTAAGGGACCTGGCCACGATCTTCTTGACCTGGTGATTCAAAGAATGGAGTGCTTTGAATCAGCATGTGCTAGGGATAAACATGTGAACTCCATGAAGATAATGAGGTAGCA
Organism: Ctenosaura bakeri; assembly: GCA_948474755.1. Taxonomy (NCBI): domain Eukaryota; kingdom Metazoa; phylum Chordata; class Lepidosauria; order Squamata; family Iguanidae; genus Ctenosaura; species Ctenosaura bakeri. Next base: position 258,704 of record CAOLHI010001150.1, on the reverse strand, counting down.
GTAGTTAAGGTGGTAACAGAACAGATGTTTCCAGGTTAAATTTTCTATTTTCTCTTATACAACATATCCAATGAATACACAAAGAATACTGACTCATAAATCCATGGACAGTTTTATTAGCAGCTGCCTTCTGCCTTCTTGAGACTTGTATTAGATGGATTGGTTAATTAAGAAGATTTTCATTTACTCCTAAAATGAGAAAAAATATTAATATTATTCTAGATCTCAGGCTGTTTACAAGAGAAATTAACTAAATAAAAGTTAGGCACAAAGACATAAAACACAATAAGATAGTATTCTTGGGAGACAGATCTGAGGTAATATAGATAACAATTGTGTGGTGGAATTGTGCCTTTCCTCATCATTAGAGAGAAAATGTAGCACCCTCCTCAAACTGAATTGAGAAACAACTTTGCAGAATTACCAATAAATAACTGTAATTGTGAGAGCCAGTGTGATGTAGTGGTTCGAGTGTTAGACTATGACCCTGGACATCAGGATTTGATTCCTTACTTGGCCATGGACACCAACTGGGTGAACTCAAGTGTGTCACACACACTCAGCCCCAGAAAATCTCAGGATAAGTTCACCTTAGGGTAGACATAAGTCAGAAACAACTTGAAAGCACACAAGAACATGAACAACAATAACAGCAACTGCAATTGTTCTTGTTAATATTGTCAGTATTAACTAGGGTTCTCCATGAGGTCATTCTATCCTTAATTTTTACCTTTTCTCCCCAGAAACGCTATGTCTCAAACAAGGTACACAGCAAAAAACAGATGATGCTTTTAACCTCTAATAGTATAACAAGAACTAATCTCTTCTAAAGTTAGAAATGACTCCAATCTGAATGCCTCTTTTTGGTGATATATTGTGCAATATGATTTATCCTGTCAAACATATTCTTAAATATAAAACAATTATGCACTCAACCCAGTTGCTAGTCCCAGTTGAATGAATGGGGCTTGTCAAGTGAACATTTATGGATCTGCTGTAGTTGGGGCTAATGACAGGATTTAACCCCATATTGCTTCTAACAGTCACCAAAGTTGTGTCCCATTTTGAACCTTATCTTTACAACACATATGTATATTTCAATAACTAAGTTTTTTGAATAGCTTCATGTCCTCCACTCTTGCTATGTTACACCATGTTCTATGGTCAACCACATTTTAATTTATTTTTATACCACGTTGCCATTGATCTTTGGACCCCCACAGTTCACAAAGGTTAACAGTAAAATAAATTGGAAGCAATACAATTGAAATAGCATAGAATCATAGAAGAAGCACAAAATACGAACAATATAGTAAAATTTTTCATTTGTCCAGCCTTTGTCTCAGAACTGAGACTCAAGGTAGCACAGAACAGGTACAAAGAAAAATGTAAAAAAAAAGTTATAATGTTAAAGTAAAGTTGAACAAATGATAATATTAAGCACTATTGGACTAAAAAGCAGTTAAAACATGTCAGTAACAAAAGTATATCATCAATCTGGAAAAGCCCTTTTTTCCAATAGCTGCCAACTGCCAAGACCCTTCTGGAAAAATAAAAGTTCTTTGATGATGGAAGAAAAGCAGAGAGGAGGACAGCTTAACATCTGTTGGTAGACAGTTCCATTTCCTGGGAATTTAAAACCATTACAAAAGATCCATGTATTAAGAAAATGTTGAAACCAAAAACAAAGGGAACACTCAAATACATCTTTCTCTCTGTCTAAAGACAAAACTAAAGTCTCATAAAATGCCTCAGTTGCTGTCTAGGGCCATTTCCACATGGAGGACATCTGCACCTTGGAGCGGACTGGGTCCAGACTACTTACTGTAGATCTGTACCTCAGTCTGCTCCGGAATGACCCCAAGTGGTCCTCCAGCATGCTTTTGAAAGATCTGATTTTTCTGGTCTTTCAAAAGCATGGAGTGCGCCACTGCGAGCATGCTCCCTTGTGCAGATTCGCAGGCTTGCACCAATGTGAGCCTGCGATCTACCGAGGGCGGGCTTTAGGCTGGCGAGCTTCAGCTGTTGGTCGAGACCCACGACCAACTGGAAACCGCCATTTTGGACACCGGGGCAGAGTGGATTGACGACCACGCACTGCTCCAGAGCAGCCTGGAATGGACCGGGGAGCCAGAAGATCCGGTAAGTAGCGGTGCGAGGCGATTCCCTTTGTTATACCCCCAGCATCCCCAAAAACCATGTCCTGAGAATCCTAATTATTTTATATCAAACATAGTGAGCCATAGAGATAAACTGGAAGGACAGTAGGCAGAAAACAGGGTAATACCTTGCCCCATGCAGAAATGGCCTAGGTAAGCAGTTTGTGCTAAAGTTTTTGAGCAGGGAAAAGGACACAACTGCTAGTAAAGCTCATTCTAATGATCAACAGCATATTAGGAAATGTAAGAGATAGTATAGGGTATTTCAAGCAGAGTAATCAATTAGCGAGCAAGCAGCTGAACAATAACCCACTCATGACACACACAAACACACACATCTAGCAGAGAAAGAAATAAGCTTAGTCTTTTTTGTAAAAGAAAACAAAAGCAAAAAACAAAAGTAGCTTTATTTACTAGAACTTCTGTGAAATCAAATACATGTTTAGACAGGGAAAAGAGAGAAAAGAGAAAATGGCTACAGGATAGAATGATGCAGGATGGTATGATAAAGCAAACAAATATATAAATTGACAGTTGGTGAGTGTAGGCTTTTAGTAGATGCTAACTGCGGCCCTTTCCACAGGACAATACTCTCCTGCATCATCCTGTTGTAATCTCAGCAGCAGCTCTGCCAGGATGGGAGCGCGTCCCCAACACTCCTGTCTGCCCCCAGCTGGCTGCCTGTGGAAGGGAGCACAATGGACATGGTCCTTCCTTCTGCATTGCAGCTGGCCATCTTCCCATGCTGCAGTGGGGAAGGAAGTGCATGATTGTGCTTGTAGCCCTTCTGCATGGCCTTCTGCAAGGCTTGTGTGATTGGGAACCATTGATTGAGTTTTTCCTTCAATGATATATCCCATGATTGTGCTGTCTGGGAATGCAAAAAAGGTGGGACTGTGATGATATCATGCAGAAGCATTGTCATGGTCCTGCTTCTCTTGCACCCCCATGCCAGCAGGGCACTGTCCTGTGGAAAGGGCCTGTGATGCAGCTGTCTGCTTTCCCTGCAGAAATAAAAGAACAATGGAATATTCTTAGGCTGCTATTTTATCACTAATTACCTGAGAGTAAGCCCAGTAAAATCAATGGGAAGCATAGGTGATACAACAGGTAAAGTCCTTTGAAGAAAGGAATACATTTGGATAGTTGAATTTCATTGAACTGTAGGTCATTGACAGGTTTACAATAGTAAAGTTTGGAAAGAAAGGCTTCAGGAATAACAACCAAGAGTTCCTGCTGGAGGCATAAAGCAATTAATGGCACTGAAATAAGCATAAGTACATCTCAGTATATGGCCGTTTATGGCTTTACTGTTTATTAAGTTCATTCTTTAAGACTAACAGATTTGTTTCAGCATGAGCTTTTGTGGTTTACTACTTGCTTCTTTCATTTTTGTTAAATATTTATGGTGAGCATCTGCCATTTTCTGCATCCAGTTTGACTGTGGTCCTATATCTGGCCATACCATCTGTGCATGTATATCTGAGGGTCTTATATTGTACTCCATGCCTCAGTCTTCATGGATTGTAACCCATGAAAAGCCAAGTTAAAATAAATCTGTTAGTCTTAAAGGTGCCACATGACTCTTTCTTGTATTGCTGGAATGGACTGACATAGCTGCTCTTTTGTAAATTCATTCTTGCATCTTCACTTTCTGATTGCTTTATTTTCCTCCTATTCTCAAACTGTCAGTACTTTCCCACAATGCTTATTGCCTTTCCCTGTCCTCTGGCCCCATATCAATTGTAGGTGATTTCTCCAAGTGTCCTAAAGCCACCTGCTAAACCTGTTCAAGTTCACTCTAACCCAGAAAAATCCAAGAGGTTGTCATAAGAAGCAGAAGTGCCAGATAGCTGACCATTCTTTAGCAAGGCCAACATTCAACAGTTATGCCAATTATCTAATGGAAGGCAAGCCCTGAATCTAAATAAGGAATCATTTTCATTTCAAGGTGAATTCTATCAGATATATAGATATGCTGATGGGGGATTTCTCTCTCTCTATGTTTCATAATCTGCTGCAATGTTATTTGCTTTCCTCTAAACATTTTAATGTAATTTAAAAAAAATCTGTTTACAGAACAAAATTGGGCAGTGTTGTTTACATCAGTCTGTTTGCCACAGAGCTTCTTACAGTACAGTTATTGATTTATAATCTTTTTTTTACATAAGGAACTCTGTGATTATGTTGTGCTTCCACCACAGTAGGCTGTCATATATTATCAGCTAAATTAAAGCAAGTAGCTTGATCACATGATTCTGAAATGCACACAGACATGCCAAATGCAGACTAAATTAGCGTCTAGAGAGCTCTGCATAATATGAATTTGATGTTCATCACCATATGTTGTAATCAAACAGACTTTATCAGTTAGCCAAAAGCCATCAAAGTATGTGGTAATCCTGTGTCTGTAAAATTTTCTATCTAGAATGGTGTGGGGGGACCTTAATGTAAGAACAAGAGCATTTTAAATCTGTGTGTTGATATATATTTAAACAGCACTCTCTTTTCCCTCAGTGCCTTTGCCGGAAATGGGATGACAACAATGTGTGTGTGTGTGTGTGTGTGTGTGTGTGGTAATGCTGCATAGGATGCCTTTCAGAGGTATCTGGGGCTTGCAGAAGGTCCATCGCTACAGCTGAAACACAACCAGGCCAGCTATAACCATCAGTATCTTTCAAGAGTTTTGTCTAATTGACCATTTAATGAGCAAAATTTGGGCCAAATTTGAAGCCAATTTGCACAGGGGTTTATCAAGCTACTGGACAGCAGCAGAGGTTCTCTCAGAGACACTGGCAGTGGTACCATAGTTAATGCTTGTTAGTACTGTGCAGAAGTAGGCATGGTAAACCCCTTTTGAATGTCTATTACCATGAAAATCCTGCGACGAAACAGTCCAAAATGAAACAAGAGATAGTGCTAGAAGATGAAACTCCCAGGTTGGATGTACTCAGTGAGCTACTGGGGAAAAGCAGAGGGCAATTATAAGTTGGGCTATGGCTAATGATGCAACTGGGCTCAAGGCAAAAGGATCTTCAATGTGAAGAATGTGAGAAGCATGAATGTGAGAAGCATGAATGTGAGAAGCATGAATCAGGGAAAGCTAGACACAGTAAAACAAGAAGTGGAACATAAATATACTTGGGGTGAGCAAGCTAAAGTGAACAGGGCTGGGACATTGAGTCACATAATGACACAGTGTTTTAGTCAGGAAATGAAAATCTGAGAAGAAATGGGGTGGCATTTATAGAGATGAGAGATATAACAAAAGCAGTCAAAGAATATAATGCAAAGTCTGACTGAATCATGACAATAAGACTTCAGGGAAAACTTGTCAGTATAACCATAATTCAAGTTTATGCTCCAACTACAAAGGCAGAAAAAAAAAAGAAACTGAAAGATTCTATTCAGAAGTCCAGGAAGAAACTGATCACACACCAAATAAGACTTCTTGTTAATCACAGAAGACTGGAATGCAAAAGTAGGAAACAGAGCAGAATCAAAGATTGTAGGAAAATTTGATCAAGAAATAAAGCAAGAAATGAAGCAGGAGACAGACTGCAGGTTTTTGTGAGGCCAACAGTTTGTTCATCGTAAACAGATTCTTCAAGCAACCCAAAAAAAAGACTGTATAATATATGGACATCATATGATGATCAATCTAGAAATAAAATAGACTGCATAATTGGAAGCAGAGGATAGAGAAGCTCCTTTCTCTCTATAAAAATAAGACTAGGAACAGATTGTAACACAGATCATGGACTACTAATAGCAAAAGTTGATGCTAAAGAAGAAAACTAAACCAACCATCATGTTGAAATACAACCTGAACAACATCCCCATAGAATTTAAAGATGAAGTAAGAAATAGATTTTCACTGCTAAGCCTAATTGACTGGGAGCTAGAAGAACTCTGGACTGAGTCAGGGACATTGTCAGAAAGGAACGTAAAAAAATACTATCTGTAGTCAAATAGAAAGAGAAGCCTCAATGGATAACAGATGAAACTCTTCAAGCAGTTAAGGACAGAAAAGAAGCAAAAATAAAAGGTGATAGAAATAGAGTCAGAACCCTAAATGCAACTGTTCAATGACTTGTGTGCGGGAATAAGGAGAACCACTATAATATCAGTATTTTTTATAAAAATGCTACCTGGTTGTGAATTAGCCTTGAGAAGAGAGGCAAAGGTCTAAAGTGATTAGGAACAGAACCCGTAGAACTAGAACTGTAAGCAGCATTCAGTACTTAAGTGGCTGAACAATCAAATGTATATAAGATTGAGGGGATGTATGACTGAACTGTTTACGTGACTGAATTTTGTGATTTAATTTATATGACTGAACATAAAAGAACTAAAAATTTTGGAATATTGAGTGGTTTACGGTTTTTGAAATGGATAAGCCTCTGGAAGAGAGGTGAAGAAAACAAGAGGGAATCACTGACTCCATGGAAAATCGACTTTGACTACTAAAACTGCTGACAATCGATATTAATTGCTTATAATGAAGTAATTTTTCCTATTCTATTGTACAATTAGTTGGAAGAACTGAAAATGAATTGAAACCATACAAAATAACTGATTGATGTAAGTTAAGAACAGTAGTAATAATAAATCTCAGGCTGAACCTTTTTGAACTCTTAGAGGTGATAAATGAAATAGATTTAAGCTCCTGCCTTGTAATTAATAATAGATTTTAAAATAGTTATCAGTATAAGAGAATTAATTAGTATATCTTCGTAAATAAATTGATTAAGATTAAGACTTTTTAAATATTGAATATTGAATGAAAGCTTCTCTCTCTCTCTCTCTCTTTTTTTTTTTTGCAATGAGAGATGAATATAAGAGTTTAGAAATTGTACTTTTGGGACTTTGGGAACTATTCTTAGAAGTGAGTAGTAAGCTAAGGTATGGCAACTGGTCAAAAGAAGACAACACAGACACAAATTCAACCACAAGCGTAGGAAAGAAGAGGATCTATAGGCTCCAAAACAATGGAAGTGAACAGGCTCTTGGAAGAATTTCAAAAAATGAGAACAGACATGATGAAAGAGCTAAAAGAAACAAGAACAGAGATAAGAACAACAAGAACAGAAATAAAACAAGATTTGAAAAAGGAGGTTGAAAATTTGAACCAGAGTTTACAGAAACTTACCACAGATTTAACAACAATAGACCAAAAGGTAGATGTTCTAGAAAAAAGTCAAAAATTGGAAAATCAGGTGGAGCACATGAAGAAAGAACAACAAAAAGACAAAGATACTATAATGAGATTGGAAATCTATCAAGGTAGTAGATGTCTGGAATTAAGAGGTCTTCGGGAACAAAAAGAGGAAAATCTACATAAAAGAGTAACAGACATTCTGGCACCATATATAGGCCAAAGAAGAGCAAGATTTGAATTTGAAATAGATAAGGTCTTCAGAATTGAATCGACAATGGCAAAATGGAAAGACCTACCACGAGACATTGTGGTTTACTTCACTAGGGAAAAGATTCGAGACTTAATTTTGGAGCAAATCTACAAAGAAAAATTAATTGTGGATGAGGCAGAAAACTGAATATTCAAAGACATATCGCCAAGTGTGATGACAAACAGAAGAGGATACATGTTTTTGACAAGAACTTTGCAATCTATGACCATAAGATATAGGTGGGAGATCCCAGAAGACCTTTCCTTCTTTTTTGAGGGCAGGAGAATAAAGATAAGAGAATAAAATTACTGTACAACAAGGTATAGAATTTCAAGAGAAACAACTGAAAATCAGTCAAAAGACAGCAAGAACTGATATTAAAAAAAGGCCAGAGCAGCAGCAGACAAATCTAGTCCAATGCCCAAAGAAAAGGCAGAATTGGTAGAACCAGAGGAAAAGAAGAAGAAAGGGAAGTAAAGACAATGAATTATCAAATATGAAGGTCATCTCATGGAACATATGGGGAATCAACTCACAAACAAAAAGAAGACAGATTTTTCATCATTTGGAAAGATTAAGACCTCAGATTACCGTTTTACAAGAGACTCATATAAAGAAAAATCAAGAAAAATATTTGTATGATTCAAAATTAGGACAATGTTTTGCAGCTTCATATTCGAAAAAGAAAAGGGGAGTTGCAATTAATGTGAATAAGGATATTAAAGCTAAAGAAATCTTTAAAGATGAAGAAGGGAGGATATTAGGTGTAGAACTCTTGAAGAATGGCAGAAAAATTTTACTGATTGGATTCTATGTCCCAAATGAAAATAAAGCTGATTTTTATAAGAAACTGCAAGAAAAAATAATGACATATGAATATGAAGACTAGATTCTAGCAGGGGACTGGAATGGAGTTCAAGATGTAAAAATAGATAAAACAAGCCCCCAGGCAAAGGAAGAGCAAGCAAAGAAAGGGAAATTGCCAAATAGTTTCTTTGAGATGTGTGAAGAATTAACTGTTATAGGCCTTTGGAGAACTACTCACCCAAATGTCAAAGACCAATATAACTGCCAGCCTGGAAGCTTCCCTTTGCTTGTGGCAAACTTCTTACAAGCCTTCCTCTTGCCTGTACCTTGCTCCTTGCACCTGGTTCCTGATACCTTGAATTGATCTCTTGACCCTTGGCTTTGGAACTCTGACTATGACTTCACTTGGCACTCTGGTAAATGAACTTCCTTGAGTAAAAGTGCTTGCTTGTCTCCTCCCGGCTGGACTTTGCTGGCTCTCCCACTCTCTTCTCCAGGCTGGTTCGCCACCCAGGCCTCTGACCTTGACATATGGTTTGGGAGAAGTTTTTTTGTAAATGAACTGAGATGAACTACCAAGAACAATCAGCAAGGCTATTAATTAATGGAGATATTTCAACAAACTTTGCTATAACAAAGGATTAAGACAAGGGTGTCCATTATTGCCACTAATATTCATTGCTGTTTTGGAAGTATTATTAAATATAATAAACAAGGACTCACAGGTAAGAGGTTTGGGAACAAAAAAAAATGGAACTGAAATTCAAGGCTTTTGCAGATGATGTCATCATTTTTCTGGAGAACCCACAAGAATCAATTCAAGAGTTGATGGAAATCTTGCAAAGATTTGGACAAGTGGCAAGATACAGGATAAACAAGGAAAAGACAATGATGATGACACTAAATATGACAAAAAGCAAAAAACAAAAACTGAGCAGACTTGGAGAGAAGTTCAGGATGTCAAATAACTAAGAAAACAAAATATTTGGGAATTATTATTATGAGAAAAAACCAGGACCTATTTGAAAACAACTATTTGAAAGTATGGAAAGAGATCAGAAATGATATGGAAAAATGGAAAAAATTAAACTTATCTCTTCTGGGAAGAAAAAAATGCATTTAAAATGACTTTATTACCCAAACTCATGTTTCTCTTTCAGAATTTACCAATAATAGGAAGAGACAAGGTATTTAAAGAATGCGAAAAGGAACTTCAAAAATTTATTTGGCAAGGAAAAAAGCCAAGAATAAGATTTAAAATATTACCAGATGCAAAAGAGAGGGGAGGATTTGATATACCATCATTGAAAACATATTATCACACATGTTGTCTAGATTGGATCCAAGATTGGATTCAATTAGAGAAAACATCTATAAAAGAATTAGAAGTAACAGATTTAGATGTCATGGATATTTATGCTATGATATATTAGCAGTGAATAAGGAGTTCAATAACCATTGCATCCGGAAGACATTGTTAAAGGTTTGGCTGCAAATAAAGCAAAAATACTACACAAAACTCCCAATTTGGACCTCACCACAAGAAGCATACAAAATTGGCCCAACAAAACAAGGAAATTTGCTAACATAAAAAGACATATTGAAATGGGTGGGGGAATAACCCTAAAATGCAATCAGAAAAACTAATGGCTGATGGCCATGAACTAAATTGGTTTCCAGGGTGTCAACTTAAGGAAAGATTTAAAATGGATCAAAAACTGTATGGCTTTGAGAAAAAGAGAATGAATTAGATTTGGTAATGAAGGAAGACCAAAAGAAGAGAATTTCTAAATTGTATAAATTATTGTTGAAGAGAGAAATGGAACCAGAGGTAATTAAAGAAACAATGGTTAGATGGGCCTAGAATGTGGGACATCTAATTGAACTGGAAGCTTGAGAGAAAGCATGGAAAGTTGATATAAAATTTATGCCAAACTTAAATTTAAGAGAAAACTTTTATGAGATGCTTCATAGATGGTATATGACCCCAGAAAGACTACAAAAAATAACAAAAAAATGAGAATGCGAAGTGTTGGAAATGTGATGAAAAGGCTTGGTCCTTTTTTCATATGTGGTGGACTTGTAGGAGAGCACAAAAATTTTGGAAGGGAATACATGATGAAATCCAAAAAAATTATAAAATGAATTTTGAAATGATACTGGAATTTTATCTTTTAAATATGCTAGGCCGACACAGGGAGATAAGAAATCATCAGAAGGTATTGTTATATTTTATAACAGCAGCGAGGTTGACATATGCACAATACTGGAAAGAAAAGAAAAACATTGATTTAGAGAAATGGAAACCAAAGGTTCTGGATATGGTAGAGATAGAACAACTAGCGTATTCATTGAAAAACAAGCCTATCCAGAACTTTGAAAGGGAGTGGAAAGAAGTTGTGGATTGGTTAAAAGTATAAATGTATAAGAAATTTGAGAATGAAATTGATGTAACCCTTTTTTTTTACTTTTTTCCTCTGTTATAAAAATGGAAACAATGTAGAGATAACTGGATAACACAAATATGGAAGGGGGGGAGTGGGATATATCTATTGATGGCGTATGCCCACTGTGTTTCTTATGAATGTGAATATTAACAAAAAAATCATTCAAAAAAATCAATGCACCTCTCAGAAACACCCAACAGAAGGACCACTGGTGAGGGGATTCTGGGTATTGTGTTCAAGCAAGTAATTTCCCCAGTCTCTGCCCCATACATCAAAACTACTGTTAGATTGTTTATGTCCTTGGTTCCAGACTTAAGTTTTCAATTATGTATTGCAAAATGAAAGTCTTTTATTAGTATAAAGGAATGTATTGAAGGGGAAAACCAAAAAGTAGCCATAAAGTATAAATAAGATGGAGCCATATTAAAGAAAAGCTATTCTAAATTAAGCTCTTAGGAATCTCAAGGAAAAGCAGATTACCTTATATAATGTTCTGACCCATATCCTTAGCACCTAACTGGAATTATCTACTGATAACAGTAACAATCTGAAATTTAAAGCATAGGTTCAATACAACCAGCTTTTACTTGTCCTTACTTAGTAATTTTTAATTATGGCCAAATAACTGCTGTTTCATGATTGGCTAACATACTTCCAGTATCCTTTTTTCATTTGCTATATATGATGTAAGCTGTTGCTAGGTAGAATCGCAAAACTGCCATAAATGGTAAGGCATTTGTATGGTTCGGGGTCAGATAGTTGAGAAAGGCACCATGTCATTAAATAAACTGATGCCTCCTTTCCTAAACCCAAGCAGAAAAGGGGACAAATTTCCTCTGCGGTACATGGCAGACTCAAGCCTTATGTTGTTGACCAAATAAATTAACACTGAAAGATGAGGAGGAGAAAGTGTACTCACAGGTCCATTACAAAGTTTTATTTGGAGATAAAATGTTAATGTATTGAGTAATATAAAAAGATAAATCAAACCTTCAATTCATTTAAAAGATGCTGCATAGTTTTGTTCCTGTACTAAAAGATGAAGAAGCATGAGGCCATTTCACACTACACAATTACAGCACTATGATTCTGCTTTAGCTGCCATGGCTGAATCTTATGGAATCTTGGGGTTTATGGCTTATAGACCGGTGAGGTACTATAACTCTCTCTCTCTCTCTCTCTCTGAATTCTAAATACCTTTCCCTAAACTGCAAATCCCAGAATTCCATAGCCTGGAAGCATGTCAGGTAAAGTGGTATCATAACATTATAAATGTGTAGTGTAAAAAGGCCCATGGTAGCTCTTTAAACACAATGCCCATGATCCATACTTTGCAGACATTGTGCTGTGAGAAGCTGAAATGTCTGATATGCTAGCAAGTGAAGGGACAAAGCTGAGCATCATTCAATGGATTATTTCTTTGAGTAGTTTTAACAATTCTTATGCCCCTAGTAAAACTTAACGGATGTTCATATTATTATTATTTTTTCAATTTTGACACACTAGCAGCAAACACAAAAAAATAATAATTTCAACAAGGTAAACAAACAGCAATAAAAATTAAGGAGAAATCCACAGAGACTTTCAGGTAAATCTTCATTTATTACATTCTGACGCAGAAGAACAAACAATTTTAAAAGTTTTCTACCCATTGGGTGACATCACAAGAATTTTTCTGCACATTTTTGATGGGTTGCTTCTGCCGTTACGTTCCCCCCCCACAAAAAAAAAGCATGAAAAAAACTTTTTGCCCAAAAACATCTCAGCAAGTGAGAGATATTTGCAAATATTCTTTGCCTCCTTACTTTGAACAGGATGGAAAATCCCATGGTTAAAGTGTCTATCTGTAAGTATTACTTTCACAAGGCACCAATTCTTCTGTACATATCCTCTTTTCTGTTGTTTTGTCTTTTTGAGTGGGCTGAGGAATTGGTGCAGACATCATTAGCTGCTGGTGTATAATATGCAGAGATAAACCCTTTTGAATTATTATACCGTAATTGATTCAATATTGGTTATCGGGAATAATCAATAGAACTTAGGACATAGATTTTTGTTGTTGCTGAGTACCTTCAAATTGTTTCCAACTTATGCTGACCCTAAGGCAAACCTATGATAGAGTTTTCCTAGGAATGAGAGTGTGTGAGACACCCAAGATCACCCTGTGGATCTCCATGGCTGAGTAGGGAACTGAACCCTGGTCTCCAGAGTCCTTTCTGCACTAGAGTGTTATAGTGCTATGATTCTACTTTCAATATCCTATGGAATCCTGAGGTTTGCAGTTTAGGGAGGGGCCAGGTGGCCCCTCCTGAAACTGCAAACCCCAGGATTCCATAGGATGTTGAAAGTGGAATCATAGCACTGTAACATTCTAGTGCTGAAAGGGGCCAGGTCATAGTCTAGTGCTCAAACCACTACACCATGCTGACTCTCAGGCCGTTGATCTATCACCTTAAAAATATTAATATGACATTAACACCAAGTAAAATTAATAGTGAAAGAGATTAGATGTACATCCCAGCAAAAAATATATTCCAAATGCAAAGCCAGAAAGGACCAAATTGTTTAACTTAAAATGGAAAGCAACGTCTAAATCAATCCACCTGTTGGGTCTCTGATAGATGACACAGGGAAGTTGCTCCATCAGCACTCATGCCATTCACCAGGATGGAAAATGTATGAACCACAACAAGTTGTGGGCTAGTAACTTCTGTCAGCCCTAGCTCAATGGATAGCTGTGCAATCCTCCCTCCACATTCATGGGTTTGACCTTTGTGAATCTGATTATTCACGAGGTGAGCATGTGCCTTCACTCCCCCTTCTCCTCCTCCCATTTTCTTGCATTTTGCCAGGCACAGAGAAAGTAAGCAAGCGCCTCTGGACAAAAGGCAAAGAAATGGGGATGGAAGGTACACACATACCTTCTTTCTCCTCTCTGGAGCTCCCCCCCCATTCTCTTGCCTCTGGCCCTAGTGCTGAGAACTCACACTAAGGCAAAAGGGGCAGGGGGAAGAAGACTTGCTCAAGCCTTTCTTCTCCCCTCCGGAGCTCTCTCCTCCCATTTCCTTGTCTCTGGCCTTGGAACACAAAAGTTAAGGGAAAGGGAGTGGGGAGCCCCAGAAGGGAATGGGAAGGTAAGTGCAAGGATGGGAGTTATTCACGTTTTTCCACTTTCATGAGGTTTCTGTGCCCCAAACCCTCATAAATGAGGAGGGGCCACTGTATTCTCAGAAGATTTGCCAGGCCTTGTGTTGTCTGTCTATGGCATTGACTATTCTAAGAATGAATATTTGATGGAACTGATCTGAACAGTGCTAATGTAATCCTCTTCCCACTCCAAAATGGCCCTATGAAACTCTTTCTTAATCATTACTACAAAGAGAAAAGAAAAATCTCTACAAGTTACTAACTATTCATTTTCTTTCCAAAGAGTCCGTGCAACCCAGGTCTAGCTCTGTGTGTTAATTCAGTTGTTTTATGTTGCATGATGAATTCCCAATTTTCTTTCACTTGCACTGTGGCTTAAACATGCTCACCTATGAGTAAGTCCTACTGAACTCAGTAGGAACACAAAGTAAACAATGTAGCATCATGTTGCCAGAGTGCAGGGCAAGAAGGTATTGAACTAGAATTCCACACCAAAGATCTTTGAAATTAGAAAAAGAATGCATTGCTAGCATTTGATTTCTTTGAGAGACACTGGGGAAGGCCTTAGGCATTCATTTCAATTTTAATTGGTCCATTAAATCTTTGCCTTTTAAACAACATTCTGTGGGGCAGTGGCACAGGCGCTGAAGGAAGTGTCTCTCAATTTATCATTTTTTCCAATGAGTTAATTAAAAATACAGATATAATGCTACAGGGACATTTAACACTCTCTTTATACTTTGTCTAAAAATTTGGTCATTGGATTGTGTTAATCATATTTAACTCACTGTGGGTTAGGCAGCTTTAATTGACTGTATTCTTGGCAATTTTATATATAATTTTGTTAAACTTAGCAAGCTCTGCTGCTAAAAGGTAGCTTGGAGAGGGTAATTCACCAATGGAATACATTACTAAAGGGTCCCAACTGGATCAACTTGAATTTGGAATTCAGAACATCAAAGCTCCAGAATTCAGCAAAAAAAATGTCATGAATATCCTCATTATTGTAGTATCGTCTGTGCAGAAGAAAGGCTTTGTGCATAGCAATACATACATACAGCTGGGAAAGCAATGAACCTTTTCTGCTCTGTTTATAAATAAATGTTGCACCATATACACTGTTATTTTTGTACGTTATTTTCATTTGGTGACTATTTCTCCTCAGTCTGCTGCATATGACAGAATTGATCATGTTCTAAAAAATTCTACTATAATTCTTATAGGTGATAAATCCTATATTTTACAACAATAGTTCATTGGGCTGTGTGAAGAAGACCACTATGTTAAGAACAAAGAGTCAAACTATTATTCTGGTACATTTACTGTATCAAAAATGGAACATAAGAATTGGGTCTAATGGTCCATTTTCCTGGAAGCCAAGGAATTGAGGTGATCTTGATGAAATCAACATTCATTATTTTCTGTATTATTCAAGCCTAGGTCTGTGAGTGCTTCCAATCTAATCATTCCAAGTAGCTTTTGGACAAATACTTTCAATAGGACATCCTGTTAAAAGTGTTTTTGAGACCACAGATCCTTAATGTGTTTGCCTTAAGAAGACAGCAACAGCCTTGAAGGCTAACACAGAGATTTTTCTGTCTTTCTTTTTCTGAGGGGGTGGGGAATGTCCTACAAAATGTATTATCACAATATGAATACTGCAGTCTCAAAATGTGCCATTAGTGCTATTTTCCTATGTTTCAAAGGATTTTGACATGGGTAGTGATCCATCAGACAAGTGAATGTGTCCAAGCTCACCACACTGTCAATATAATCTTTGCTGTGGGTGCTATTTTCTTCTCTTTAAGTTTTACACTTATTTTTTAAATACTGCTAAAAATGCTATATGTTTTTGTGAAAAAAATGAAAAATTTATAAATGAAATGAAAGAATGTTCTAATAATGACAATATTTAAAATAATCATAACCTTTCCAGTCAGTGCCATTAGCCATTCTGCAAAATGTCAGTGATCAGATATTTTTTTAAAAAACTTGTTGTAATCATGCATTAAAGCATTAGAGTGTTATAGTGCCATAACATTCCAGCACTGTGATGTTAATTTTAAAAATTATTTAAACAAACCCCATTCCAGTCACTGCCATTAACTACTTTGCTAAAACGACAGTACTCAGAAAGGTTGGAAGACTCCTACCACCATCACTTTGTATGGAATAGGCATCATAACTTTATTGGTGCTGGACTGAACTATTAGTCCCCACTTCATTTTATGAAGAGCACAGGGAGAAATAACTGTTCCATCAGAAGCCCTCTGAAGAAGGATTCTAAGAATTCTTGTTGATTCCAGATTTATTCTTGCTCGTTTGAAAACTTCCACTAGGACAGGAGTTATTCTCTTCAAATGCATAACTTTGCACATGATCCCTTCCACATGGATAGGGTTGGGCTAGAGATGATCAAGAAAGAAAGATAAGTGGCTATAAAGTCACTTCATTCCAAGAAATATTGTGGAATGATGAGAAATCTGCCCTATGTTTTTCTCATTAATGCCCCTCAGATTGAGTTTTCATCATGACCTTTCACAGAAAAAAATGGAATGACACTAGGTCAACGTTTGTTTGCTTCCAACGTTAACAAAATGAAGAAATAAGAAATCTCATGTTTAAACATGGATACAGAATAGAATGCTGGAATAACCTTTAGTTCTATATTTTAAGGTCATAGCTATCACCATCATCATCACTTATACTTTGTCTTTTCCCCCAAACCAGGACTCAAGGCAGCTTCCAATTTTTTTCTAAAACAAACCCCATAAAATAGTTAAAACATAGAAAAACAAAATAGGATTTAAACTATTAACAACACAAATAATAGTTTAAACATACACTTACAATGTTAAAAAGCAGTTTAAAAGGCAGTATAATTAAAACAGTATGTTGCTTTCTTTAAAAGCCTTCAGTCTTCAAAAGTCTTTTCAAATCATCATCATCATCATCATCGTCGTCATCATCATCTTGGTCTGCTGACTGAAAGATGGTAAGAAATGGGTCATCCCAGCCTAGGAAGGGAGTTCCAGAGCCTAGGACTTGTATATTTTTTTCCTGTTTTACCCAAGACTCAGTGTTGCCCCTGCTTCTTAATGAAGAACTGTCAGGTTGCTGAGCTCCCTGCCATTTAGGCCCTTTCTGCACCTTACCTTGCTCTTTTGTCATCTGGGTGTTATCTTGGCAGTGCCTCTGCTGGGATCGGAGCATGTCCCCAGTGATCCCCTCCACATGTGAGCATCTGCCTGTGGAAGGGAGTAAGAGGGACGTACCCATTCCTTCCACACTGCAGTCAGCTTTCTTCCCATGCTGCAGTGAAGAAGGAAGTGCCTGATTGTGCTTCTGACCCTTCTGCATGGCCAGCTGGGATGGCAGGCTCGCGCAATCGAGGGTCATTGCCAGACTTTCTCCATCAGTGGTACACTCCATGATTGTGCCAGCTGGCAGTTCAAGGAGGGATCATCATGAGGAAGCATCAATGTGGTCCCAGTCCTCTCACATTCCCATGCTGGGATGTTGCAGTCCTGTGGAAAGGGCCTAAAATACTAACTTGTTGAATGCATATTCTTTGTTAACTGCTACTTTGTGGTTACCTTTATATTTATCATTTTAAAAAGGGGTTATTTTGTATCCAAGCTTAAGTACTGCTAATTGCTGCTTCATTGTAATTTAAAGGCCACCTGTCGCTATCGTGTATTTCTCGTTAGGGAAGACTGGGGAAAACAGAAAGTAAAGTCCTTTTGAGAACAAAGCTGTTTGGAGATAACCAGAGTGAAATATCTCAGGAAGTCATATTTCACTTTCCAAGGTCATATGAAAGGGTGGTAAGAACAGCCCCGGGGAAGAAAAATGGGGATAGACACATGAGTGGATTTTTGGCTTTGGCAATAAATGCTTTGCACAGTTAAACATGTATTGATAGCCAATATAAGTTGTATGCTGTATGTAACCCCAGTTTCAGTGACTTCTGTGGAAACGTGCTGTGTTGTTCATTATATCCATAAAGAATAAACTTCTGTCTACCTCAGAGTGCGTTCTGTGGAATGTAGGTTGTCCCGTATGTAACAACTATAATGTGTTTGTCTTGGGGGGAAGGTTGCACTCCTGTAACATATCAGAGCCTAAATCCTACTGTTAGTCCTCAATAGAATAGATAAATCAATAGTATGGATTTACATGCATGTTGACTCACTATTCAAAAATTGATTCAATGAGTCTAGTCTGGTTGAGATTAACCAACAGGATTTGGCCCTCTGGTTCCAAAACAAGCTCAGTCCCACTGCCCCTGACATTTATGTTGTAAAACAGTGACCCATTAAAGTGATGGATTAGTATTCATGATATTAATTTCACTACTACCCCTTGGGTTACTGATCCAGATCAGGGTGTGTGAGTAGTATAAATATCAGCACCAAGAAAGAAGTATGAAAGGGGCTCAGTGTAGAAAAATACTGAAAAATATCATCCTTTCCTTGTGTCTTGATACATACCTTCACAGCCTTGAAAACATACAAATGTAAGAAAAGCCACGGTGGATCAGACAAGGCCCTTTTCGCATGGGCTTTCCCTCACGAAATAGCCCCGTGAGCCTCGCGAGAGTGGGAGTGCCGTTCTGCACGACACACTCCCACTTCCGCGGCGCTCACGGGACTGAAGCGGAGCGAGTGCGGATTTTTTTATTTTCACCTTGAAGCGAAAATAAATGGCACTCGTGGAAGACTCCTGGTGGCGTCCCACACTTACCGGAGTGCAGAGCGCCGTCGCAGGCGGGCCTGTCATGCTTCCTCCCCACTTCCACCCCCCGCGGCGCCTACAGCTCCCAGGGGGCGCTGTGGAAGCTGGAGGCGTGACTGAAGAGCGCCCGTTGCGCAAGAAGACTCCACATGTGGTAAAGAGGTGGGGGGAAGTGGTGGCGTTTCGGGAGAGGATTCTCACGCGAGCCGCTCTCCTCCGTCGCGTAAGCACCGGCGCTGTGAAAAGGGCCCAAGTCTTATTTGATTCATCTTTCTGTTCATCCAGTGGCCAACAGTTGCCCTTAAAAAGTCCACAAGAAAGAGACAAAAGTCCACAAGCAACCCTCTGAGGCCAGGGTTGTGGCAGAATCCCCTCTTCCTCTGCTCCACAGCAGCTGATATACCAATACACAGAGACACCTAAAAGAATGGGACACAGTTCATGAAAGTTTTGACTTAAATACATTGTTCAGTCTTAAGGTGATACAGGACTGGTTTTTCCTCTTCTTTTATACTGAAACAGATTAAAATGTCTATTTTTTGATCTTTTGTACAGTAGTACAAAGGTATATTGTCTCTATTGCTGGAGGCAATATATATGCATCATGACTAGTAATCATTGACAGCCTTCATTATCCATGGCTTGTCCTTTTAGTACCATCCAATTTGGAAGCTACCTTTGCTTTCTGTGATAGCAAAGTCTACAGTTTAGACTGGTGCTCTTGAAGACAGAGTTCTTTTTATCTGTCCCAAATCTCCCACCATTCAGCTTCACTGGATGACCTCAAGCTCTAGTATTTTGAAAGAAGAAGAAGAAAGAAAATGTTTCATTCTCCACTTTACAAAATGCAGAATTTTATATATGACTATCATGTTCCTTCATGTTTTTGTCTTTTTTTTCCTGAGCTGAACAATCTCAAACATAATACCTTCCCTTAGAGGACAATTGTCCTAGTCCCTGGGTATCTATGCTGTCCCTTTCTATAGTGTTTAAATTTTACCATATTGTTGTTGTTGTGTTGTTGTTGTTATTACTGTAGAAAGTGCTTTACAAAAGAACAAAAGAATAACAAAATAGTTAGTTACTGAGCTTTTCTGCACTACACGGTTAAAGTGCTATTATTCCACTTTCAACCTCCTACAATTCTGGAGTTTGTAGTTTACTGAGGCCCAAGAGCTTTCTGGCTGAGAATTCTAAAGGCTCCTCCCTAAACTGCAAACCCCAGGATTCCAAAGGATGTTGGAAGTGGAATAACAGCACTATAACAGTGTAATGCAGAAAGGCCCACCTTCAGGTTTACAATCAAATTAAAACATGGCAGAAAAGGAAAAGGGGATGGCAGTGTGGGAAAGGATTGAGTTCAGCATACACTGCCTCTTCTTCTCCTGTTCAAGGCTACAACTGTGGCAGTTGAGTTGGAAGAGGGCCTTTCATCTGCTTCTGGACGTAGGCAAGATTGAGCAGTGCCTGCTTCTTCTCTCCCTCCGAGGCCAGGGTTGTGGCAGTTGGGATGGAAGGAGGGCCTTTCATTTGCTTATTCTTCTCTACTCATACAGTCAGACTTCTTTTTTTCCATTTCCCTTTCAACACTGAATCATATCTCAGTGTTTAATGCAGGAAATAGACACAATGAGATGCTCTCGGATAACAAGGAGCATATTCACTAGTTTGTACCTCATTTAAATGTTTTAGGGACAGTAAAGCTGAAAAAATAGCAAGCCAAGGGTTAGAATGACTCATGAGTGGAAATAACCTTTAAAAATTTAAAAGATGCTGATCTTGAGTTGATTAACCATTCTTGAATGTATATGTGTGTGTATGTATTACATCACAATAGGAACTGGAACATATTTGCTGGTTCAAACAATGATGTTGTCTGATACAAATGAGCTCTAGCTTTAGCTTAAAATTGAAGGAATCTTTTTAATATGCCCTTCAGTATGAAGGGTGACCTAGATTTTACATCTAATATTTGTTTAACGCTGCACTCTGCTTTAAACATAATTTTATGCATTGGTTAGTAAGGAATCAGCAAGAGCCTAAGGCTATCAATATGGTAAGTAAGCTGCTTCCCTGGATGAGTTCTGATGTATATTCAAATATCACCAGAAGTTTCTTGACAAATCAGAAAATGAACAGAAGGGGAAAGCAAAAGAGAATTTCTTCACCACCATTTTTAAAAAGCCACAGCGGGATAAAGAAACAGTTAATTTCTCTTTCCTTCTCCCCTCTCACTCTCTCTATATCTCTGGTTGCAGAAAATAAAAACAGACCCCTCCTGCAAACTTTTAAATAAGTGTTGGGGGAAAGTGATAACTCTTTCCATTTGAAGGAAATCATTTCTCCATCATACTAATGCCTCCTTTATCCTCTCATTATTCTAATCCTCTTTCTGAGTCTTCTCAGTTTAGGTAGTGCTGAAGGCAAAACAAAAGGCTTCCTTGAAGGTTCTTTATTGATAGTTTCAGTTCAACTTAAAGAAAAAAAATCTTTGACAACTTGCCTACTTGTATTCCTGAATATAACAGGATGATAACATTTGGTGTTTCAAAATCTCCAGTTCTCTGGCAAGCCCTCAAAATTATGTACCCTGATACAATGATAAGTGTACCCAAATAATCAACAGAATTATTTGCACACGATAATTCTCCTGGTGATGTATTTATTTACAGGCCACATCTTAACAAGTTCTCTGACTAATTTATAACATAACAAGAAAGCATATTATTAAAAACCCACTGTAGCACTGAAACAGTAAACACAATGCAACATGAAGCATACATAGTTGTGAATAAAAAATTGTTCATAACAAATTCAGAACAGTTTTTAAGAAGCCAAAATGAATTTCAGAGAAATATCTCTGTGGACAAAACTGCTAGGCTGAAATTAATGGGGGCATTCTCATATTTGGGATAGTTCTGTACTTATCAAAGCATTCACAGGCAAGATAATTCTTTGAATTGGAATGAATCAATTATACAAATCATTCTGATTGACGAGTTTTTAATTTAACATCATGCATTCCTTTCTTTTAACTAAACCCTGACCATGAGGAATAAGATAGCTGCCTACAAATTATACCATATAAAACCTTGGGCCTAAATAACTTAAATAGACCCACTGATTCCATTGAATCTATAACTCACCATTCAGCTACTCCATGTTTAGCCTGAACTTTGAAGGAACTATGGGTAGTTGTGGGTTTTCCAGGCTTTGAGGCCGTGTTCTATTAGCATTTTCTCCTGACGTTCGTCTGCATCTGTAGCTGGCATCTTCAGAGGATCTGGTGGCATGGAAGTGAGACAGAGTATAGTCCCTGGGTGGGAAGGAGCAATTTTCATGTGTTACCGTTGGCCTGTGTGATGGCCTATTGTTAAATGGGATATCCCCCAGGGTGTATTGTTAGTCAGGGGATATGCATAACAGTGCATTAAGTACATTAGCAAACCATTGTATTGTTCCCTGTAGAGGGACCTCCAGAGTCTGGGTGGTGCTCATTGGCATATTTTTGAGTCTTGATTTTAGTGTTCTTCAGTACTGGTAGCCAAATCTTGTTTACTTTCTGAGTTTCTTCTTTCCTGTTGAAATTGTCCATGTGTTTATGGATTTCAATGCCCTCTCTGTGTAGTCTGACATGGTAGTTGTCAGAATGGTCCAGAATTTCTGTGCTTTCAAAAAGCATTCTGTGGTCCAGGTTGGTTTATAACATGTTCTGCTCCTGCTGATTTTTCTGGGTGGATCAGTCTGCAGTGTCTTTCATGTTCTTTTATTTGTGTTTGGATGCTGTGTTTTGTAGTCCCTATGTAGACCTGCCCATAGCTGCAAGGTATGCGGTAAACACCAACAGAAGTTAGAGGATCCCTCTTGTCCTTTGCTGAATATAGCATTTTTGGTCAGTCTGCAGATTGTTTGGAGGTTATGTTTCTTCATCAGTTTCCCTATACGGTCAGTGACCACTTTGATGTATGGTAAAAACACATTCCCTTTGGTTGCTGCTTAACTTCACTGCTGTGGTTTTTTTCCAGGTCTTGAGGCTGCTACTTTGAAGGAGCTGTCCAAAATGCTGAAGCTATTTTGGGGATAGGCTTAGGCACCTCGGATAGCTTCTTTAAAGTTCAGACCAAAACCTAAAATGGATTCACTATCCCAGTAGTTAGAACTAACAATAGAACTTAGGCCATAAACATATCCTATACCTTCTCCAATGTTCCTTTTTAAAGATAGTGGATGGAATTCAGCATGGGACTTCTATCTTTGTGAGAGGACTTACTGACTACCATATATACTCAACTATAAGTTGAAAAGAAATTAGTCAAAAATCAAGCTTAAAAACTTGAGTTGACTTATCCACAGTCAGTGCTGCTCCATAGAAGTTGAACTTGCTGAAAAGGAGTTTCAGGAGGTTCCTGAAAAACCATCCAGACCTCTGAGGAGCCTGTACTGCTTGTAGAGCAATCAAGGGAGGGGGTTGTGGCAAACTTGTCCCAGGATAAGGCATGCAGAAGTGAGCTCAAGGGCATTTCTGGCAGCCTCAGCTCCCTCCTTCCTTCTTCCCTGAGCTGGATGGCCAGTCTCTGATCACTTCAAGCCAGGATGAGTTTGTGATGATCTGCACCCTCGCAAATGAATGTGATACTACTGTCAGCTAATATATTGCATAGCAGGCTGGTCATATTAGCTGTTGGATTCTGGGAATTGTAGTCTAGAAAAGGAGATTTTCTAAAAAAACTGTCTAAGTCCTTTGGCCCTCCTGTTGGATAAAAGTGAAAAGCATGGAAAATTCTAAGAACAATGCTGCAAATTTAGAAATAATTATTATAATTTAAGTTGAAATACAGCACATATGGAGATGATCAAGTGGAACTATAGTAACCAGGACGCCCATATGCCTGCCTCCTCAGTCCACCATATAGTTGTATCCATCCTGTCCAGTTGTTAATCAGCAATTTCAGTCCCTATTCTCTTTTCTTATGGGGCTTTCTACTCTGTTACATGACCCTAAATCTTATCCTTGACTTATCCATAGATCATAGCAAATTCCCTAATTTTGGCCCCAAACCTGCCCTTGACTTATCCATGAGATTGACTTATAGTCAAGTATATAAGTAGTTCAACAATATCTGTATTCACTGAGGGGCTGCTGTGACATTACAATGGATGGGCATCTATTGCATATTGGTAGCCAATGGAGTAATGATGTGCCACAACTCTGATGCACATCTGAACACAAGCTAAGAAGTTCTAGAGTGCAATAGGAGTACCTGATGTCTATCAGAAATACCAATGCACATCAGGAATGTCTAGTATACATTATACATTAGAAATCCCCAATGCACACCATAAGTGCCCAATGAACACAAGAAATTTCCCATGTGCATAAAAAACGCCCAGTGCTCACCAGGATCGCAGAGAGGAGAAATACCTCAGAACACTTTGGCCAGAGTCTGGATGCACATCTTCACAATTCATTAACAGGGTTTACTGCATTTCTGCAACATAGATATAGAGTCATAATGTTATGAAATGTACGCCATGATGTAAATCTCAGCCAGCATTTCTTCCAGGTTTTCCAATCTTGTTGGAGAAATTCACCTCTTGATATGGTGACTAACCGACCATCTTCCTTCTTTTCCAATTCATATATATTGTATTATTTACCTTTTGTTCTGCTTTCTAAGGGTAGCAAACACTTTATCTCTTAGATAAAGATGATTTTCTAAATTATAGAGAAGGCAATTAGAGGCAAGAAGAGTTTCTAGATTAAAGCTGCTCTTTAAAACAATGAAGGAATATGTGTTGTCTTGACCATGAGTCATAACAAAGATCAAGTACATAGATACAAATGTAATAACACCTAGCAAAATTGAATAGCACATTAAAAATGTATAAAGTCATGTATTACTAAGAAAAGCTACTCTCTGCTTTGCATGCAGTGGAAGGTATCACATTCATTTTCCAAGCTTTTAAATGTTTTATGCATCTTGAGTTTCATCACCTTATTGTGGTTGATTTGTAGTATATTTTTTAAAAAACAAAATGTATTTATATCTCTTTTTAAAAATGAAGATGCAAGAACTGTGTAGAATGGGGCAGAGGTCTATGATTAATTAGTTAAGCAAGTCCCAATCTCAAGACTTATTTGGATTGAATGCATCTGTCTTCTAAAGGCAGATTAATATATATCTGTATTAAAAGTGAGGGAAAGGGGAAATCAAGACTTGACTGATCTTACTTTATCATAGTTCCATATTTTATATTGGTATGGACAGGCTGCATACAACCCCAAGTACTCTCCTGAAAAGATAATTTCCCTTTCATAAATGTATGCTCCTGGAAGCCTCGGGGAGCAAATATTTTGCACTAAAACATGGTTCAGGGCCTATCTGTACTTGTTTTAATGATCCCCTGCTCCCCATGAAACCTTGGGGATTGTTTATTCTAGTGAAGCATAGAGGCATAAATTGACTTCTGAATTCCTGGACTTTGCCCACTCCTGTTTTAAATACTATCCTACTAATCTGGAAAAGAGGTGGAGAGTCCTTTTTTTCTGAAAGGCAATTAACCCATGAAAGAGTTGACAGCATGATGTTGGCTGAATACACAACAAAATTGAAAAGATTAGGCAACACTACATAGTTCTTTGTTATTCTGTCCCTTCAGGTACCTGCTTCTTTTTCCTACACTATGTGCTCACAAACACCACACAGAGCAGATGAGGAACCAATTTCTAGAGGGTGATCTGTTGAGTGGCAGTAGCAGCATCCTGAAAGTCAGATGACAAACCTTACTTTTTACTCATCCCAGATTTAGAATGGTTCAGAAGCATGTCAACATAAAGTTAGAAGGATGATTTAGATATAGAAAAACCTGTTCTTGAAAGTGATATATTAGTGATATAGATATATAGTGATATGTTTTGAAGATATTTGTTAACAGTTTCCAAAAACACTAAATACTACTACTATATTACTCATAGACCCAATCTAGTCATCATTATCCTAAATCTGTAACCTTATCTTAACCTATGTTAAGTCAAATCTTTCATCTTGAATTTAACTCCCCTTTTCCCTTCTAGCCATCCTTTCCCCAGGCTATGCATTCACCAACATCTGAGATTCCCATCCTAACCCTTTCTTACTTTTTAAAGTTATTTTTCACATCATATTTTAGAATCAGTGTCCTGAAACAGCATCCTTATTTTTGACATCTTTCTCACAGCCCCTTCAATCATACAGGTTAGATGAACTTGTTTTCTTTTAACCATCAGAATAATCTGCTTACAGGTCAGTTTTAAATTTGTTTTCCCCTTCTTCTTCCTTGGGCTGTAATCTCCCTTTCACAACCAAAGGTTCTTCATCATAAATCTCCCCCAAGCCAGTTACTCTCTCCATTGACTCAGCTTGAGTTTGTCTCTCCATCTGTTTTTTGCTTTCTTTCACTTCCTATTAGCTTCTGTGTCTCCCTCTTGTCTTAGCTCTTGCCACATTTCCTTGATGCTGAATACCTTCCTCATAATCTCCTTCATGTTCTTCTGCCAGTTTCTAAAACATCCTCAGAATGCTCCTGAGAAATTTCCATCTTTCTCTTAGTCTAGCAGTTAAAGGGTTAACAATTCACTTCACTCGAGTCTAGCCAGAAGCTGCCTGTGAGACAATGTTATCAACAGGAAACTGGTAACATCCGTACTTTATCACACTGTAATTTCTCCTTGTTAAAATCCAAAATTCTGTCTTACAAATAAAATGCAATTCTGTCTATTCACAATGTGTATGCATTTAAAGCTTTAATTATTCTCTTTTGAGACATCAAGCCCCAATTTTCTCATTTGTTAACTCCCTTTCTTGATTGCAGAAAGAAGATAGCTTTGCAGGCTCTGCTGTTCCATCTTACTCATAAGAATTTTTCACTTTTATAACTTCAAAGGTTAATTAGAAACTTCTTCTTTTGAAAAAAGTAGGTTATTGTCATAGGGCTGTCAGATCTTCTAATCGAAACAATTGCATTTTACTGCAAGGGCAAGACATTAATCCCTCAGCCCTTCCCATTCACAATGTGTTTACTGGTGAGTAAATATAAATAATGAGAATCCTGGACCCTAATGGATAATCTTCCCCTTCATTCAGGGGGAGTAATACTCCAGGTGAAGATCCCTCTTTTACCATGAAAACTCTCCTGGCTGCTAAGCTGAAGCCAGGATCTTCTACCCATTGGCCTGCCAGAAGCTGACTCCCCTTGACAGTGATATATAAAGGGGACCTCAGATCAGACATATCCCCTGCCATTCTACATAACTTGTCATAGTGAAGATGATTATGTGGCTATATATGAGCAGTGTTCAGGAGAATCTCCATAGAAGGGTGAGGGATTTTTTAAAAATTATTTATTTGTACCCCACCTCTCCATATGGATCGAGGCGGCGAACAACTTAGAAATAACATGTATTTCGAAACATTTCTATACATGCCCCCAACAAGCTGGGTACTCATTTTACCGACCTGCGAAAGGATGGAAGGCTGAGTCAACCTTGGAGCCGGGCAGGATCGAACTCACAACCTTGTGGCTTGCAGTACTGGCATTTAACCACTGCGCCACCAGGGCTCCTGAGCCACCAGGGATGCTTTGAGAATTTTCCAAAAGACTGAAAACACCACAACTAAGACCAGTTTTCAGATACTAGTTAATTCTGCTAGAAAGATCTTCGCCATTCAATTAAGTGACACAAAGAGCAACTTCTCATGTATAGTTTCGTTTTCATGACTTTCCCCTTACAAATTGTGCGTTTCCACCACAAACAAAAACTTTTCATGTCAGCTGCATGATTCTGGGAATTGTAGTTCAAAAAACAACTTCTAAGTTCTAATTTCTACTCTACAATACTAAGAGTCATTTCCCTCTATCCCTCCCTCTGTACACGCACGTGTGCACACAGACACACACAGAGTAATTCTCTTAGTGCCAGACAAAAGTGTATGCCTGGCTTCCCCAGGCATTTTGACACTGGGATCCTCCTATGGGCTAGATATTTTGTTGAGTTCTTTCTGGCTTGTGTGGTTGTTGGTGGAAATATGAGCACTGTGGATAAACACTTTTGATTTTGTGTAGTTTCAGATGATGGTGATGATAATGATGATGATGATTGAATAGAAGGATTATATTGATTGTGGATGATCCATTTCTTTCTTATAGAATCATAGAGTCAGAAATGACTTCAAGGGCCACCCAGTCCACCTCCCTGTCATACAGAAATCATTTTCTTTTGTTAAGTCACTTTGGGACATATTTTGTGGTGGGAAGTGACTCTAATTAGACAGAGAGAGAGAGAGAGAGAGAGAGAGAGAGAGATTAGATGAGAAAGATATAGGATACATATACTTCCTTTAGGTGTGGCCAAACATATTAATCTTAAAATAGAACATTATTGGAAAATTTCTAATCCTTTTGTTCCCAGCTGTTTCTATGTTCTGCCATGATGTGAGAAGGGGAAAACTATTGCAGATTTTTTTTCTTTTTTTGGTTGCTTTCTTGTGGCTAGAAGGCTCTTTCGCACTTCTTTTATGTGCCATCATCTGCTTTCTCCTAAAGCTGAGCTCCATTGAAATATGACTTCCTGTTGTAATTTGTGCCTGGCTGAAAGTTTTTCATGCTGTGGTTCTAGAAGATATTTTACAGGCCTTCAGAATGACAGATTGAAACAGTCAGTCCCACCAAGCACCAGAAATTGTTTTAAGGTTATCATTATCTACTAAGCAAATTGGTCACTGGCAGGCTCAGCTGATGTGGGGAAACCTTGCTGATCTATCAACTGGCCATCTTGCAGTACTCTCTTTGTCAGTGATAAGACAACTAGGGGCACACACCTTTGGGGAAATGCCAGGCATTTGCTTTTGATACTTTGGCAGCATGTTAGCAAGGGCATGATCTCTCAGTTTAACAGAGGTAAAATGCTTTCTAAAACACACACACATATTTCCAATTATAGAAACATACTGTTTTTTCCCTTAAGGAATGACACTGATCAATTTGCAGCAACATAATGCTTGACACAGGCAGATTTTATTCCTGAAGATGGAGAGAGGAATTAGGTTAATGTTCCATGGAAAGGTTGTCTTGATGTGATTAATATGAAGTTGCCTTCTTTTACTTTATTATTTTATTTATATCCCATCTTTCTTCCAATCTGGGAACCAAGGCAGAACACAAAGCAAACAGATAAAAATGCCAATATATTAAAAACATTAATTTAAAATAATTTAAAAAGCAATTAAAATGTTGGTCAAGATCCTGCATCTCTCAAGAGATGTCTCCTGATGCTATCCACCTTCAGGCTTGTCCCTGCAGATGCCTGGGATGGTGTACCCAACTGTGGGAAAAGAGCTGGAGATGTAATTTCTCCTCCCCCTGCTCTCTAGCCATATGGAAGTGGCTTTGTAGTGGGGAGAGGCACTTCTTAAAAGGTACATTTTGGGGATAATTTTGGCTACTGTGCTGTTGGAAGAGATTTCCAACCTTTGTAACAGCCATAGAAGTGAATTGTGATGCCAAGAGTCAGATATATGCCATTGTAATTCTGACCAGGATGTAGCATGGTTTAGAGTTTTGAGTGTTTGACTATGACTCTGGAAACCAAGGTTTGAATCCTTACTCAGCCACTGAGTGAGCTTGGACATGTCACTCTTTCTCAGCCTCAGAGGAAGGCAAAGGCAAACACACTCCAAACAAATCTTGCCAAGGAAACCCCATGATATGCTTATCTCAGGGTCACCATAAATTGGAAACAACTTGAAGGCACACAACAACAGCAATGGTGGCCAGCATAATGCTATTAAAAAAATATGCAATACACCCCAGTTAAAGGATTTTCAGCAAGAACCAGATAGGTATCAAAGCCATGGGTACACAAGAAGTTTTTTGCCTGTTAGCTGAAAGAGTGGAGGAAGGGGGCCAACTAACCTTCACAGGGAAGGGAATTCCACAGCCTGGGAGTAGGTGTGAGGAAGGCTGTCTCCCATGTTCTCACCAAATGTGCCTGTGATGGGGGTTGCACTGACAGAAAGCTCTCACTTGAAGATCTTAAAGTTCAGATTGGCTCTTATTAGGAATATATAGTCTTTGAGATTGAACCTAAACTGTGGAGGGCTTCCTAGGTCATAACCAGCACTTTGAATTCTGCCTGTAAATGAATTGGTAGCCGTGTTGTTTCATTAAAGGAGTTATACTTTTCCTGTAATCAGGACCAGTCAGCAATCAGGCTGTAGCAGTTTTGGATCTGCTGCAGTTTCAGTGCAAAATAAGAAGCTCAAGATCACTCTTTCTTCAACAGTGAAAAGCTGGATGTTCTATATCCAGTATCTTCAGAAATGAATAGTGGATAGTGGATAGTGTGGAAAAACCAACCAGAGATCTCATTTTAGCCCAAGAGTGGCTGGCAAACTATGCTCTTTAGAGTTGGAATTAGGCATGCTAACAATAATCACTACCCATAGAGATGTAAATCTTTGCTTATTTCATTCTCTATGCAGGAATTTCTTTCTTCTGGCTGAGATTACATGTTTGCACATGTTTGAATTTTTTTTTTTTGCATACATACATATATATATATATGTGTGTGTGTGTGTGTGTGTATGTATATATGTCTATGTATGTGTGTGTACAAATAAAAATAATGTAATATAAATGTAATATAAATGCAAAAATTTCATTGCCACAGAAACACTGTTCTTTTGCATAAATACAATTTTAACAAAAAGTCCCAAAATGTGAAAAATCTTGTATCAAAATTTGATCGTTGAGGTTATTAGGTCCTGTTGAGGTTATTGGGTCCAGTACTCTATTAAGTAGTCACAAATGTTTAAGCTAGACTTGCACATTTGTAACTATACATTATTCATGTTTATGATCATGGCACTATTGCCACGAACACATACACCCTCTCCAACCTACCTTAACAGCCAGCAGTTGCACCAAGTGACCTTGGTCTGTTCTGCATGCTATTGAGGCAATGCAGGATAATACATCCAGCCTCTTCTCCCAAATGAACTGTAGTGCAAGAATCAGAAGCAGTACCCCTGTTGCAACTCCTTGTCACACTTCTGATTGCTGGCTGGAAGGGGATGTAAACATCATCTTCTTGTACTCTGACTGCCAACAGAATCAAGCTTTGTTGGTTGGTGCAGAAACTGGCTGTTAAACTAGAAAGTCGGGTCAGGAGATGATATGTGGTTACACATTTGCAATTATGTCTGTGATGCAGAATTTTAGCCATTTTTATTATTATTTAACTTCATCCCCCATGTTTATTCCAAGACTGGGACTGAAGGTAGCTTACAAATTAAAATGATTATAATATAGGTAAAAACATTTTTAAAGTCTACATTAAAACAGAATCCTACTATGATCAATATTACACCAATTAAAAAAACATACACTTAAAAAAAGATTAAAAGCAGCACAATTTATAATACTACACCCCTCTTCTGAAAGCAGTTTCCCTCAAAACCTCCAGTTCTAAAAGCTTGTTGGAATATATATGCCTGCTGATGGAAGGACAGCAAGAAGGGAGCCATTCTACTCTCCCTTAGGGAGGGTATTCCCCAAACTAGGGGCAACCACTGAGAAGGTCCTATCTTCTGTCCTTGTTAAGATGGTGAGACTGAAAAAATGGCCTCTCCTGAGGATCTCAGGGTCCAGGCATGCTCATAAGGGGAAATGAAGTCTGACAGATAGCCTAGACCTAAGCCATATAGGTCATAGCCAACAAAATAAAGAATGCATAGCACTTTGCAATTATTTAGAGCAGATGGTTACCACTATCATGGTCTACAGACAAAGAGATGAGACTGATCCCTACACTCCCTAGGTCTAAAACAGACATGTTGGCCATAATTCCACACACATATATTCAACAGCAAACACTATTGAACTCACTGAGGAGTTCTAAGGAGATTGAGGGACTTTCCGCACTACACTATTATAGTGCTATTATTGCACTTCTGACGTCATCCGGAATGTGGGGTTTGTAGTTTGCTGAGGCCAAAGACCATCTCTAAACTGCAAAACCCAAGATTCCATAGGATGTTCAAAATGCAATAATGGTTCTATAACAGTGTAGTGTGAAAAGGCCCTTACATACAAACCAAGCCACATTAGCACTCATCATGGCAAAGATAGACTTCTTTTCCTGATTGAAGAGGTACTGTACAATTCAGGGTCAGTAAAGTGGCAGGATGAAAACTGTGTGTGACTGTATAGACTAGACTTAACTATGTTACTAGCTACACAAGTTAAGCATTTTTGCTCCCATGCAGCTGCCAAATAAAAGGTAACTAATAAGCGCTGCTCTTTTTTATTCCTTGTTATTGTGCATATGTATATGAAAACATTCTGCACCAGAACATTAGAGCTTTGGGTCTTGTTAAAATGCAGGGTTTTTTTTGTTTTTTGTTTTGCTCTCTTCAAAATGCACGTGATTCTTCAGCTGCATTAAAGTACTAGCTTAGCCATGCTGTATATATTTCTGGTGCAACTATTTCTGAAAATCAAAGGAAATGGCTCTTCCTCGAACCATTTCTTATTTCTGTCACAATATGAATGAATTAACACTCTGGTATCTTCTGGTTTCTATTGCAATCTGAAACACTGGTACAGGAATGGATTTGTTTTATGCTGTTGTCAGTTCTCATTTCTATCTTTGTCATGGGAATGAATTATAGCAGTACCGTAATAGCAATTCTTCTTCTTATAGACTTTCATTTGCGAGATAGAGATGGTAATCAGGATGGGACATTGTGTTAAAAAAAAAAAGAGAGAGAGAAAGAGATTCCATTCTCATGGCAATGTGAAAGGTGTGAGGAAAATGGAAATATCTAGGACAAGGCAAGAAGAAAGGACAGATGAATTTCTCTTGCATGGAATATCCTGACAATTAATGTATCTTGTTGGAAATATTCTTCATGGTAGTATCACAATTCTATGTATGCAAAGTTATCAAGGATCTCTCCACAATAAAAGTGATAATATGCCATTATAGCAAGAGGATCAATATACAGCAAAGTGTTTTGTCTGGTGATGATTCTCTAAACACTGTGTTGGTATCCAAGTGATTTCTCTCTGTGGATGGAAGTTACTTTGATCCAGCACTGATCTTCCCTAAATCCCTTCACTGATTCCCTGTCCACTCTGTAGCTTCTCTGCAGCCCCCAAATTACTTAAGGTGACCTTTTTGAAAAGTAAGCGGGGATGATGCAGGTGGATATACGAGAATTGCTTCTCTCCTCCATTCTTTAATGAGTGCTTTGGCTGTATCAAAGCAGGTGAATCTATTGCAATGGAGACAGCATATCTACTCTTGCTTTTATCCATCAGCCCATCACAGGTGCTCTGAGTTGCATGAGAGCAATTCTGATGCTGAGCCTAGTCCTTCAGAGGTCAGCCCTTAGTTTGGTACCATCTAGCTTGGAACAATTGTGGGGAGAATGATAGTAAAATGAAGAGTGGATTTGCTACATCCATAGCTGTGGATTTATAGATCACCTTTGCTTCCCTTTGCTCTGTGGAAAAGCAGCAGTTGGTTACATCCCAATTAAAATAAAAGGAATCAAATTGTCTCACAACCAGAAAAGGGATCTCAGTTTTGGTAAAGGCAACATTTTGTTCTTTTGGATCTACCTCATGACTTCTCTTCAGTAAGACTCAAAGTTCAGCAAAGACTTGGAATCTGATTTCCACAGGCCATTTTCAACCTGACAGAAGAAGAAGCAGGAGGAAGAGGAAAAGGAGGAAGAGGGCTCGTTATCTCTTGGAACGGGAAAATCTGTTTTGTTTTTTAAATGCAGTATTTTAAAGCCTCATACCTTTTCAATGTGACAAAATTGGCAAATATCTTTAAATTCCTCCAAAATGAGCTGAAACAAAATTGTCCCCCATTTGCATCAGCCAAATCAACAACTGTTCCCAGAATGGAGATGATCACGTTGTACTTACATTCCATATAGGTTTTAAAAATGAGGAAACTTCCCCTGTTGCCCCACAAAAGATACAACAACTCTAAATCAGAAGCATCCAGTTGATTTTCAACCCAGACTTTAAGGGGTAAGAAGAGAAAGTCATGTGCATGGATGGAAGAAGCTCTGAGTTTCAGTTACTTCCACATTCACAGAAAGTTGAGAATTTGAGCAAATTTTGTCCAGAAACAACTGAACTCACTCATTTCTTGATTATCTCAAGTGGTAGTTCCTACGTTGGTGGTGTATTGCATTTGCCCTAGGATCCAGTTCAAACTCTGAAGGATATCAGATTTCAGCATCTTAGATAAACTCTTTTAGGTTCAGACTAAATTCTGGAGTGGATTCATCACCCCACTGGCATTGGAAGTAGTCACCAGCCACCATAGCAACTGACAGGACCATTTTCAAATGCAAAACATATGGTTCATCACTGTGTGAAGAATCAAAACCAAACAGTGCTACAGTGTATAGGAGCATGATCTTAGTTACAAATGATGCACGCTGAAGCAGAGCCTTCATTTGAAAATTGAAATTGCCTTAGTGTCAATAGGTTAGCTGAAGGACCTGTTGAGATCTGAGTAACGCAATGCACAGTGCAGCTTGAAATCCTTTAGAGTATACTCATGCCCAGCTGAGATTAGACTGAAATCCAGGCTGTGAAACTGAAGAGAAATCAGAGACAATGCTGATTTGCTTCAGCCACTGCTAACAAGACTGAAAATGCCAGTTGGTAAGCCTCTGTCTCTTACACACAGGGAGACTTGGTTTTAAGCAATTTCAGAAAAGTCTGTTTTAAGCAGTTCATGTTAAGGGAGTTTTGCTTTAAGGGAGACGACCAAACAGTGCCAACCTCTTGAACAGTAACTTAGTAATTCCAGCTTTTTGTCACACTTCAAGCATAATAGCATTATGTAAGTGTCTCATTTGCATCTGTGTGCTGCCTTGATTGCTGAGGGGGGAAAAGTATTGCAATTTAATAAGCTTCAGATACATTGTTGCCTTTTCCCAAATGTTCTTAAAGCAGTGATTCTAGCTGATGTTATGCATTGCTTCCCTGTTCTTCACTCATCTTCTCCAGTACATAGGTTAGTGAGTTTATGATTCTTGGTCCCATATAGCTGAGAAAAGCCTGTTAAATCCTTAAAAAAATATTTTTTAAAAAGAAAACACTGGAAATATTTTGGATTTAGCATGCATTTGGAAAAGGCCAGGAAAAAAAATGGGGCTCACTGAGTCAAGAAGAGATATATAAATATAGGTCTCTTGGTGGAGCTGCTGGTGTTCTTTTATAGAACTTTTCCCTCTTACAAATTACAAATTTGTGTGACTTTTTCTTAGCGTTCAGCCTCCTAGTCATAAAATCAGACAGCATGCCTCCAAATCACCCCTTCCTAGAAAAGTTATCGTTGTAATTCTGAAAGCTGTAATCAGAAAAATCCTGAGAGGACCTGGTACCTTATATGTACAATCATAAGGATGGAAAGAATAGTTTTAAAAAAAATCAGAAAATGGTTGAGAAAGAGGTTTCTTGAGTATTGGGGAACCTTGAGAAGGAGAATCCTAGACAAGTGAGAATGTTTACAGTTCAGGACTTTTTACTCAAAAAATAAATATGAAATTGGATCTTCATATGTATTCCATATTTATTAAATTGACTAAGAAGATCCGATACTTAGGAATTTGGATTTCCAAACACAATAATGAACTGTATGAAAATAATTAGTGGAAAGAAATCAAGAGAGATTTAGAAGATTGGACGAGGCAAACACTTTCATTTATGGGAAGATTGGCAGCTATCAAAATGAGCATGTTACCAAAGATGATATTTTTATTTCAAAGCTTACCCATTATAAGCAATAAAAAAACCTTTTATGCAGTGGCAAAAGGATTTAACAAAATTTATCTGGGAAGGGAAGAAACCCTGAATTAATTGGAAAATTATGACAGATTTAACATCTAGAGGAGGAGTTGGTGCCCCAGACTTCCACATGTACTATAAAGCCACTGCTATGTCTTGGATTGCAGACTGGATCAACTTAAGTAATGAACGATTGTTAGCGTTAGAAGGCGCAGACGTTAGAATGGGATGGCATGCATACTCATGCTATGATAAAGCCAAGATAGACAAAGATTTCTCTCATCATTATGTCAGAAAATCTCTCTTGACTGTGTGGAATAACTATAAGAGATTATTCATAAACTGGATTCCAGGGTGGGTTTCCCCACAAGAAGCATTCTACGGAAGATGGAAGAGTACAAACAACTGGCTTAGATATGGAGATATAATTTCTGAACAAATAAATGGAACTGCAAAAATCAAGGACAGATCTGAATTGGAAGAAAAGGAGATAAAAATAAACTAGTTCCCTCACCAACAGTTGAAGGAGAGATTTAACATCGACCAGAAACTGTACGGCTTTAATTTGAAAGAACAGCATGAAATAATAAAAATTATAAGAGAGAATCCACCAAGAATAATTGCCAAATTATACAGGTCACTACTACTTTATAAGAGAGAAGGCGAGACTGTTAAAATGGTGATGATCAAATGGGCTCAGAATATTGGCCATACTGTTGAACTTGAAGATTGGCAAGAGAGCTGGAAGCTAACATATAAATTTACAGCTGCTCAAAATCTCAAGGAAAATTACTTGAAGAGCTTCCACAGGTGGTACATGACTCCATTTAAGCTTCAGAAGATTTATAGGGTGGGATCTGGTAAATGTTGGAAATGCCAAATGGGTATGGGTACAACATATCACATTTGGTGGACTTGTGAAAAAGCAAGAAAATACTGGAACGACATTCACAAAAAAATAGAAGAAATTCTTCAAATTCAGTTTGTGAAGATACCTGAAACATATTTATTAAATATGCTGCATATGATAGATCTGGTTATTAAGAAGAAATATGCCAGGGTATTGTTATATATGATAACCCTAGCAAGGGTAGAATATGCCAGATTGTGGAAAAAACAAGAAATACCAGATATTGAGGTCTGGGTTAACAAATTGCAAGAAATTAAGTTGACAGACAATTTGACACAAAGACTAAGGGGACATACAGATGGAAAAATAGAGATAGAGTGGGCCCCAGTAAATCTGTTTCTCCAAAATTGGAGAAATTCCTAATATTAGGAGAAAGCTTTAATTATACGGTAAGGTGTAATAAGGTTGGATGAAAAGAAACAGATTGGTATGAAGCTACTATAAATATTTTGAAGCTATCATGATCACATAAGGTAATGGACAAAAATGATTTATATACATAGTTTGTAAAAGTTATAGAAGTAATCTAAATACAAGTAAGGTTACAATAAAGTAGACAAAGTTGAAGCAGTAATATTATGTTAGATATATGATCTGATAAAATTTATTCTGTGAATATCAGGGTTAAGAACCCATAAGGAACAGGGGACACGGTTATAACAGTTCAAGAATATTTATTTGCTCTGAAATAGGTTACAAGGAAGGAAAATGCAATACATTGGATATGATACCTGACTGTATGTAAACTACTTTTTTGTGTGTTATTTTTACTTTCTTGAAACATTAGTAAAAATTTATTAAATAAATAAATAAATATGAAATCATGGTATTTAAGGCAGAGGGAGAACACTTTGCCACATTCTGTAATCTAATTTAAAGCCACCCAGCTAGTGACCATCTGAATATGTTATAGCAGTGAAGTCTGGATGTATTGGGAGATGAAAGTATCACTATTGCAACTAGATGAATGTATCCAGTGAAGATGTTGTCTTAGTATAGGGGTAGGGAATCTGTGGCCCTAGAGGTGTTGTTGGAGCACATATCCCATCATGACTAATTATTACCCATCCTATCAAGAGCTGATGGAAGTTAGAGTTTGAAGACCATCTGAAACAGCTTATTCTAGTTAAGGAAGCTCAGTGAAAGTTGAATGCTTCTCTTTAGTAGTGAATAGTATTGCTTTCCACTATAATAACTCCTTGTAAGCTAACATTCTGTAAGCAAGAGGGACTGAAAGCACTTTACTGGGTTTGTGCAGATCAAATTTGAGGTCCACATTAGATGGTTTGCTCAAGCAGAATTTGATACAGTTTTTCACCTGCCACAGTGGAATTGTGGTGTCTCACCTCAACTGGTTGTTATGAGGATTAACAAGGTGATGGTCATGGGGCCTTTTGCACTTGATCTTTCATGGGGTGGGGAGAAGGTTTAAAATAACAACCTCCATAAGCTGTATGGTACTACAAGAACACATATCTGAATTTCTGTTTACAATATATATATATATATATATATATATGGTTCCATCTCTGAGAAAATGGTGGCATACAAATGCAATAAATAAAATAAAATAATAAACAGGTCATTGAGTCCAATTCTGAGCTTTAGCTTTCCTTAAATTATTCCTGCAAGCTTGGATTACACATCTCTATTCTTCCTTGATGATTTGTCCTTCTTTCAGTTTTATAAACATACTCCTTTTTCTTTCCACTTCCTCCAGTTTTCTGTGCAGCCGCATTGTCTTTTCAAGATGCTTTCCACTTTTCTTCCTTCCTTTTGATAATGCTTTTTGCAACTACTTCTTCAAGAACTTCTGCCCTTATTTTTTTTCCCTTCAGCACACCTAGTCTTGGGATTGTTGTGTTGTTGTGTGCCTTCAAGTCACTTCCAACTTATGATGACCCTAAGGTGATCATATCATGCAGTTTTAGGGGGTTGAAAGTGTGTAATTTGCCCAAGATAATCCATTGGGTTTCCATGGCCAAGTGGAGAATCAAACCCTGGTCTCTAGGGTCATCATTCAACACTCAAACCACTGTACCATGTGACTCTCAGTCATGAGATTTCACCCAGTAGTTCTCTGAACATGTTAAAATCAGCTTTCCTAAAATCTAGTGTCTGTGTTTAACTATATTCTTCTTTGGCCTCTCCCACAATCATGAATTCTAGCATCATATAGTCAAATCCTCTTAAAGTGCCAAGTAGTTTGATTTCTGTGGCTAAACCTTCTTTTTTTAGATTAGGTTCAAGTCCAGGATTGCTGACCCTCTTGTTCTTTTTCTATCTTTTGAAAGAGGAATTTATATGTAAGGGACATCAGGAGGTTGTTGTATAGTGTATGCTTAGGAGAATCAGTCTCCCAGCATTATATCAGGGTAATTGCAAGGCCTTTCCACACTATACTGTTATAGTGCTATTATTCTACTTTCAACATCCTATGGAATCCTGGGGTTTGCAGTTTAGGAAGGGGTATTTAGAATTCTCAGCTGGAGAGCTCTTTGGCCTCAGTAAATTACAAACCCCAGAATTCCACAGCATGTTGAAAGTGAAATAATAGCACTATAACAGTGTAGTGCAGAAAGGCCTGATGTCTCCCATAACTACTAATTCTTGCATCTTGGAAATTTTTGAGATTTGTTTCTGAAAAGCATCATCCACCAACTCTTCTTGGTTTGATGGCCTGTAGTAGACTCCTACCACAATATTGCATTTATTTATTTCTCTGTTTTTACCCATATGTTCTCACCTGGTCCACTCTGATCACTTTCATGGATTTCTGTACAACTGAATTTGTCTTTAACATATATTACTCCTCCTCCTCCTTTTCTGCCACACCTATTCTTTTTGAGTAGGTTACATCCTCCAATTGTAATATTCCTATCATGGGAATCATCCTATCAGTTTTCTGTTATGCCTATAAAGTCATATTTACCTTCCTGCCCTAGGACTTCAAGCTCATCTTGTCAGTTTCTCAAATTTTATGCACTGATGTATAGATATCTGAAGCTTTGTTTGATCACACTTATTAACATACTGTCAGTTTTCTTTGGATTCCCTTCTCCCCCTCAGCTTCTCCTCTAGAATTCACAATGTTGGGTTTAGATCTTGCCTTTGGCAAGATCTAATACTTGAGCTATCATCTCCAGCTCTCCCCAACCAAAGATTTAGTTTAAAGCCCTCTGGATCAGACTTGCCATGCTACTACGAAGCACATTCTTTCCATTATTTGTGAAGTGCAGCCCATCTATAGTCAGTAGTCCTTTACAGTCATCTGTCCACATTCACTAGGGTTAGGGGCACAGGATCCCTGTGAAAGTGAAAAAACTGTGAATAACTCTAGGCCCTCCAAAACCATATTTAACACAAGTATAATAACCATATTCAGTCCACCATGGATTCCTTTGAGGCATCAGGGTTCCTCTACAAGGCAGAAGTGGCTGGCTGGTGGGGCTTACTGCCACCTCCACCGCTGCGCCACACCATTTTTAATATGGACTTACAAGCCTCATTCACAGTTTCTCAGTTTCATGAGGCTTACAGTCCCTATTGAAAATGGCACAGGGAAGCAGCAGAGGTGATAGCAAATAATCCATGAGTAATCAAATCTGCAAAAGTGAAACCCACAGATGTGGAGGGCAGACTGTACTGTGGTCTGAGAAGCCAGACCTCTCACATCAATACCATTTACATAGCCAGCCATTCACTTTTAGTATGTTTCTGCCCCTATGTAATCCTCTATCCTTCACTAGCAAAATTGATATGAAAACCACCTCTGTGTCAAATCCCTTCAACTTCCTGTGCCAAGCTTCAGAGTCAGAGATTATCAAATCAAAGGTTTTCTTGGCCCATTTCATCGATACCCACATGTATAGGGAGAAAGGGCTACTGACCTGTGCTCTTGATGAGTTTTGGCAAGTTGTCAGTGACACTCTAGATATGTGCTCTTGGAAGACAACACATTTCCTGATTCATCTTGTTTCTATGACCAGATGATTGTTTTGATTTCCTTCTTTCCTCTACTTGATCAATCAAAGCTCCTTTTATTTTCTTTCATTCTGTATTCCAGCTATTTTGAGTCACAGATAGATTTCCTTAGTGAATCTTAGTGAATCTGACAATAATACAGAGGTTGAACTAAGTAGCAGCAGCTGCTCAAGTTCCTACATAGAATGAGATAATGATTATTAACTTACAATTGTCATAACATTATTGACCATACTGATGGTCCAACAGAGAGAGTAGAGAAAGTAGTGTGCATATAAATGACATTCTGAGTTAAGTTACACTGATGGCCTGCAACACCATAGATCATAAAAGGGCAAAGCAAGGCTCCTAGGCCACATGCATACGCAAGGATGTTTTCCCCCTACCCGAAAAAAAGAAAATCTTAGGAAGTTATTTTGTTGTTATGGTTCCTTGAAGCCTCAAACAGTGGGGATTTTGCATTGAAAGATGTTGTCAAACACTAAAACCTGGGGGTGGGAGGATGAACAAACTAAAAGTGGACTTCCAATCAGTCTACTTTTTGTTTAATTCATCTTTGTTCTAAGGTTTAGTGTGGTCCATAGAGCACTGAGGAGGGCAAAAATTGGCTCCCAGACTTTTCAAAGTTTTTACCTTGGTTTATATGATTCGGCATTGATGTACAATAGAAGGGAGTATAAATCTTTGCTTATTTTATTTTTAAATGCAAGAAAGAATTTCAAAAGAGTTTTTGTGTATCTTCTTCTTCTTCTTCTGTATGAACATTTGCTGTACAAAAAACATTGCTTCTGAGAAACAAAAGCAAAAGGAACAAAAATTGATTGGGTTTTGTACAAAAACCCACAGTGGTTTGGGTTTGTTTGTTTTTTCTGTTTGCAAATACATTTTTCACAAAAAGTCCCAAATTGAAAAAAAAAATGCTGCAGTTGTTCATTTTTCATTGTGTCAAGGCATTTTTAACCCTACAGAGGTCAAGAAAAAAAAATGAGAATATTCGTCACCTAGTCATAGTTATAAGAGGCTAAAGACTAGAATTTTCTCTATATCTGATGTGAGAAAAATTCATAGGAAGGCAGCAAAATGTTCCTTTTGATGAGAACGCAATTAAAGATTAGTAGTGACATGCTATTGCCCTCCCCCTCCACAAGACAATATTTACAACAGGAGCGTATGTTTACCTTTAGGCTCAAATTCACCTTATTACTATGAGTTCACCAAAGGAGGTTATTCAGCAACAGCAGTAGTTGAATCACAGCTCACAGCAAGCTCCAAAATAACTCCCAGTAATCATTCAAAAAGAGGCACTAAGGATTGCATATAAAACAACTGCCCAAGAAGCATCCACAATATGGTGATTAACCAGGCATGAGGCAGTGAAGTGGGAGATATGGAAAAGACACATTGAGAGGATCCTGTCTTGGCATACACTGTCCTGATTTGGCCTTTTTAAAATTATTTAAATATGATTTTCATTGCAGAGGCTAACACAAGGGTCAATCCACCTGGGAATCGTTCAAGAGTAGTAGGTATTATCTTGCTACAATTGTTCTTGTTACATTGTTGTGTGCCTTCAAGTCATTTCTGATTCATCGTGACCCTAAGGTTGACCTATCACACAGGGTTCTCTTGGCAAGATATCTTTAGAGAGGGTTTGCTTAACCTTTCTTTGAGGCTGAGAGAGTCTGACTTGACCAAGGTCACCTAGTGGGTTTCCATGGCTAAGAGAGGATTCAGACC
This sequence comes from Ctenosaura bakeri, assembly GCA_948474755.1. Lineage (NCBI taxonomy): Eukaryota > Metazoa > Chordata > Lepidosauria > Squamata > Iguanidae > Ctenosaura > Ctenosaura bakeri. The sequence goes on along the minus strand of CAOLHI010001150.1, from coordinate 216,505 downwards.
CTGGTCTCCTGAGACCATTTCTGCACTAGACAGTTTATAGTGTGATTATTCCACTTTCGACATCCTATGGAAACCCCATGTTGAAAGTGGAATAATCACACTATAACCATCTAGTGTGGAAATGGCTTGAGTCATAGTCCAGCGCTCAAACCACTACATCAGTCTGACTCTCTTGCTACTGTTAGCAGCTGTACACCCACATGCTTGGCATACATCAAAATTGATATAAAACGTACCCTGCTATGGCTGTATAGCCAGGCTGGCCAAGTGCAACATTTAAAATGGGTTATCCATAACATTTAATATAGCTCTTTGTTGTATCAATATATCAGAGTTCTTTTTTGTTAAAAAATTATTTCAATAAGATGTGTTCACAAGTCATTCAAGCAAACATCTCTAGCAAAGGCCAAATAAATATATGGGGTGAAATCTAATTGTAAATTTTATCTAGATTTAACCAGTTAAATCAATACAAATCTGGTAAACCAATACTTAAATATGCTGCATTGACTCAGTGAGCCTACTCTGGTTGGAATTAACAACCAGATTTAAGCTGTAGTACCTGCAAGTTCATATTTTTACTTGCAGTTGATTACAGTTACAGGGTTACTGGTTAATTGTCCCTTGAACAGTCTCTTTGTAAATTATTCTACTTCAGGTTAGGTTAAAGGAGTCTTTAGCTAGTGATATATTCTTTTCATTTCATACTTTAGCTGTATTAAGGACCTGAAAAGTCTGAATAGCATTTTGGACAGATGTTCACATGGACAGACTGTGGTGGTAACTTCACTCTGTTTTCCTCCCCTAAAATCACCATGAATCAGATCTGTCCAGGGATGACAGACAAAGAAAAAAGATGCATAAAACACCAGATATAAACAGATGGTGACAATGTTTATATGGATGCCCTTCAATAAATATGTGAATAAGGTCAGATGGCAATTCTGCACTCCAGGATAAGTGTTGAAGCACTTAGAACTCTAAGCTTAGTCCATAGTTTAATGACAGAGTCATGTGGCTCTTGCTGAGATCATATCACTCACACGTCTGGACTCTTATAACCTTCCTTGCTCAAACAAATAAAAGCCAGAATCTTAGTTCCCTGGACACTCATTGTTCCCAGAGCTCCTAGCAGCCATGCAGTTCAGTTGACTTGAGCCATCTGTTTTCTCAATGTAAGTGCAGAGCAGCCCTGCTCTTATGTGCATATGTGCCTTCAAGTTGCTTGTTGACTTATGGTGACCCCATGAAATTCATAGGGTTTGCTTAGGCAAGGAATACTCAGACATGATTTTGCCAGTTCCTTCCTCTGAAATATAGCCTTATGGAACAGTAAATACAGTATATTATGCTTTTCCACTCCACCAGTACAATCATAGTTCAGAAAGAGACACCTTTGTCTGTTACAAATCAAGTTTAAAGGAGAAGAAAGAGAAGAAGGTACTTTCACTGCATATTAAAATTAGGTCCCCTCTTATGTCAAATGTGTTTTCAATCAATTTTGCTTTTGTTACATTAGGAACAGGGCAGGTACCAGCACAATGTTTCTTCTGGGGCAAAGAACACTGTAAGAGGTAGACAAGCACATTAGTTCATTGGCCTTTTGAGTGTTCAAGTCAAACACTCATAAAATCATGGTGACTTTTTCAAGTGCTCCTCTTGATCTCTCAAAAAGCACAATTCTTCCCCAGAGCTTCACCTTCACAAATCTACCCCCTGCCCCACATTGAGGTAACAGATAACCAAGCCAGGTTTCACAGCGCTGCTTTTGACCCACTCTTGGTTTTCCTCACTATCTCCTACCCCCCTTCTTCTTCAAAGGAAAGGATAGTCTGGGAAGCCAGGGAATAGCTGAGAGTGGATATAAACCTAATGCAGAATTTGGGTCTGGTTTTCAAAGGGCCTGGTATCATCTTGAAATGGAGCCACTCTATTTGAGGAGTGTGTTTTGAGACCTCCATTTCAAATGCTCACTCCATCCCTAGACAAACTAGCTGCTTTGGTCACAGAGTCTCACAAAATCTCATTATACACCACTTAGCACCTATGCCATTCCTCTAGTAATATAGGTGTTCTTGCCTATTGTTGACTAGCCAACAATCTGTCTTGCAAATTATTGAAAGTAGGAGGCAAGAAGAATATTGAGGACTGCAAGTATTTACACTGTATGTGTTATACTTTGTCATTCAACTATTTTTCATTTACCAGTAGAAGACTATCACCAAAGCATGCGCAATTATCGCCTGAATTTCTAGAGCACTGCAGTTACAACACACATACAACAAAAAATAGGACAGTATCCATCTTAGTGCAGGCAGTGTCTTTTTTCAGTCATGAGATCTTTACATTTCTTTCTTTCTATGAAAGGCCTTCATACTTCCACGAAAACTGCTCGTTAGACCACCTGAAGCAGTGGTCTGCAGGTTATTCATTCAGTACATGGAAAGAAATATTCTCACTTTACTGATCCACCAAAATGTATGCATTAATCTGGTGAACCAGATATATATTAAAAGGCCAGGTCAGTTTCAGTTTTGCAGAAAGGAGAACATGTCCAGAAATACATTTTATTTCAGAATATTTCAAACTGAACAGTAAGTTTGGAATTAATATCCAAATGAAGTTTGTTTTTTTAAGGTACAAGTATAAACCAAAATGTGCATAAATTAAGACCTGGTGCCACATATATATCTTCACACACACTCCTTTATATTTTCTTTCACCTTTGCCTTTATCTTTGGTTTTCCTTTTTCTGTTGCATCTTTTAGACCATAAGCCTGAGGATAGGACTTTTTAAAAATTATTATTTGTAAACTAATCTTGAAGCCTTGTTACTGATGAGCATAGCAGACAAACTTTAAATAAATGCAGCAAGGTTGGGTTTCCCCTAAAATTAGAAAATGGTTATCATAAAGCTATGTATTGGCTCAGATAATTACTGTTTCATATGCTATACAATGTTACAGTGCCTAATTCAGTCCTTAAGGCTTTAATCGTATTGATGGTCCTAACTGTAGTAGATCCATTGAATCATGGAATTTTTGTAAATGTTGACTCACCATTTAACATGAGTCTATTCTAGGCTCTAGTCATATCTCCAGTTTTCCAGCGATACGTCTCTTTAGCAGGAGCGAGACCGACTTCTACATTGACATGAACTGTCAGACTTTTGTGCTACTGAACACATTACTGATCTTTCACTACCTGGGTCCTTTCAAATGGGTTGGAGTGTGACTCCAGTAATTGCCTACCATCATAATGAACAGTCCTAAACTGAAGGAGTAAACATTGGTTTTCAATTTCTACAGCTGGAAATGGTAAGTATATCTTTAGTCTGAGTTAACCATTTATCAAGTATGAGTATGCAATGCCTCAAGGATGCTTTGGCTTATAGTTTTCACCTCTATACATCATGCTATTTTGTAAATACATTTTCTTCATATTGGTATCCTCTCATAATAAATATTCTGTGTCTTCTTTCTTCGTGTTTTCTCTGATCTTCATGTGAGATCTTCTCTTTGAAGTGAGGCATTCATGTGAAGTAAAATTTAAATGACATATATTGTAATTTAACTTCTTAAGAAGCTTTATTGTGGTTTAATGATAAAACATGGAAGAAAAGTCTTTGAGAAAAATGCCTTAACCACATTTTTAAAAAATCAGATTTGGCCAAAGAACTCAAAATGATGTAAAAAGTTAGAATAGTGAATTGTATGTGCATGTGAAGCTAGATGAGACACTTGAGTTTTTGATGTCTGCATGTTGGCTGTGTGACAACTGAACAATGTACTTATTATGTTGCCTCTGGGTTTAGATCCACTCAGTTTATATATCCATAGAGGTTCTTTGGCAGAAAAATAGCATCCTGAATGACAAATACTGGAAATGTAAGCTAAAAGGCCATGTCATGCATATGTGGTGTAATCTACATTCACATAGTTACAAGATGGTTGGGTTACACCACCCTTATGCTGAACGACAACATTATTCAACAATTGTGTATCTGCCAGTGTGTTTGCTTACTGTTTCCTTTTGCATAGTAACTGCTTTTGCAATCCCAGTGAATAGCTGATGAATAGTTGGCTTTGAAGAATAGTTATGGATGTACAACAAGCCCCAACCAAAGTAGATCCATTTAATTAATTGTTGTATGGTAAGTCAATGACTCCAGCCTATTTAGGACTGACAGGCAGATTTAGGTCCATATGAAATAGAACGCTTGTGGAATTTTGCTTACATGAACTAAATATGTCTGTTACACTAGTCTCCCAAAATACAAAATACATGGGTAAAAGACTTCACATGGCACTAATAGGATTCCCTCCACAATCACACCACAATCCTATAATGTTCCAAACTCTAAAACTCCAAAGGCAGAATGCAGTTCTTTGCTCATTTCATTCTCAAAGGAGGCAACAAGTAATTTTAGTACTTTTTTCTTCCATAAGAAAATATTTCCACACAGAAAATGCTGCTTTCTCTGCAAAAATATCACATGCAAATTTGTGCTGTATAAGTCCAAAACTACTAAGATTCTCATGAGTCAAAGATTCCTATCAAAAGGAGAGAAATAAAAATCTGACCATTTCTCAAGTATTATTTGAATATAATTTCCATCCATATTCCAAAACTGCAATATCTGATGCAACCAAAGCCCTACTAGGATGCAATTGGCAGATGGGAGAGAAAGAGGAGTGCTGTTTACCAATCATCTTCTAGGTTTTGTTGGTTTACTGTTTCCAGTGGGAGTGAAAACATATCCTGGATTCATTTAGATGTTTATCCTTGTTGATAGCTTGTTTAGAACTGGGAGGGGTCTTTTACCTTCTGTGTCTGAGGCCCTTTTCACACTTACCTCTTAGTGGAGCCCTCGAGTGAGGATCCCAGTATCAACTCTGCCAGGAGGGCAGTGCAAAAGGGATGCTTCCCTCTGCACCTGCTGGCACCATTGTGAAGGAAGCACCACAGCCATGCCTCTTCCTTCTGCAGTGCAGCTGGACACCTTCCCAGGCTGAGCTAGGGTGAAGCACAGCCACTGCACTTCTCAGGTCTCTGCAGGTAACTCTACAATGGTGGTGTGATCACTGGTCATTGATGGGGAAAATTCATCAATGATTTAACCCATGATTGCACTGCCTGGGGACAGGATAGTGGTGTGGAAAGGGTTTGAGACATCTGCCAGTTCTTCCAGCCTCCTACTCTTCTTACACCAAGCTATGATGCTGGAAAGATGAAGGCTGCAGAAGATTCCCTAGAATATGAAAGGGGGTCTGTGGTTAGAGCTCTTTGTCTGACCTTCAAGAGAGACTTCTGGTTTTTCCTAAGGCCTCAGGGCTGTCATTAATTTGAGAAAGCATTCTTTGAAGAGGAGGAACGATGCCTGTAACCTTAAATTTTTCAGGGGCAATCCCAATTAATCCTCTGTCATCCCACTTTTCAGCTACTTTCAAAATGTTCCTGTTTCTCTTTCCTCCTCCTATTCCCTGCCTTTGTCCTCAGCTTACTTCAGTTGCTGCAAACAGGGTTCAAAGTACAGAAGTAGTTTGCACTCAATTAATTCAGCATAGTGGAGAAGGAGTGAAATCTTGCCTTTCTCAGTGGACTAATGTAAAAGCAGCTTCTCCCACCTTATGTGTTCTTTCTAATTAATAACTTTTGACATGTTGTCCATGCTCCACCATGGCATAGTAGTTTGGAGACCAGAGTTCAAATCGCTGCTCAGCCATGGAAACCCATTGGGTGATCTTGGGCAAGTCATGCTTTCTCAGCCCTGGAGGAAAGCAATGGAAAACCTCCTTGGAACAAAACTTGTCAAGAAAATCCTATGATAGGTTTACCTTAGAGTTACCATAAGTCAAAAATGACTTGAAGACACACAGCGATAACAACAAAGTCACACTCTGATGTTGCTTGGCCACATGTGTTCCAGTTTTCATCTGTGAAATGCTGGACAGTATGAGATGCAGGAACCAGGACTGAGTAGAAGGATTCTGTCATGCCGTATAATATACTCTTGATAGAACAATAGTGAGAAGATACATGCCTGTTTAAGGAAGTATGTCACCTGATTTTCATAAGTCCTGATGGTGTCAGGTAGATTCATGTTTTTATGGCTCCAGTACCCTGTTTTGTAATCATCTCTTTATCATAGAGAAGTAAATCTTGAATGTTGCTCAGAGAAGCGCTTCTAGACGTCCAAGTAGGGAAGCAGAAAAGAAGCATATAAAGTACATGACAAGAGATGGTAAGCTCTCAGTCGTGGAGCTCCAGTTATGGAACTCTCAATCCAGGAAAGGTCATATTAATAATTTGTTTACTTATGCAGAAAAATATTCTAGTTCTCACTTGAAAGATATTTGACCTCCTAGATTCTGATGACAACCAAAGACAAACACATAGACAAACATGTACACATGCTATAGAGGGTTCAACTAAACAAAATGTCAAGAGGTCCATGATTAGAACTCCTATATATTTAAAAATTGGTTAAAAGCAGCCTGATCTGGATCAAGGCCTTTGTGCTGAGAAGAATGGGCTAGCTTCTTTTCTCATAGTGTTTTCACACATGAATCATGCGTACATATACATGAGCTATTATTTTTCATCTGAGGTGAGACAAACAGGTAGTGCACAGAGAGATGTAATCATGGATTTCCAACTGTCAATCTGATTTGATCCTGTATGGGCTGGAATTGTTTTATTGTCCTTTCTGAATTCTATCAACAATTTTAGTATTTCTAGTAACTGTTAATGTTATGGGACTATTTTTATAATGATTACTTCATTGTCCACAAATTAAAAAAAATCTTTGAGACAACAAGGATGTTTTACACAGGCTTCCAAGTACTTCAAGATTTCTCCTAAAAGCAGATCACATTGTCATGTTCCTCATGCATTAGAATGGTATGTTCTTGCCTTCCTTCCGATGTGGCCGACAAGCCTGAGAAGAAGAAGTACAACTAACTCATCTTTTCTCTCTTGCAACTTTTCTGAAAGTCCTGGGTTGGGTCTGTTTTCCTCACAAAGGTTTGTGACAAAGTTTGGGCAACTTTGTTTGGAGAACCAGGGCCTTTGGAAAATGTCCCCCTCTTCATTAGACAAATTGATCCCAGTATTGCATGAGTATAAGCTGTACAGCGTTTCAGTTAAAAGCAGAGAGCTCTGTGGATCAAAGGCAGGCACTTGCCAAAGCCAGTGAGATTACTTAAAGCTGGCACATGTAATAGGAGCTCTTGGTGTGGCAGACAACACTGAGGTCAGATTTAATCATGTAGAAATATCAATAGCTGGACTAAGGCCAGGTATAGTCTTCATCAAAGGAATGTATCTTCTCACTCTGATGAAAATGATAGCCTTCTTTTGAGGAGACAGGGTCCTGATCAATAATTAATTTCAAATTGTCTTTCAAGAGGCTTTAAATTATTTGTGACATGTTTGTGGGATTTTGATAATGATGACAGTTTAATGAGGACTGGAAACCTTCCCAGATTGGTTAAAAATGTGAATGTAGAATTTGTTGTATGCTTTACTATGGTAGTGAATTGTAGATATTTGAATATTAACCAAAACCAGAGTGATGTTAGATTATTCTGTTTCTGAAACTGCATCTGAACTTTTTAAATGAGTGATCCTTAGATTCTACATAGAGCTTTTTGATATTTTGTTGTTCAAATAGCAGACACAGATTAAAAAATTATATTAGACTAGACAGTATTGGAGTCATAGATAAATTACCAGATTTTTGGAATAAACTACTCACTGCTCTGATTTCATTTTTATACATGTTTGACATGTTTTAGCTCTGTTCTTCAATTTACTCAGAAATAATGAAGCAAGAACGTTTTTGATGCCATAAATTGTTTTATTTCTAAAACAAATTTTAACACTGCTTTTAATGCTGTGCTTTATTTTTAATGTTGTTTATGTAAACGAAAACTTTTAGATTAATACTAAAAGAAACTAGCAGCCTCCAATTTGTGCATTCTGGTAAAAAAACAAAACAAAAACAAAAATCCCAAAACAAACAGTATTTATAAATCTTGCGTTGAGGGTGACGAGGTTAAATGTATAATTTAAAGATAAAATCTTCTAAAAAGCATTGCCAACTTAACATAGAGTCAGCTAAGTTTCAGTATATGAGAATATAATGTGACTATGACAATGTTAATGTGTTTAAAATGCAAGTACATAGTTACTCTTTTTTACAGTTCTGTGCATTCAAATATGGATTATATTTTTACCACCTTCAGGCATTTTGATCCATGCCCAAGAAGAACAGTCAGAATCTTTGAATTTAATTCCTTTGTGGGTGATGAAAATACGAGGTATGTTTTTCTACAGCTGCCTTATTGGATGACTCTTAAGGACTTGTTAGAATTCCATTTGCATGGGACATCTTTTTCATGCATTTCCTGATAAATAATCATAGTCAGGAGGCACTAATACATCATAAAAAGAGTACTGTAAAGTCTCTGTGCACCAATACATATTTATATTCTTCATCCTCTGTGTCTCCTCCCTCAGCTTTCTCTTTTGTGGCAGAAGAGTATGATTGCCCCCCCCCAAAAAATACATCTTGAAAACACACTTCAGATTTCATTATCAGATGATTATCGATTTCAAATGTGCTGATTGTCTTGAAAAATTGAGGGATCATCTAATAACTGCCAGTGCCAATGAATGCTCATATATGTATAATCTGTTTTTTATTTTGGCAAGAAAGAATAAAGGCAAGTAGTGTTAACGGTGTCTGAAATAATGTCTTAGAATAGATCCTATAATGGAGTGGGCAACTGGAAAAAGATAGTAAGGCTGCATTAGCCCCCTGAAGACCTTGGAGGGCCATGCCACTGCACCTCTAAATGCCCCCAAATAACTTCCATTTTTATGCACCAAATGCCTCCAAATACCCTTTGGAGGCATGGGGGCATTCTGGCCACATTTTCACACCCTTGAACCCCTTAAAGCCCAGGAGAGGTCCTTTTTGCCTTAGGAAATAACCTTGCTGGGTCACTTTCGGTTAACTTCCAAACGTAATGAAAATGGCCCTCACGCCTACTCACACTCCCAAAGGCTAACATTTGTAGTTATTTGGAGCAAAACATTGTGAATATTTATCCAATTAACATTTCTGCGAAAAAAAAGTCCCCTGGGGTGTCCTGGTGGCCACAAAAACAGGTTTGTAGGCTACATGTAGTCCACAGACCATCCTTTGCCCATCCCCAGTCTAGGCCCTAGAATGTAGCTTAATATCTGGATCATTTTGAAAATGTTGGCCCTATTATCTTAAGCCTACTGCAAAACATAGGTGGGAGTTGTTGTTGTTGTTGTTATTTGGACTACCACTTAAAGAATTCTACCTTGCCAGTATGGACAGTATGCAAGTAGACTGAACCATTCAAGAGGGTACAAGCACACCTATATCAACATTGCTGGCTTAAAAGTATTCTCATATGAGAACTGGGTACAGAAAAACAGAGATGGAGAAAATCACCCATCCAAATAAGGAGAAGGAAAGTACAAGTCATTGGCTTTACTGTGGTCACATCACCTTTTCATTTGCCTCCCCCCACAAAATTTTGGAAATAAGTTGTTTTCCTGCCCCTGGGGACTCTCATGGATGGTGGTTGTGTTGTGAGGGAGAGGGGGCTAACACACCAAAATACACACGCGCACGCACGCACGCACACGCACACACAAGATCATATAATAAGCAACTTCGAGTTTCAACTTCTTTGGTGTTTGTTTGGTCTAACTGCTAAGCAAATATTATTGATTTCATCAGACTCCCAGTCTTGTTTGGGACTTAGATTCCTGTAGAACTTTAAAGATTCCTGTAGAACTTTTAAGGCTTCAGCCAAATTCTGATGGTGAAGGTAGGGCTTAGCCATATATGTGCACTGATATTCATATCAACAAAACTGGAAACCTCAACAGCAGACTGTAGTTGTCCTAAGTCGCTTCTAAAAATGGTTTCTAAATTGTTTATTGAAATTCAAAGAAGATTTGTATATGAGCAAGGATTTGGGGCCAAAGATGGAGTCAGCGAAAGATAAGGAAGAAGTTGTTAGCATCATAATACCTTTTTGTGTTTCTTTATGTTTCCTAGGGCTGCTTTTCCTATCCTATCTAAGGCCATTTCTGCATGGGGTAATTAAAATGGTGCAGTGCATCCTCCACAGGGGACGTCTGCACCTTGGAGTGGACTGGGTTCGGACTACTTACCAGAGATCTGCACCTCCGTCCACTCCAAAATGACCCCATGTGGTCCTCCAGCGTGTTTTTGAAAGACCAGAAAAATCAGGTCTTTCAAAGTGCCAGAGCATGCCACTGCGTGCCTGCTCCCTTTTGCAGATTCGCAGGCTCGCATCAATGCGAGTCTGCTATCTGCGGGGGTGGATTTTAGGTGTGGCAAGCTTCAGCGGATGGTCAGGACCCACGTCCAACTGAAAACCGCCATTTTGGAAGGCAGAGCAGTGCGGATCTAGATCACGCGCTGCTCCGATTAACCCTGGACCGGATCGAGGAGCCAGAAGATCTGGTGAGTAACGGCAGGAAGCGATTCCCTCACGTTGTGCAGAAATGGCCTAAGCCATTACTTTAGAGAAATAAAATACGTGTCTTTTATATTGCTTCTTTCTATACTCATGCATCCCATCCAAATAGGTAGGAAATATCTGGGACATACCAAGATAGGCAAGTGTGTGTGTGTGTGTGTGTGTTGGTCTCTATCAATGTCACTTTTCTTTAATGTTACATGTATAATGTCCCACTTCTGAATTGCTCCATTAAAAAAAAAATACATGAAAATTTTGACAGATATTTGTGCATGTTTCTTCTAACATACACAATTGGTGTGCATTTCTACTTACCATACATGTTTTTTGCAATTTCCTCTCATATACCTAATGCTGTGTGGTATTTTCATGAATATGTGCATTTTTGTGATGCTTTCCCCTAATTTTGGATATGTTTTAAAATCAGAGAAATACATCGCAAAATTTGGAGAAGTGAGATGGGAATACAGGAAGAAAACTGTTTTTCAGTTTCCGTATTGGATCAGGAATTACGAATAAATTGTATAGATTTTCCCCCATGCCATTACAAAGAGCTATTTAATGGGGAAGGCAAGGGGCCAGGGAAATCATCTTTTTTGTAGATTGCTTCAATATCACTGCTATTGTGTGTTGCCATCTCCAGTGTTCTGGGGGAGACTGTGTGGATACTCTAGTTGTATAGTTTAATCAGTAGGTGGCACTGGACTTAATTCTATAAAAGTTGAAGTTATGAGTTTCCTGTTGCCATTCTGTTCTTTTTTGAAACAAGCTTGTCTCAGTGGTATTCCCTAACTTACAGAATTACTGGTCTGTAGTCTGAAATAAAATAAAATATTTCAGTGAAAGTCTAAGAGGCTCTATTTGTGTCTCCTTAGCACAATATACATAATAGCTTCCATAATTTTGTCCTGTTAACTGTGCTTGTGTTTCTTTTTATTTGCATACCTAACATCTCAACACAAAAGTAAAACACTGAAAAACTGAGTTAAAATGAATTGCTCTCCTCCTATTAATTTTACTTGCAGACATCAGGCCAAATCCTCCACTAAATCATTTCTTATTTTTACTGCATTCCTTGTAACACTTTCATTTCCTCCTATTTCATATGTTGCATATTTTCAGTGGCCCAGTTATAATTACCTCTATATAGAATAAAAATGAAAATACTTAATTAGGCAATTGTTTCAGAGACAACTAGATAATGATGGCCTTGAGCAAAATGGTCTACAAGCAAAAATACTGCGCTGAAAATTAGAGCATATAATATTGGTTTGAAATAAAAGTAATGGCTACCCATATGACAAGAAAAGAAATCATGGGTAGCTTTGGACAATATGGCCTTATGTAACCTTTTGGAATACATTCACATTGAACTGTAGAGATATGGGGGATGGCAACAGTATCAACCAGGGCATCAAATGTTTGTAGCTCCAAATTAATACTTACAGAGAAGTAGTTTAAGGCATGCATCTAATCAGAAATAATAGAAACACTATTTATAAAGGATTATACTGACATGGGACTATATTAGTATCTTACAGTGACTATAGATGATCAAGAGAAGTGCAGATGATGGGAGTTTACTTGTTTCTTTTTTTTCATGGCTGAAATGATTAGTACATAGAGGCTGGCATCCTCTGAGAGACATACACAGGCTAAGCTGTACTATGCATGTGGACTGAAATTTTTGTTCCATGCACACTGGTTGCATAAGCAAAGTGGTACAGCTGGGACTATTGCACATGTGGTGCATTAAAGTACACAGAATAGTGTGTGAATGAGCGTTGCTTGTATGCATTGCCTGCATATGTTGTACATTGCAATTGTACAATGGATTATCATTCATACATCTTGACCATTTATCCACATACTTTGTGCTGCTCTGGTATTCAGTATAGGGGTTAAATAATGTAACTCCACTGGTGTTAAATAATGTAACTCCTCTGGGAAGAGTGACAAATCAACACCTTAATTCTTCTCTGCTTGCTCAACTCTTAAAAGTACATGGAGAATCTGCTGCCACCCAAGACATGAGAGCTCTTTGAAGATGCCAAGAAAGACACACTTTTGACAGAAATTTGGTAGTAGTTTATTGCATATGCTAAGAGGCAATTACTTTTGCCTAGCTTCCCCAAATGAACATCTTTCATTTTTTTGGGGAAAAAATCATTCTAACATTGCTCTATATGTTTACTATACACTATTGGTAAGCAAATTATGTGTATCATTCCAACCAACATGCTGCTTGCACACGATGCATTGCTGTTGTTTTTCATATTCATTGGATTTCTTGCACTATTTTCTTGTAAATGGTATATGATGCTTAATTAGAGATCCAGAATGGTATAGTGGTTTGGACATTGGACTAGGACTTAGGGATACTGGGAACTGAATCCCTGCTCACTCATGGAAACCCAAGAGGAGATACTGAGCAACTCACACTTTCTCAGCCTCACATAAAAGCAATAGCAAACTTTCACTGAACAAATATTGCCAAGAAAACCCTATGTGTCATATGGCTAACTACACATTTAATTAAAAAAATTGATTAAACACTGTTGTTGTTATGTGCTTTCAAATCAACTTTGACTAATGATAACCTTGGCCATTTCTGCACTGGACTGCTATAGTGCTATGATTCCACTTTCAACATCCTATGGAATCCTAGATTCCATAGGATGTTGAAAGTAGAATCAAAGCGCTATAATAGTTCAGTGTGGAAATGGCCCTTATCATAGGATTTTCTTGGAAATGTCTGTCCAGAGGAGGTTTGTTATCTGTTATTGCAAACTGATATTTTGAAATCTATGTTTTTGGGGGCAGTTGGTTGGATGGACACTGAGTTCATCCTGGATACAAAAGGAAACTGGAAAGTAGAAAAAGGTTGTATGTACTAACACTTATGCTACCTATATTAATCAGAAAGGCTTAGTAATACTACTGTGTTTCTAGCTGTCTTATTCTCCTCTGCAATGCAACACACAGAATGCAACACACAGAAATCAATGCAACACACAGAATGCAACACACAGAAATCAAACAACTGAAATTTATCTTAGCGTGCTGACAGTGGGAACAACTTTCTTAAGCTGCTATCAAAAACTCTGAGGCAGCATCAGTAGAAAAAAAAAGACCATAAAGTTTTCTCCCTGTTGTCTAGCTGGAAGACTGAATTTATCTAGACTAAGTCACCCTCAAGTCTCACTGAAATCAATGGCTCAAGGTAGTTATAAGTAGGTTAAGTACTGTTGATTTCAGTGAGACTGATGGATGACTAATTTAGACTGGATTTAGCCCACTTTCACCAGCTTCCTTTTAAAATAAATAAAAAAAGGTAGTATTTTGGCTGTCTTCTGTATCTTAGGCTATTTCCACACAACACTGTTATAGTGCTATTATTCCACTTTCAACATCCTGTGGAATTCTGGGGTTTGTAGTTTACTGAGGCCAAAGAGCTCTCTGACTGAGAATTCTAAATATCCCTCCCTAAACTGCAAACCCCAGGACTCCATAGGATGTTGAAAGTGGAATAATAGTTCTATAACGGTGTAGTGTGGAAATGGCCTTCATCTGGTGATCCTGAATGTAATGTTGCTGATGAATTTTATTACTGAGGTCAGCATATTTGAAGCAGTTTCTGGGAATTAGGTTTTAGTAGGTATTTCAATAAAAGCAAAAATTATTTGACAAACATACCCTCCCTTTTTTTTTTTTTTTTTTGCCCTTGAGCAAATGCCTTGGCATACAGCAAATATATGTTCTACAAAATTCACAACTTAAACTTCAGAGTACCAATCTGATTTCTTTCAGTAAAGCTACATTTCCAAAAGTTCTTACAAATGTGTGGAATTCAGTGATAAAATTCACCTGTCTTCATGCACTGCCTAAGCTGTTCAGCTACACATCCCGCTGAAATAAATAAGTGTTCCATAACAGAATCCTAGACTTCAGTTCAGCAAACTGCTTCTTCTTAAATATTTTACTCAACCACAACTTGATAATTTCTCTATCTCCACTGTTATTCCTAAACGTTAATCTTCCTGTTTTGTGCATGAGCTCAGTTATGTAATATCAAAGGCCCAATTTAATTGTGCATATCCATGATGTATTAAAAGCTTAATGTTTTTGATTGAACAAATGTGGAAAGTTTAATCCTGAATGCTTGATCCCATCATCAGTATTTACACATGATATATCATCAGAATTTCTAATAACAACTATATTGCCACACTATCACATACATAGAAGTAGGAAAAAACATGTTCACTGGGTATTTTTGTTTTTATAAGGTAGATGACTGGAGAGTTTTATCTTTGTAAATTTTGTTCTCAATTCTTAAAGGTATACCACATTTTTTTTTACTATTAAGGATAGCTATTTTTTTTTTAATAAAACATGAACATAAGAGAAATAAGGTTGGCCTCTGCCCTTGATAGCCCAATTGGTGCTTGTGCTATATTTAAGCCAAGCTTTCCAAGCCCAGTGATCATGGGTTGATCCTGATCTATTGGATTGTGAATTTCTGTACATTGTCTTCTTGAGTTATTTTATTTCATCACCATTTTATTGTCTGTACTCCACTTTACAATTTTGTGATAAAGTGTTTTATATAAATCTTTAAGCAAACTCTGAAAGTTCCTGGGGCTAAAATCCTACCAATACATCCCAAATGTAATGCCAATGATCTTATTGGTACTACACTACACTTAATCTTAGCCAAAAGACCAAGAAGTGATGTTATTGATGACATAGGCTGACCTACATCAGTTATACCTGTGTATGTGCTTTGATGGGCATTGGACAGGGAGGTTTGAAGTCCTTCCTTGTGCAATGCCACCCTCCCCAGTATGATGCAGTTTGAGAGAAGCAGGATGCACCCTCATGGCCAGTAAGTGGCTGAGGTGGGTGAGGAGGTACTTGGATGCTATCCAGCTGCACTTGGGAAGCCAGGCAAAAGAAATATGCCTTGCCCTCCTGCACCTTCAATACAACATTTACGGTGTACCTAGGAGACTTGGATGGTTGATGATTCTTCCTTTGTCCCAGATGCCCAATTGTAGCTGGATGGTGCCTAGGCAACTCCCTTCAGCCTTAGCCAAAAATTGGCTGCGGGGTGCATCCTGGCACCATGGAGCTGTGTTGTTCAGCTGAGAATTATCAAAGCCCAAAACTATAATGGTGACAAAGCTTTGTATATCACTAGCCTTACTTCTGGCTGTCAGCCCATATGTCATGAGAAAGTCTATTATCTCTTTATGAAGGTGTGGTTTATGGTGCAACACAGAAGACACTCCCTGTGATTCTGTGTCCTAAAGCAGTTGTAAGGTTTCCTGATGGTAGTATAAATTAGTGTTAAGAAAAGTGTCAGAAAGGGGAGCAGAACTACTGACTTTCTCACATTTCTATTCTTTCAATCTTTCACAAATGTGTCAAGTTTAGATAAGAAGCAATGAAAAAAGTATATCAGGGTAAAACAACACTGTTCCTAAACCATTCCTTAGATAGGAACTCTGGAAAGTTTAGATTCTTTAAATTAATTCTTAATTCACTGATCAGGAGGAGTAAAATGATTAAATTTCCTGAGGAAAATGAAGAGACTAAGCCAGATCAGAAGTATGCATCAGAAACAGCTGGAAAAATTGGGCAAGTCCTTGGTTTTGCAAGCCTTAATCTGACATTTCCTGTTTTTGTAACAAAGAGACCAGTAGACAGAAGAAACATAAGCAGCTGTGAGGTCTAAGGACAGTGGAAGAATTCGCTGGATGGTTTTGGAGAATCATAAGAAAGAGAGATTATTTCTGAGAATTCTCCAAAGGGCTTGGGAAAACCCAGAGTAATCTAAATTGGAATGGATGGCTTTATCACTATCTGATAAATCATAGCGATATATTGACAAAGTTTGTGTTGGTTTATTGCTATGATTTCATTGTTGTCAAAGAAAGCAACAAGGTGTTTTTTCCCCAAATTTCTTCCCGTTGAAAGAAAGTTTGAAGACTATTGTTGAAGACTATTTGAAGTTCAGGAGTTAATCTGCTTGAATTTTTCTGTGCAGGAAACAACTTTTTTATATAGAAAATAATATTTATATTCAAGAATATTTAATGCACATAAAATGCTGTTTCCTGCTCAGAAAATTCAGTTTTCTACACAAAAATATACCATGTGTGACTCATCTACAAAATAAGTCCCTATTAGATTGTGAAGGTGTAAGCTAGAGTACTGCACATTGTTGCGTTTATGCTGGGAAGCCACAATTCTTCCATCAAACAATGATTACAATTCTGTTCCACCAAGTCCAGAAGGCAGCAGTGTGTTAGGGAATTTTCATCATATAAAAACTTATTTATCTCTCTTAAAGACTTTTTCTGCAATTTGTGGAGAACAGAGTCCTTTAAGAAGGGGTACTGGGGGATATTTGCATCAACATTGATTATCAACTGTGACAGACAGACATTACTGCATTGTTGTCACTTTCCCCCTCAATATGCCACTAATTAAGCTCAATAAACCTAATGGGGGAAATTACAGAATTAAACTCCACTATGCATTGGTAATAGGTTGGAGAACCTTTCTTCCCCTTTCCAATTTTAGCCTCCCTTGATCCATTGCCACCTTCTCCAGTTTCTAGTTGGAAGAGGTTGCACTCATCACCCCGATCAGAAGGAAAAGAAATTGAAATGACAGAGGTGGTAATGACAGAACTGTAACTCCTGGAGGCAACTTTTAAAGGAATAGACGATCCATTAGAGAGTCTGAGAGTTCTGCCTTGAGGCATTTAACAGAGGGCAAAGAGGTACATGAAAAAGGTCGTGGAATGCACACGGCTGCCCCCCCCCCATGGTCCCTAGCCCCATTTTCAGTTAATTCACCCTCTATGGATTATTTCACTGCCACTGTAGCTGCAATTTAGATTTTGGTTGTTTGGACCAATCTCATTTTTAAATAGGATTGCTTTGGTTCATCTCATCCAGCCCTGAGAAATCACACAGCTTTAAGATCATCTAGTAGTTTGACAGGTCTGGTGGCCAGGATTGGTGAACCTGTGTCACTCCCTTGCTGATAGAATCTGGTTTGCATATAGAAGCAAGAAAATTCCCACCTCACAATCATATTAATCATTCCTGACGATTTTTTTTTAAAAAACTGTTGTTAAATCTGGTGCTGGCAACAATTCCGTGGGAATTGTTAAGATGAGCATAAGGAAGACTACACCTTTTGTTTTTTGTATAACTTGTCTAAGAACATACACAATCTGTTGAGACAATAGTCTAGCAGCTGCACTATTTCTCTTCTGATTCAGGACAACAAATTGGGGGTTTTGTGCCAGGTAACAGTGGCCTCTAGTGGAATAATGGTGGTAATATAGTTAACATTTATTCCATATGCAAATCAAATGGACTCTCTTGTACGCTCGTCACAGTATGACAGCTACTAATGTACATTTTCTTTTTTATTTGTTGTTATGGAATATGACACAACATGGCCCCAAATCACTAATATTGTAAATTTTAAAATCTTGGAACTTTTTCCTGACTTTTTAAAACTGTGACTAATTCACTTATCTCTGAGGGAATAATATTCAAAAAAATCAATAGAAGGTGTTTGTTTCTTAATGCATTTTGTAAAATCCTTTGAATGCACGCCTCTCCTTCCTGGAAGGGAGAATTCAGCCCTCCAAAGGTAAACACTTATGTTTTATAATAACTCCTCCTTTTGCTTTGTTCTCAGTCTTCTTAGCGGTTTGAGCTGCCTTATTACCATGGTAAACCACAACCAAAATAATTCTAGTACAGCCTGGAGCTCTTTGACGTATATAAAGCATTTCACACATATAGAGACTGAATTGCTTTTGTTCTCTGAGGCTCCCATAGGCTAGGCAGATTTTGCTGTTAGCCAATCAGAAGCCAGTTGTTAGGCTGCACACGCTATTTTTAGCATATCCAAACACACATGCCCGCAGGCACAGACGGTTTCACAATGAAAGATAGGAAAATGAACGTCAGCAGAATAAAAGCGAATAATTCCTTGTGTTTTGTAAAAGAATCTTAGCCCTTGAGTATATTCAAAATTAAAGAGACCTTTGTTGGTAGCTTTTAGCTGAGGAAAGGAGCCAGAAAGGTAAAGGTTCTGACTGTTCCTTTTCCAAAGAAAACTGCAAGCACAGGGGGAAAAAAAGCAAGCAAACTAAACATCAATGCTAAACTTCATAGAGATTTGAAAAGAGATGTTTTTAAGTGTTTCATTTCACAGATACACATATCTGTTTGGAATCTTTCTTACATACTCATTTATAAATACTTTAAAAACTTCTAAAATACAGCCCAAACCATTTAAAGGTAAATCAGGGCTGATTTTTTAAAAAACTTCAGGACTTCATCAAAAGTGCCTTTTTCCTTTCAAAATCACAAGAATTATGTATTAATACATAATGTTTTTAAATTGTCACTATAAAGCTGAACCAAAACTTCAAATGCTAGGTGGATGTCATTCATTTAAAGACATGGTTTCTTTGTCTGAATGTTCAGGAAAAAGACACGTGTGTTCGAATCTTAGCAGGAACCCGTTTGGGAAACAGGTTTCCCACAGTAAAAATTGGAGATGCGTCCTGTATTTTAGTGGTTGTGTAGATGCAGGAATTTCATTGGGTGTTCATTTGGAGTAACCAGGTTCCCAACTCAATTTGGGAAAGCGTATTTAATTTTCAAATTCCTTGTTTATATGTGTAGCCTTTTCTCTCTCTCTCTCCATAGGTACACATACACACATACACTCACATGCATGCACATACAAAGAAAGAGAATGAGCATAACAGCATGAAAATGCAACTGCGCGCACAAGAGAGACTCACTCTTAAAGTTAAACGTATTAGAAGGAAACAGTGTAGCTTAATCAAAATGCCAGAAGCAACAGAAAATCTGGAACTGTGGGTGTCTGATAAGGAATACACATTATATTCTGTGGGAAGAGATTAATATGAAATAAGGGATATATATTCTTTGGTATGGAATCTTTAATATCCTAGAATAAGAGAAGGTCCTTTAAAATAAGAGTGTATAGACTTTGTGTTACTGAAGATGCTCGTATGATGAGAAAGTGGCTAAAGTACCATTAAGATTTTGTTTTGCTGAAATGTATTACCGACATTTTGTTCAAACACCAGCCTTGTTTTGGTTATAATTGAAAAAAACAACAACCTCTCCCTCATTTTAGCTTTTACCCTGTAAAGAAAGCAAAATTTTCTGATCAAATTTAAATCAGTACAAACTCTTTGCTTGTTGTCTGCATTTATGAACTTCCTCTCCATTAGAAGATAACATGTCTAAGATAATATAAAACAGTGAGAACACTGGCATTCAAAAACATCTTTGATAGTACCTGCCTTCCTTACTTGTCACAAGCTAATCAGCAGTTTAAATATATGTTCCTGCCTAGTCTTTTCATGCTGCTCTTTTCAATCAAGTTCTCTGACACATTGTTCTGTCTTCTCCTTAACAACATTCTTAAGCAGCACTGAACTCCCAGTTATAGGAGGAAGAGACTTCATTTTTACACTCAGACTATTTCCACACTACTGGCTTATCCCCACTTCAACCTATCTGTTAAAAATTTGAAAACATTTAAAACTAAAAGGCAGCTTTTGGGATTAGGCCAAAGGCCTCCATCTAAGCCAACAACCTCTTTTCTACAGTGGGTAGATAAATTGCTCTGGGAAGCCCTCAAATCTGATACAAACTCAGTAGCACCTTTATGTTTATCTTCAGCTATTACTGTTGACAGGCATGCTGTTCCTGCTTTGTTGTTGTTGCATGCCATTGTTGTTGTTGTGTGCCTTATATGCCTTTGAACTGACTCTAATTTATGGCAACCTAACCTAGAACTTTCTTGGCATGATTTATTTAGAGGAGGATAAGCATTGCCTTCTCCTCTTAGGCTGAGAAAATGTGACCTGCCCAAGGTCACCCAGTGAGTTTCTATGGCTAAGCAGGGAGGGATTCAGAGACTTGTTCACTGGTGGTGATATATAGCCATCTTGACTAATGACCAGACACTGATACACCTATCCTCCAATTATTTGTCTAATCCCTATGTAAAGCCAATGGACAAAGACTGGGTGCATAGTCCTCTATTTCATGGAGATGTCAGCCATTGATAGTTCCAGAGAACTTAGAACTTGTATTTGTACATATATCTATTCAAATGACAGTTTGCACATGAAAAATGTACCATTGTATCTAATGCCAACATAGAGCTGGTAATCCAGACTTCTAATACGGCATAAGCTTTACTGATAATGAACAATATTAGGAGTCTGGAAGAGAAAATTTTGGGTGATCTGAGCCTACAGTGGATGGATAGTATTAGCTCAATATCTTCTTGTTGTTATGGTAAATTTTTGTGGTCTAAATAAGAAACAAAACCACTGTCATTTGGAAAGAGTTTCGGTTATACAATTCCCACAATATTGCAGTGTATCTGACATCACAATGTCAGCCACAGGTATTGGGCTGGCTGAAACCATCATGCCTTCCACTCATCCATATCAAGGTGTATAGCACCCAAAGTCAGTCTAATTATTTTAGCACACGAGGCAGCAAATTCTCTAAATTTCTTATCCCCAACTATGGCAGTAAGAATGCAAACATGACCAAGTAAATAAATAGAAATGTGCCACGATTTCATGGCACTCAGAATTTCTTGTGCTGTGTAATGTCAGGCAGATCCTGCATCTTATGTGAAAATAACTCCATCAGTCAACTTGCAAAGGAAAGACATTCATGGGAACTGAAACAGGTTAGTGTCATGGCAACATGTGGAGAGGCCTCTTGACAGTTTCAATTAGGTCATTGACTTTGGGCTTAAATCAGCTTTGTTGCTGTGAGAAAACTGAGTGTACATCTTCCAGTTTTTCAATAACCAACACATGTTTGTCCCCTGCCCTTCCCCCAGGCACTATATCAAGACCATCACCATATCTCCATGATGGCTGGGCCATTACACTACTGCTTTAAATCTGAACATGTAAGATCATCTCACAATGAATGAGGTCTAGAAAGGGGGATGTGGATCTGAATTTAACATTTGGAGAACCCTTAAGAAATGCTGATCCAGATATATCTGATGAGTTACCTAGCTAAAACTTATGACTGATTTTGTCAACAAAAGTGCCTATTAGTTCTGGTCTTTTTGGGGCAGAGAACCTGGGCTTCCAGCAAAATACCACTTTCTATGCCCAGCAATTGTGCCATCACTCAGTTGTGTATCCGTTCTTTATTTGTGGCAGTACTACTCAGCATGAAGTTATAAGATGGAATATTTTAGCTGCTTATATACACAATTTCCATTTAAAAATAGTTCATTGGCATATAATAAATCCTTATTCAGGCATTGTATATCTTTCCAGAATTAACTTTGCTTCATTTTCTTTAGCCTCTGGTCTGCATATATGCCTCCCTCCCTTCCTGTTTCCTATCAGGACATGGATATGCTTCAAAATTGGGAGGTTTTATAAATATTTCACATGCTGGCAAAGGCTTTCTCTTTGCTCATGGATTGTCAGCCTAATGTACAGATTAAACGAAGTTTTCACAGAGTCAGCTCACCCAGCATGAATTCTGTTAGCTTTTGCTGATCCCATTATGTACCGTGATGTGAGAGTGGAGATTGTGCTGCATAAATATTAATCTAGCATCTTTTGAGTTTTCACTTCTCATTCATTTGCTGCCTGACCCCCTTTGCCATTTCTCTCCTGTGTAATCATTGCTGCTGAGCAAGCCAATTGGAGAGCGGGAGAAAAAAAATGAATTTTCAAGATTAAAACATCAGACGAGGAAGAGATTAACACGCATAGGCAGGAGGGCAAGGAGGAGTCCATTTGGGATTATTTGCTTTGGGGTTTTAAACTCTGATCCAGAATTCTCTCCTTTGCCTGTAGATGCGGACAGATTAAAATGTTGCTCCAAAGCACTAGTAGTCCAATACCGATTCTAGTTCTCTTGACAGATGGTGAAAACATAGGTTTTAATTCTTCCTCACATGAATGCAACATCTAAATGGGGAACACAGGGATGGGGAACATCAGGGATTAATCCACATATCATAACTGCAGAAGTTTGATTTGCCTATAAATGTTATCGCTCTATCCTACATAATTCTGGGATCTGGTGAAATACTTAGAATTCTGTAGTTCACTCCCCTGAATTTAAGTATTCGAACTCTCTGGCAGAGAATTCTAAGTACCTTATGAATCAGCAAATCCCAGGATTCCATAGGATGGGGCTGCAACAGATTATTTATTGTTCATTTATTGATTTAATCCCCCCACCTTTCTCCTAGCAAGAGACCCAGAGTAGCTTACAATGATTTAAAGCAAAGTTCAGCTAAAATCTTATTTTACCAAAATTAAAAACCAATTGAACTCTTCTGTTTAAAAAACACGTGATTAAAAACAGTTTAAGCACAGTTAAAGTGGAATCAAACTGCTAAAACTGTATAGTGTGAATTCACAGCAGAGAGTGTTGATACCTTCCGTAGTCCTACCTCCCCCACCGTCAGTCAATCATAGGAAAGTACCTCCAGTTGTTTGCTAAAATGGATGGGGGACTGCCAGACAAACCAGTCCTCAATCCATACTGTAGCTGAGGAAGTGCTTATGGAGACAGTGTACAGTGAATGTGTAAGCTATAGTCAGAGCTTGGGAAAGTTAATTGTTTGGAGTATGATCCTCATAAACCGCCTGAATCTCTTAAGAAATAATTAACAATGAAAGTAAAAATGGGGAGGACACTGCCTTCTGGGTTTCGCTAGCCAGAGGAAAAAAGCCATAAAGAAACTGGACTTCTTGCTTGCTAGGAAGAGCATGATGGCCAGGATAAAAACAGTATGGGCATATCCATTGGCTAAAAAGGGAGCAGCTTATCAGAGAAATTGCTGTGGGATCTGTAGCTTAAAAAGTGACTTTTCCAGCCTATTGTTTAGTTGGGGAGATTTTCAAAACTTGGCTCACAGACTGTACAGCTCCCATAGGAAATAGATTATACAGATCCCCAAAGCCTTAGAAATGGACCTTGGGGAGCTTCATGGTTCAAGACTTCAGTGAAAAGCAGGAAGAATATGCTTAGCTTACTTGCAATTCACTCTGATAGTTAATACAGAATTTTCCCTCAAAAAGCATGCTCATATTAACCCAGAATCAATGAAATTTCATCAGGGGGTCCTCATAAACCACCATGCTGCCAAGTGCAATTTATGTAGACTTCCATGGCTTATCAGGCCATTTTGATATATTTCTGTAATATTTAATTTATATCCTGATTTTCTTCCAGTTTAGGACTCAAAGCAGCTTGCAACATAAATGAAAATCAAAATACAGCTAAAGTTGATCAGTTCTAACAATAGAGAACAATTACAAACTATATAAAAAAAACTATCATATTAAAACCATGCATGGAATTTAAATAGTGTAAAAAAAATTTACAAACACAAGAAAGAGAAAAGAAGCACTGCATCCCTCACTGAAAGATACTTTTGCGACAGCCAGTTAGTGGCCAACACCTTGGAGGGGTGGGTTGGGGGGGTGGGGAAGGCCTTTTTCCTGCTGATGGAAAATAAACAAAGAGGGGCCAGCCTAGTCTCTTGCAGAAGGGAATGCCACAGTCTGGGAGTAACCACTGAGAAGGCCTTATTTTGTTTCTCCACCAAAGGTGTTTTTGAGGCTGGTGAAACTGAGGAAAAGCCTTTCCTGGAGATCCAAAACACAGGCAGGTTTTGGATAACCAAAACAAGATAACCAAAACAAGAAAGTTCTTGACTGATGTAGAGAAAGGATGAATAAATGAATGTATTAATGACCTCACATTTCTCCCAATAGGGGGCCCAAGGTGGTTCACAATATGGATTAAAACAAAATGCAACTTAAAAAAAAAGTTCAAGCAACTAAGTAAACTATCCTCTTTTAAAACAACTCTACTTTAAAACAGTTTAAAAGCATTTACAACATAAACATGTGCAAATCACATTAAAATACCTTTCTGCCATAACCAGTTAGTTTGTCGATAGCCTACCTTCGCCTGCTGACAGAAGGAGAGCAGAAGAGAATAAGGGAACTGGACAAAATAAAAAGCATCCAACATTGTGAATGAGTGGAACAGCTATCTCAAGAGAAGCCAGCAGTTAATGCAGTACTCACTCTGTCTCATGTGCATGTAGGCTGAGAGATATTGCCCAAAGACAAACTTTCTGGCTTGGGAAACAGGGACTTGGGGGCTTAGAATGCTTGCCTTAATGAGCATTATGGATACATAATTTATGACTTTCACTGTATGATTTTGTGCAAGATTGTTAGCCCTGAGCTCTTATGAGAATAAGCAGGACATAAGTGAAAATAAATAAATAGATAAATGAATGAATAGGCACATGACAGATAGACAGATAGACAGACAGACATACAGACAGACAGATAAATCTCCTAATAATAATAAGTATAGCAATTCTGCCATGGTTAATATTTTAATTTAAGCTCGAGAATGCCTCCTCCCTGCCTGCCAATCACCCCTGATCTTCTGAGCCTTCTCGCCATTCTTCTACTAACAGTTTTCTTAGCTGCTTTATTTGTAATGAGAAGCATCTACACTGGGATCTTGGCAGGCTTCAAATGGTCCACACAGTGCCCACAGCTGCAATAAGCTATAGCTCCACTCATGGCTTCTTCAGAACCAGAACAAAAAAAGAGGTCAACTGCACAATAGATAGGAAGACATATGCATCAAAGAATACTACTGAGAAAGAGCTGGGGTTGCTTCCTGTCAAGGTACTTGTATATACTGTGTACTTTGGGTGTATGTGTGATGAGGTCATAGCCTCCCATAACAATTCTGCCTCTAAATACATTGTTTTTCAGTTCCTAAAGCATTGCACAGAGTGAAAGACTGAAAATAGTTCACATCTAGAACTTTTATGTTTGGTGATCAATCATGAAATAATGGGACCAGACACAGAAAATTGGGTTTAACAAGGGTCACTTTATTTGACCTAACCTATTTAATCTGCATTGGCCTGGAAATGGAACAAGACAGGGGAGCATCCTGAGGCAGGTCCAGCTGAGACCCAGGCGTCAACCCCCATGACAACCTCCTCAGACTTGTCTTGGGAAAAGTACCTAAACGCCAAGGCAACCCAAATAATATGGGCTGCTTCCCAGTCCAGTTTAATTGGAAGATAATCCAGGGACTCCCACTCAAGTTGCAGAACTCTATAAATGGGAGTCAGAATCCCAGGTTATCTTGAAGGGTAGCATCCCATTCCCTTGGGACACAGAACCCTAATAGTGGCTTCAGGGCCCTATCCTACACCAAAAGGGTACCAAAAGGTGATCACCAAATAATTCTCCCCCTGTTACCTGCCAGAAGGAAGCTGATTTAAAAACATCACCCAGAGCCAATTCCTCAAGTCCTGTAGATACAGAATGGGGAAAAACATGTAAAGGGCAAAAATACCCATATAAACTTGAAGTGACCGAACAGGTGTCACACTGCACTGAGGGCAGGAGTATTGGTCATGCTGCAAAGATCAGACTGCACATGATAGTGGGATCAGGCTGAAATAGCCTACTGCCCCACCCCTATCATGTTCAGTGATCTGGCACAGGGTGCCAATCACCCAACATTCTGGTCTCTTCCATGGAGACCACCAAATGGTTACTCTCTCCAGCAGTGATGCTAGTCACGCAGGTCCAGGTAAGCACTGCTGTGTTTGTGTTCTCCTGGTCACTTTGCCTGCCCCCTTTCTTTGGATACTAAACTGTATTTCCTACAGTACTAGAAATTTGGGTACTGAAGAAAAATTTCATGGGGGAGGCAGAATTCTTATTTGTAAGATCAAGGCCCTCATTTTGCAGCCCCCCCACACCTACACTGCTGAGGAGGCACAGAATGAGTTCCAGGATATCTTTCAGATGGTGTAGTGCCTTCTCTGCAAAACTGTTCTGATGTCATCACTGGCAAGGATAATGGGGAGAGTGGAATTGCTATGGACACTGGTGGGAGTAGCTTATTGAGGTTACCCCATTAGAGTCTGCAGCTCAAGCAATTCATCACATTTGGCTTCGTGAATGAAAAATGCGACTGTGCTATGCTGGCACACTACTGGTGTGACTGTCACTAAGGTAGTGGAAAAGTAGGACCAGCCTATCAAGGATCTAATCTTTCCAATTAAACCATCTTCTGAAATATTTTGCTGTATTAAAGCCTGAGTAGATGTGTCACATCACATTGGCACACATCCATCACATTAGATTACATGCATTTCAGTCAATCAGCCCTGTGAGTGGTGCCATACGCTACGGCTTTTGGAATGCTTCAGGGTTAAAGTCATCACAACTGTAGGTTACAATACTTGCTCTCATGCAGGAATAAAAAAAAAAAGGAGGAAAGAGAGAGCAAGCAGAAGCACAGCATGTGTATTTATTTATGTATGTGGTATGTGTGTGTGTGTGTGTGCTAGAAGCTACTCTTCATTTAGGGCATATTTCACACACAATTGTGCTAGGCATTTGAGACCTCTTTTTTTCCTACTCAAAAAACCTCAACAAACTACAGTGATAAGTAAGTCAAACTTATAGTATAACGTCAAAAATAACCTGGAACTATGTTTTTTAAAAGTACTGAATAATTTACAGATTCATGGCCAATAAGAAGCCATGCACTTTATGCTTTGATTATGCTGGACTGCATAAAGGTCATATAACTGATTTGTTTTGATTTCTGTCCCACAGGAATCCACAACTAGATATAAATAAGGAAGTCAGTCTCCTCGAATTTTATTCTTGAAAGAAGCCGCAAGTAATTTGAGCAATTTTCTTCCTGCTTTCAGAAACAGCATTTTCTGTGCAGAAATATTAAATGGTTTCCTGTGGAGAAAGTGCAGTTTTCTGCTACATATGAGTTTTGTGCACAGCAGGTTTCAAACCACAGAGAGTTCTCATCAGTCTTAGATTATCCTCATCAGCGTTTTCAGAAACTCAAGAAACAGATTTTTGGCTATTTTTTGAATATTTTTGAATATTCTTTCCGTTAAAATAATTGATTGCATGGCTACATCACCATAGCTACATCCCCCAATTATTGTTGTTGTTGTTGTGTGCCTTCAAGTGATTTCCAATGTATGAAAACCCTAAGACAAACCTTCCATAGGGTTTTCTGGGGCTGAGAGTGTTTGATGTGCCCACGGTCACCCAGTGGGTTCCATGGCCAAGCAGGGAATCGAACCCTGGCCTACAGGGTCATAGTCCAACCCTCAAACGACTACACAATGCTAACAGTGCTAACTCTCAAAAATTCAGTTGATAAAAGCAGTTCTCCCCCATCCCAACATAGACCCTTTCCACAACTCACCTTTTCTCGGCGCTGAGGTGCAGTGCTTGTGTGAGCAACCTCTTGTGACAGGCCCTCGCGTCCAGGTTTCTTCAGCTCTGCACGAGCTTCCTGCTTGCATGAGAACCCCGCCTCTTCCTTTCGCTGTGGAGCCTGTGACCTTCCCAGGCTGCAGTGAGACAGGAAGCGCAATGGCCCAGCTCTCAAGGCTCCACACACATGGCAAGTGTGCATGGGGCCCCGGAGCGATGCACAACCGTGCATCATTTTTGGCTTAAAGCCGAAAATGAAAAAGTGTGTGAGTGGTGCCTGCCAGGCCCTGGAGCGTCGCGCAAATGTGAGTACGTTGTGTGTACTGCTCTTCACATTTGCGTGACGCTCGAGGAGTCCTTTCACATGGAATATGCTGTGCGAAAAGGGCCATAGCCACTTCCATGTTGTCAGAGAGAGGAGGATGAGAGAGACATGTGCAGCTATTTTCCTATAGCTAGACGTACTGTGACAGACATCTGCAGAGACTGCTAGGGTTCTTTAAGAGGTTTGTGCAGACTACTTGTTCGTAGTCCAATACAGTACAGGAAAATAACTGGGTGAACCCCTGTTTATCTTACCCACTTTCTGGCAGCATAGAAACCACTGTGTTGGTGTTGTGTGTGTGTGGCTGCACTGCCACAGCTTGGGGGGATTTGTTTGCTTGGAAAATAATTCTGACTTCTGCAATTAATGTCCAGAAAAGTGTATTGTAATGGCATAAGCTTGACTGTGTTGTTGTGTGCCTTCAAGTCATTTCTGGCTCATGGTGACTCTAAGACAAACCTATTATGGGGTTTTCTGAGGCTGAGACTGTGTGATGCACTCAAGGTCATCCAGTGTGTTTCCATGGCTCATTGGGTCTCCAGGTCCAATACTCAAACTATGGCAGAAATAATGACTGATACCAAATGTAGACCTGTAACTCTAACACCATAACTTTTCCTCTCCTGTATCATTTTTAAGACTTTTTTGTCTGATGAAGAAGCTGTGGACCTTTGAAAGCCAGATGGAGTTTGCATCATGTGTTTTGTGCATGTTGGTTAGCCAATAAAGATATTGCTTGTGGATTTTGGATTTTGTTTTACTTTTCTTTCAAAAGTAATATCCTTCCTATTGTTATCGTCTTCCAGATGCTCCTCAGTATTGCATTTAACAGATCATGGCAGAGTGTTGCATTTAAACATGGCTAGGGCTCCTATAGCTATATATTCCTACATGGCAAGGGATTGAACTAGATGGCCCTTGTGGTACTTTTCTAGATGATGATTCTATGAGTCTATAGCTTGAGGTGGTGCTTTGACCCTTTGGAGGTAGATAGCAACTTCACAGTCTCAGTTTATGGTTCTGCTTTTAATGTTCTCTAACTGATTTTAGAAACTTTTATCTAGTCCTTTTTATTTAAGTACTGTCTGGGTGTGGTAACACTGGGTGGCAAATTTGAGCCCCTCTTTTATACTCAGTTTTGGACTTTTATTCCTTTATGGACATAGGTAAATGAATAGAATATAAGTCATGGAGACACCAAAGTGTAATATATACTGGATAGCTTGATTATACAGATAAGACTATTAGTCAGGCTACTTTAGAGGCAATGCTGCAAAATTTGCTGTGTGGTTTCAAAATAGGACAATTTTTGTAATTTCCCAACATTCTGTTTATTAGGAGATCAAGCTGTGCTTTCCTACTTTGCTTGAATATTTTTGCACTCAGCCAGTAAACACAATTAGAGGACAGAAGTCTCCGATATATTGCTGGTTGATTGAAAGATATATTTAGGATAAAGTTCAGATTATTAATCTGAATGTATATGTATATGCATCCAGAGTGACAATGGGATAGGAGATTAAGAGGCATATTCTACCAGTTAAAAACTTAATTGTCCAACATATAGAAGCCTTCCTCAAAATGACACATAAATGGTACAGCATCTCTCTTAAGAACCATTGGCTTAAATGAAAATTATCACCAAATTGCTGCTCTGGGTCTACTGAAGAAGGAAATTTCATACATATATGGATTTCTCTATCTGGTATTTTTAAAATTCAAGAATCAAATGTGGCATGATATCCCAAATAATGAATCAGCCTATACATAGTAGAAAGCCACCCCAATGCTTTTTTTTTTTTTTTGAGCCTATGAATGCCTATTGTGCATCTTCTGATTAGACAGCACTTGGGCAGCAGTCAAAATGAGCTTTCTGTATATTGGAAAGATCATGGCAGACTCACAATCTCCAAAAGATTAGGCAACATCTAGAATTGACATTGATAGAGAAACTGGCTCAAAGCATGCATAATATGAAAGGTATTGGCAGCAGGGATTCTTTTGGAAATACCTGTTTATTAGGCATACAGCACACAACTATTCCATGGAGCTCAACAAGATATCAGCTATTGGCCCAGAGGAATCTTATTTAGAGTTTTACTGTTTTCAGGGAGAAAATGTTTTGTCTAAATGTGGAATCTGTTCTACACAGATGCCCAATAAAATAATCTATTTTTCAAAAACTAGGTTTGAGTGATAGATAGTAGCTTCCCTGAAGTCATTTTGCAAATGTCATGGTTAAATGAGGTTTTGAAACTGGGTCACCCAATATTATGGCCTCAGCACTCAGCTACATTTTAGTAAATCATTGATCAACAGAACTGTTCATATCGTGGGTACAAGGGATATTTTTCCCTCTCTTTCAGCCACACTGATAATCTTTACAAGAGTAATCAGGAAACTGGTATGTTTCCAAGGAATTCAATGGTAAACATTAGGAAATTGTTTATGGGATGTTTGTGGTCCACATTATTTCATTTGAACAATTCTCAGATCAAGCTTCACAGTTTCAGGGAGAATTCTGATTCCTCCAGGGCAGTAGAGCAATGGTTACGAAAGAGGCACAAATCTGTAAATTATGATTTCTTAAGTTTATTGTTCTCATTTTAAGTTTGTTCTATCCCATTATTGCATCAGTCTGCAGCTTAAAAAAAAAGTCTGCATGAAAAAAAGCATGTTGAACATGATCCCCCTAATATATTCATTTTTGTCATGTTTGCTTGATCTAGGCATTTTTGTGAGCAGTTTTACTGAATATAGCACTGTGTTTTATCTTTCCTTTCATGAATGCATGCATTTTTTTCACAATTAAGGGATTTGTTTTTTGTTCATAGTACTTCAGTGCAAAAATCTGAGAGGTTTAAAAGCTGAAAGGTAATTGTATTCTATTTTGAGTATTGATTTGGAAAGTGCAAACTGGGCAACCTCTAGTTGTACTTGTTGAGAAATGCAAGACAAAGTAGTGGATCTCCCAAGGAAAACAATCAAACTAGTAAAGCAGAAGCTGAACCACAGCTAGTCCTTCACTTCTTGACCCACACAGGGTCTAAGCAGAGAAAGAGAATAAGCTTAATCTTCTTTTTTAAACATAAAAGTAGGTTTACTTACAAATTACTTGTGCATGATCAAATGCATGGTCTAATGGAAGAAAGAAAGAGAAAATGGCTTCAGGTTAGAGTGATGCAAGAAGAGAAAGGTGTGGTAAAGCAAGCAAACAAGAAATTGCTTAAATATATGGCATGCCTAAACATATAACATATGAATAACATGTGAACTAGGTATTAGTAAGTATAGGCATGCAAAGGTTCCTAACTGCGGTACAACTTCAGATTGAAAGAAGCTCCCCCTCATTCTTTCTGGCCACTGAATTTGGCCTATATAGCATAAAAGATGCTCTTTAAAACCCTCACTGTAATGACTTTTTATGTTATGACTTTCCATTAGGCTTTGTCCTGTCCATGTGGATTTGGTTTCCCATGCAAATTTATAGATAAAGTAATGTCTATATCTTTGTTCAATATCAAAACTATTTGCTTATCACCTCTTTGACCACCAGGACACATGGACAATGTCTAACAGATGAAGGCATTAATTAAAAACAGATCTTAACAATGTTTTTTTTTTAAAAAAAGTTGTAAAAAGCACACAGTTAAAACAGTCCCCAATAGAAGCCTGGTTTTAATGACTAAAGCTCAGTTTTTGCTGTCTGGTGGATACTTAGTAAGGAGAGCTTGTCTTCCCTTGGAAACAAGCCCACAACAATAAGATTTCTTAAGCTAATATATTGTTGGATAGTTAAAACAATACACATTTTCAAAAGGAGTGCGGCATCTATAATGCTGATACATTCTTATAGCTGTGAATGTAGTTTTCTTCCACAGTATTCATATGCATCTGTTGTTCTTGATGGCCAGGATCATTGCACAGAAAGTTAGATTGCAAAACTGAGAAACCATGCAAGGATCACATATCTTGACAGAACTAAACAGGGTCCTCAAAAGGACAGTTGTGTGTTTGTTTTGTTTATACTGAAGCATTCTCTATTTATGAAACACCTAAGCTGTTCTTTATTTCTTTGTGGATAATAAAAATAAGAAGGTCACTGCCCAAAAGGGGATGTAGGGAAATCACCTGCAACTTTTTTTATGACTTTGTCAAGATTTTCTGCTCCCACCTTTTACTTTAGCTTTCTTGTCACTCCTTCTACCCTGGCAATGTCCCAAGATCTTTCTTTCTGTCTCTTGTGCTTCTGAAGATCTCTGAATATCCCATGTGATAGAAACCTTTGTATCCCTTCAAGTAAAGTCAGGCCCAGTACAACAGGTAATACTCATAGCATATCTCATGGTTCCATGAAGCCCTTGCGATATTTGTCAAAAGAAGGATCCTACTTCTCTTGGTAGACAGAGGAACCAGGTGAGATTATTTGTCAAGGTTGCCAAGGCTGGACTGTCCCTGGCACTAAGATTTCAACATCAAAATCTGAGATAGAAGGATAATGTCTTGGGATATGACAAAGGGTGAGCCTTCATGATCTTACAAGCATGAGGGAAAGCCCCGGTGATATAATTAAGCACAATACGTTAAGCATCAACCATAGCTGGAAGGAGTACACCATTCAAATCAGAAATACAAATGTAACCAGTGAGGAATACAGATGCACACATGCTTTTCATGCCCCCTCGTGTGCTCTCGTCCCTTGCCCCATACCGTTGCCCTCCCGCCCCTGTGCCTTCACCCCCACCCCCACCCCACTGATGCCAAGCAATGCCACTGGACAGTGCTGTCTCCTTCAACTGGCAGTGACTTGCCAGGGGATAGGAAGAAGTCATTCCCATTACCTGCTATCTGATCCTTTTAGCTGGAGAGGATGCTGCTGTTGCTGCTTCTGATTATAACAATGCAAAAACAACAAATACTTAACAGTCTAAATCTAATTGTAAGTCCCAACTCAAGCAGCTCATTTGAATCAATGGAACTTACTGAGTTCTAAGTGAGGTAATGTTCAGTTGGAACTAACAACTGGATTTAGGACAACATTTCTAGAACTGTCCTAAATATTCAAGTTCTTTGTGTACGTTATCTAGTTGTAGTCCTCACAACAATCCTGAAAGGTGGATTGGTATTATTGTCTCACAATAAAGATTGGGGAATTGAGGCTAAGAGAGAGCTACTTGCCTAAGGCCACCTAAAGGATCCATAGTTAAATTGAGATTCAAACTAGGGATTATCCAAATCAGAGTTAAAACTTTTAGCCTCTATGCTACATGCTTGGGATTGAATTTGGAACATTTTAGTTACTCCTGAGAAATGGGGTAGCTCAATGATAATCTTTGCTCTCCTAGGAACTGTACTGATAATTAATTACTTTTTTCAAATTAATTTGTCAGATATATTATAAGGATGAAATATTCACTGCACATATAAACCATGGGTTTTATTCAATTTCACAAACCAGTATGTGGTAATATTGAAATGGAGTATGAAAGAGAGCCTTGAGACTGACAATGAGGCAGGTTAATCCCTAACTACATTTTTCCTGCCATAACATTTTACCCTCTTCCAGCATGATTTCCATTAATTGACCTTGTTCGAAGGCTAAAAGGCAAATTAGATGAGAAGAACACAGTGTGTTCTTAAACTGCAGAGCCAGCCTGTAGTTCAAGAAAATGAAAGATCACCTTAAGCTGTGCTTTGAAGTTTCACTGATGTTTTTCCTAACTCATTTCCTCCCACGTGGAAAAAGCTTGCCCAAAGCAATCCCAGGAGAGAAAAATATTATTTGGCTAACCAAGATACATGTGATTCTCATAAACTGCCAGCAGATCAAACAGGTGAGTCAGGCTGTTTTTTGACAGACATTTGGCTTAAAATATCTACATTTCCCAGCTAATTACATTGTTGCCAGTGATGGTGCAGCTTGTTATCTCACTTGCACTTAGAAATTAGGGATAGCTCTATTTAGTCACTGTACTCTGAATATTTTGGATCTTCTGCAGCAGCTGGCTAATTTTCATTTATTGGTCTCTGAATACAAATCCTGTCTTTAAATTTATTCCACAGAGTCTAGTAGCACCTTAAAGCTTAACAAAGTTTATTATGGCATAAGGTTTAATAACATTTGCAAAGTATTCCAATTGTTGGAGTGATTATATGTGCAGGAAGCTGCTTTCTTCAAACTGTGCATTTTTTCCCCCAGTGGTGTATTACGCATGTTGCTTAGGAACTGTATTTTCCTTTCTTTTAAATTTTTGGAAAATGTATAGGGTACTGACTGGGTGTTGCAGAACTCTATCTTTCTGTATTTTTTGGTCAGTCTTGTCTTATGCTATACTGTATTTAAAATAGCTAGTTCGACTATTTTAGCAAGTTAGACCAAAGCCAATAACAGATTTTTTGCCTTTTGGTTCAAATGAAGAACTGCTGTCAGGAAACAAACAAGTAAACAAATGTTGAAAGAACTACGTATATTAATGTAGTTAGTCTCTCTCAGTCTCAGTTTTGTTGTATCTCTTTGAACCCCACTTGCATTTTTCTAAAAAATATTCTTGTTTTGTACTGCATTGTGAGCTATCTCCCCTCCCCCAATTTGGCATGGAAATTTTGTTGTGCTATAAACTGAAAACTTTGTTTATGCCTGTTTTCCAAAGATAACACATTTTTAATGGTGCACAGGTATTTCTATATAATTTGAAAAGGAAAAACAAAGGAAGGAAGAAGAGAATTTGATGCTCGCAGTTTCCTCCCAATGATGGGAAGTCAAATGATATGCGTGTGCATACAGTGTGACCTCTTCTGGTATGACTGCTGCACACGTGAATGCGAAGTCGCATGAAGCATTGCTCTCATTATAGTCAATGGACACAATGGGCATGCACCCACATGGGCACTGAGGCACATACATTGGGTCCATTGACTACAATGGGATGCAACACTCACATTTTTTGTTTTACAGGGCGGTTCCTGGAATGGAACCCCCACATCTATATCTATAAGTGGGTACATCGTATCTTCATTAATAGTCTCACAGCCTAAAATCTATCTATCTATCTATCTATCTATCTATCTATCTATCTACACATACATCTGGGAGGAATCAGTTAATAAGCATTTCTTTCTCTTCCCTATACAGGGCATTCCAAAATGTCATTATCTTTCGCAAGGAATGTTATACTTCGATTAATCTAACAAGGCTAGAGCATACCAAAACAAACAATGGTCTTTTGTCTCTTGTTTCTGCAATTTTCCTCATGGACTACATTGATAAAATAAAATGAACAGACTTGCCACACCAGAGGGCACACAGTGTTTGTGTAACATTACCTCTGACCACTCCAAGCAGTTGTTCATTTGGCCTTGGGAGCAAAATTCTGGCATCCTATCTTTTTCCAGCAGTTGTTATTGCCATGATCTTAACTCCCTTCCCAATGTACTTTACAGGGCATCAGCTGCATGGGGAAAAGGATTCTGCCAGTGAACAGAGCACAAGTGAATCAAGGTTCCATCAGTTTTTGAGGGGTGGGGAGAATGTTGGGGCAGGAGAATATTTTTAGTTAAAAATATATAAAATCAAGTAGTTGATGTAGAACACTGGCCAATGGCTGGCATCCTATTACTGATGTTTGTTCAGTTCATGCCACTGTAATCATCTTATTTGGGTTGTTGCAAAGCTCCAGATATCATTCCAAGCACGCAACAACCAAAACCCTCTTTTTAGTTTGGCAGCCCCTCTTCCCAAGACAGACTTTTGAAGATCAATGAAGAGCAAGGGCAGCTATTTCCTGTAGCTGGACACACTGTGACAAGTATCTTCAGAGACCTCTCAGGAGTGCTTGGAAGGTCCCTGAGGATTACATTGTTCCTGTGCATCAAGCTAAAGAAAAGTAGCTCAATGCATCTCTACTCCTCTCCCTACTCACACAGAAATCTTGAAGAAAGAATAATTGGCTGGGGGTTGCACAGGGAAATGTATCACAGCTACATGCCATAGATTTGTCTCTTGACGCAGTGCAAGTTAAGATACAATTAAAAATATTGTTAAAATATAGTCTGATATACAATATAGGTGAATACATTGAGACATTTCAATATAGATAAATATAGTTAAAATATAGTTGAGTATACAATATAGTTAAAACATACTAGAGGAAGGGAAGATAACGTTCTTAAAATGAAACAAGATGAAGAATGCTTCCTTGGCACCATGATATCATGAGATGTTCCTATGTTATGTGCTGTTATCCCCTTTCTACCCACAAGCCTTCTTTCCTCACCCTTTTCCTGCTCTGTCTCCTTTTCTGTCAAGGCTATTGTGAGTCATCCTCCTCTTCTATTGTGAGTCATGCTTCCTCTTGTATTTCCAGCAAGCTGCCTCTCAGAGAGCCAGTTGGCTGTTCAGTGGAGAGGAAATTCTTTTGGCCAACAAAGAATGCCTAGCCTTCTGCTGCACCATGTGGGATTATTGTGGACATGTGGGATTATTGTACACCTGTCTAGATGGTATAATATTTTCTCCTTAATTTTTTAGTTCTTGGTCATCTCTTTTTTTTCTCATTGATTTTTGTCCAAAACTTAAAAAAAATAAACAGATTCACCTGCAACATTTCTATCTATTAACCTTTTCACTCCAGATAAACTTAGTATTGAGTTGAAAATCCTTTCATAATTTTTGGAGGTCCTTTCTCAGGTTAGAAAACAAAAACAAAACATTCTTAAGCCCTTGGAGTTAACCAAGAAGGCATCAAGTGCTGGACACAATGGCATCACAACAGTCACTGATTGCATACACCTTCTTTTCTTAGGCCCTTTTCACACCTTACCTTGATAGTGCGATGAACTAGAGCCCTCACAATATTGCCAATATTGCAAGAGGTCCAGTAGAGAGCCCCTTGCAGTCTGCACACGGTAGGGCATTCGCGAGAGAGCACCAGTCCCCACCCAGTGCCTTGTCCACATGTTGGCATCCTGGGCCATGCCCAGGTCCCACCCTGTCCCCGCCCCACCGCCCCTGATTGGTCTGTGGTCTTTTTTTTTTAAATTGTTTTGTCAACTATCGTGCTAACGTTAACACTATAGATCCTGCCAACAGGCTGTTTCATACTACGTTGGTAACATGCTAATGTGCTAACGATAGCACCAGGTTTGGAAAAAAAACCCCACAGTGGGCTGGACCCCGGGGGCTGTGTTGTCTTGAGTGTGAGTGGCAATGCAGCCCCGGGGTGGCCTCTCATGGCGATGTATCGTGCAGTGTTCCCTGCTGCGATGGGGGCAGCGGCCAGCCTGCTGCTGGGCAGAGCATCCCTGGGAGCTGCAGCGTGAGGGACAGGCAGCAGGGACTGCCCATACCCCACCCACTCCTGGGGCCTTCCTGGAAGCACACCGAATGACGGCTCTGCAGGCCCTCTGGTCGCGCTACCAATGCATGAAAGGGAGGTTATTTTCACCTTTCAGGCGAAAATAAGAAAACGCGCTATCAGCACTATCTGTGGCTGTGATAGCACCTGGTTCACCAGAACGTCATGCGGTACGGTGGCTCATGAAGGAGGGAGGGAGCGTGCTTAATACGCTTTAAAAACACCATGTGAAAAGGACCTTAGTTGTAGCAGAGCAATTAGGTTTGGAAGAAGAAAACATCTTCATTGCTGAAGACATTTGAAGTGTTGTGCGTTTTTAAATTACCCTTCCTCATCTTTCTACTTTGAGGTTTCACCCCTCCTGCCCCCCAAAAACCTGTTTTCTTCCCCTACTGACTTTTCTCCATGTCACCACCCTCCCAAACCCAGAGGTTATTTTTTTGGTGGGGGAGTCAGTTTAGCTGTATGTCAAATTACTACCTGAGACTTAGCTGAATGGTATGTATGTACATAATCTGAAAGAAGGACTTTTTTGTTTGTGTGTATGTGTGTTTTAAAACAGTAAGGACTGCTCATATTTCTCTGAAACAATGGCTGCTCAAATGAATTCATGCCTTTTCTTCTGTTTTCTCTTTCTTGAAAGTAAGCTGTTAATGGTGTATTCAGTTTTTTCAGCTACCCTTTCTGGAAGCTTAACCTGAACCCTTTTCTATACATTGTGGATTAGGCTGCCTCCATTGGTGACATGAATGCACTGCACAAGAGATCCATCAGTAGGAAGTATTTGTAATTTTTATTTTTGTCTTTTAGATACCCCATTAAAAAAAAAAAGAATCAAGCAGTGTGAGGTTTTTCACCTTATGCAAGAATGGAAACAAATCCATTTGGATGACTTCACAATGCAGAGATTATATGAAAATCTCAGCGCTGCACTGTCTCTGTTGATCTTTTCCATACCTATAATGTTTATGTGGACAATGCTTGATAAATAGTCCTCATAATAACAGTACTTTTTGTGTAAAAGCAGAAAAGAAACAACAACAACAAAACAGTTTGAAAGACCAGCTGCTTTAATTAGAGGCAGCAAAAATTAGGTTGCACTCCTATTATATACCCAAACAAGGGAGTAAGTCCCATTGAAATTAATAGGACTTACTTCCAGGTAAACATGTAAAGGAGCTATGAGAAGATAACCCCTGTGATAATTCTTCTAGTGCCAGCCACAGTGAAGTTGCAGAGGAGCAATGATTTTAGATACAATGGCCTTGGTTCATTGCTGTAGGCCTGTGCAGGATTTCTTCTGGCTAGAGTCAGCGGTGCGACCAGGATACAAAGTGGAACTTTTATTTATTTATTTTGGAATGTAAAGAATAGGCATTCATTTGCTCATCCTTGATTGAAAGGTTATTTTAATACATCAAACTACTCAACTGAGAAAGTACAGTGAGAGGTTTCTTTGTGTGGTGTGTACAGCAGAGTATTTTGACTTCATCCAGATTGGACACAATACCCTTGCTTCTTCTAGATTCTTCACAAGGCCAGTGACAATATTGGATTATTGATTTTACTATTTATTGTTGTGTACTTACGTAAGTTCTGGACTGGGAAGAATCCATGCTGCCCCTCCTATCCTTTGTCAGGAGATGTGGGTTGAAGAGTAGACAATGAATCAGGCCCTCAAACTCAGGGATAGTCAGAAAATTAGGATTTCCTTGATGCTAAGTAGCCAGGATCTTGGTTTTGATATGTAGCTGTTAGATCTGGCTTCCCTTAGTAGTAACCCCTGGACCAACCTATCAGGCATAAGGAATAGCTTCAGGATCAGGATCTTCTCACTTGTAAACATCTCAGGATCAAGACCTCAGCTTTGATTAACACCCACTGAATGAGGTTCTCACTGAAGATAATCAATGGATCTCAGCTGCAATGCTGCCAATTGCCCACTAGATGGTGCATGAACTCCTCAAGTTATCTCAATTTACTTTTAGCATCACATATAGTTCATGTCACCAAGCCATCCACCTCCCACCCAACTGGCCAGCTTTGGGCTGGGTTGCCTCAACAGGCATGTCTTTACTTGCTTTACCCTGGGAAGGTGGACTGGTCCACCCCATAACAGGACAAATCCAGACAGAGTTCCCTTCTGGGAAATGCTGTCAGTACATTGTCTTCTAAGCAGCT
This sequence comes from Ctenosaura bakeri, assembly GCA_948474755.1. Classification (NCBI taxonomy): domain Eukaryota; kingdom Metazoa; phylum Chordata; class Lepidosauria; order Squamata; family Iguanidae; genus Ctenosaura; species Ctenosaura bakeri. Next base: position 176,692 of record CAOLHI010001150.1, on the reverse strand, counting down.
GTCTGCTTTAATGCCCTCTAAGTCACACATTTTGGCTTTTGTCTGTTCGGCTCCCATCTCTCCCTTCGTCCTCTACCTGTTTGGGGCCCAGACTTTTGAAGTGCTGCCCCCAGCCATGCCCAACCAATTCCATGCCCTCCAGTTCTATATGTAAGCAGGGATGGTGGTTAATAGCACAATACTAATTGATATTCCCAGCAGCAGGCTTTGTTGCAGCCATTAGCATTGCCAGACCAGGGCTGGCAACAGCAACAACACTTGGAACAGGAGGCAACCTCAGTCATATTGCTTGTCTCTCAGGTAGTTCAGGCTGTAAGTATTGCCCAGTTGCAGTGACTTTTTGCATTTCAGGACTTATTTGTGAAAAATTCAAAACATTTTTGCATAAAAGCCATTCTTTTTGTACAAACCCTTAGTTTTTATGTGAAACCTGATGTTTTCTGCATAAATGAACTTTTTACAATAAAGCCCTGAAATGCTAAATAAACAAACAAAAGTGCAAAATTTGTCATAAAGTTATCCGGCAGGGAGAGGACTGTTTTAATCCTCTGGTGTTGTCTGCCAGAAATAAATAAATGAAGATTTATATCTTTCTTCCATATGTGCATAGGCCTTTTCCTGCAGCCTCCTATCCCCACCACCACCACACATAATTTCAGGGGCTCTCCAGGATATTTTTCCATGGTGCAAAAGGGGCTGCCACCCAAAGGAATTCTGACCACCTTTATATGTATATAGAATCATTTTCTGTGCATGAATTGGTCTTTCTGGTGAGGATCTAGAGTTTTTGGCTGAAGTAGAGGATAAGGTTATGCCCTTTCTTAGTTGATATAGGAAACTTATTTGACTGGCAGTTGTGTATCCACATGGGATCACATCTAGTGGCAACTGGTGGTTCCCATGTAAATTGAATGGTAGATGTGCTCTGTGTTTAGTTCTGATATTAGTGTCATTCAAGATGCTGAACCTATTTGGGAAATAGGGTTCAATGCCTTCAATAACACCTTGTAAGGTGAGACTAAATCCCCATGATAATGAAATCACAGTCACCACTGATGACATGTGATACTGCAAACCAACCAACTACTTTTTGACCATGGCCCCCTTAAGAGCTCTTCTCAGGTTCCAGGAACCCCCTGTCAAACAGGGATATTACACAAATAGATAGAATGGAGTATGTAGATAATGGCTCCAAGAATGCTTGATTGAATGCTTGATTGAATACATTGACTCAGTGCTTTCTGATTTGTGACTGACTCTGAAGTGAGGCTGTACAAGAGACCCCACATGCCTGCTACAGGGTGTAAAATATATCACAAAAGCCCTAACTTTTGTGGATTTTGTCTCTTAACTTGAGATGTGGGAGCAGCTTGTGGAGGGGGGAATCAGAAGAGGGTCTGTAGTGAGAACTTGTGCTGCAAGCTGTCCTTAGCTGGCCACGCAGCAGCTGGTGGAAGAGGAGGAGAAGTGGGTTTTTAAAGATTGAAGCTACTGAGAGGGAAGGTTTCTCAGAAAAGAAGTACCTGAGGTGGTGGGAATGGAGGTGAAGAAACTCACAGATAATCAAATCTGTGAAAGTCAAACCTGCAGCAACAATAATAATGCCAAGCAACAGTATAATAACCACACTGATCTTAATATTTCGAAGTGAAATATCCAATCTTCATCTTTATTAAGACCAATACTATAGTACCCAGAGTTGCTGCTTATGTACATCAACGTCAGGACTTTCTTCTATATCCATACACCAGTTACATTTGATATATCACTTTACTATAATCAGTGCTTGCCATAATTAGGATGTTCATTCACTCTTGACTAACGTATGTCAGATGTCCAAGTGATTCCTTTCTACACGATCTTCTCCTCTCTTACATAATATTTTTCTGAAAGTCTCTTGAATTCTAAAGTCTCATTGAGCTTCCCATGATCTTTCCTATGCATGTCTGCTAGTTCATTTTCAGCTCTAGGAATTGCTTCTTGTTATCAGTGATGTTCAACTTGCTATAGATGCAAATGGTATTCTGAGGAAGTTCATTGAGCTGTTATGTTGACATACGGATTAAATGTTTCAAAGTATTTATCACAGCTTTCTGATTTTTGAGGAAACAGCTGATCCTTAAAACTAAACCTTCCGTTAGAAGCACTGTACAAAGACTGTTGAAAAGAATTTGCCTTATAATATTTACATATTTACCTATGCATTTGTTTATTTTAAGAATTCTGTTAGGTCTTTTTTCTCAAAGTGGAAGATTCAAGGTAATTGATTTCATACAGGAAAAAAAGTGAACTAAATAAATTCCAATGAAAGCAAACAAATTATAAAAAACAAAACAAAAAGAACAAACAAAACTAGAAGACCAAACAGAGTTCCAGCCAAAGCCCTGCCTAAGCAAAAAGAAGGATTCAAATGACTGCAGTACAAGTTGAAAGAAATTCCACATTGCATACTTATTTTAATTACCATATCTGCAGCAAAGCATCAAACCTACCGAGAAAATTATTACCATACCTGTGCATAAGGCAATCTTGACATATCTCTTGTAAAAAAGAAAGAAAGATATAATTGTGGGATAGGAACCTGGAGTTCATCACTAGCCCCACTTCCATTTCTCAAGCCTCAACCAGCTTTTCCCTACATTTTTAATTTGATGGTAGACAGGCATATGTTACTGTGGTCCAGGCCTACCTGGAGATAGCACACGATGTCTCTTTGACATCAAATAATTCGGCTTTCCTCTGCCACCCCGCTCCACATGTTTGCGAGGCCTCTGGACAAGCACATAAACAGGTGCGGCCGATAATTGCTGGACATTCCATTCTCCACCCAAGCAAGCCAGACAGAGGCAGTCCATCGCTTCAGGGACCTCTCCAGCAAACACCTCGGTGCTTATGCGCGATACTAACAAAGGCTCCCAGCCCTGAGCAGGGTAGCCTCACAAAGCTGTACTAAGTGCTCCGCATTTTCATACTGGCTACACTATTGTTAATTTGACCCTAAGCCAAACATGCCAAACTCTGACCTTTCCAAACCTTTGTCCCGCTCTTAAATCGCATTGTTCTCACTGAGTAAGGTATGGCCTGCAGTCACAATTCACCCTATAAAAATCCCCAATTCCGAGACCATCCTCAGATCGCTCCCGAATTCCATCCTGCCTTGCTGCCATTTTACCCGGCGAGCCTTCCCCTCAGTTCCGGTGACTGAGCCTGCTCAACCCGGGATCGCTCCCGAGTTCCAGACCACCTTGCTGCCGCTTTGTTTGGCAAGCTCCCCTCAGCGAACCGCGCTGAGCTTCTTCCCTGCACCCCAATGAACTCTATCTTCATACATCTCCAGGACTATGAGACAGGTGTCGTATCACCCATATCCCTCCGAAAATCCCTGTTTCCAATTCTTTAGTTAGCTGTGTGATTGTGGTATCTTTAATGTTTGTCTGTACTTAATAAAACATCATTTTTGCACTTTTGAACCATCTGACTGCTTGACTGACCTGACCCCATAGATGCTGGGTTGCAAGATCTTGCTAAGTTACTCTGCCTCTCGCTAGCTTTAGTGAGTGCTCCAGCTAATTCTCCCCAAGGTTGTATTGTTGTTGTTTTGTTATTTGGGCTCCCCTCCCGGACCCCCAGAGAACAGGGTAACACATAGTTCTTGAACAATTATAACTGCCCAGGGTCCCTTTCATGTTAGGCAATTGTAGCACTGTGATTCCACAGAACCCACAGGTAGCTACATTGCTGCTGGATTTGCTTCTGTGATGGACATTCCATGGCAGATGCCAAATTTGTTAGTGAATTTTGATGGCAAAAATGTACATGAAGCAGAAAAGGCGGGAAGGAAGCAAAGACAGATAGGAAGCAAGAAGGAAGGGGGAAGACACACACAAAAGCAGAGAGTTTCTTGGGGGAAGGAAGACTTCGTAATATGTTCACTGTTGTGGCAGCAGTGGTTTTAATGGTAGCATGGTATGGTAACGCAACAGAACTGCAAAAATAGCCAGGGGGTTGCAAGTGAGCTGCATGTTGCCAACATCTTGCATAAATAGCAAAAAGCAGATATTTAGCAGCCAGTCTTGTCAGCATTGTACCATTGTAGCTGATATCCACTGACCTGGGATGCTTATCTATTAACCTCATAAACTGATAATATAATAGTTATGCAGGGTTTTTTTAATGGTTATTGTGCATAAAGCAAAATCATGATAGCTCTTAAATAATTTCACCATACTGCTTTACTGGAGGATTTCTGTCTGTGTGTCTGTCTGAAAAATGCACATGTGCACAGTCTAACAAGACTAATGAACCAAAACAAGAACAAAAATAAACATTTCTTTATCTTTTCCCATAAATGTTCAGTTGCACACTTATATTGTTATACTGTATATCTCATCACATATATATTTATATATATGTATACATGAATTTATATTTATACACACACACACATGAATATTACTGTGCATTGGTTATACACATATACTATCTTATATAAATTTAAAAATGCATATTGTAATTTTTTTAAAAAACATTGCTTTATAACTTGAAAAAGAGCAGATACTGAGTTTCATCTGATAGCTAATCCCAGTGATCACTCAGTGCCACATTTGTGCCCCTCAGTTTTCTATACACAGTGTAAACACAAAGCCAATCATATTATATTATATTGATAGATGAGGTGTCAAATCTTAGAAATACCTCTGCTAATCCTGATGGAGCAGTATAAATGCATTATTAACAATGAATTTGCTATGCTATTGTGATATTTAAAATCAGCTGCCTGACGCAGTTGCTTCACTCTGCCTAAGGACAGGTCAAGTCAGAACTGAAAGGTCACATATAGCAGAAAAAGTGGAGAAAAATGTCCACCTCAAATCTTACAGACATACAGACAGATCATACAGTATAACATTGCTCCATGATATATTTCTCCATTATGTGGCTTCATAATTCCAAAATAATGCAGGAAGAGGTTGAGAGAGATTTACTTGAGAATTGTAAACATTTTTGAGAACTTGGATGCAGATTCATTCTCTGAACACCAGATGGCAGTCTTAGCTTTATATCAAACTTCTCTAGGTGTGTGCTGTGACTCTTAAATTGTATTTTCAAGTTTCTTTTGCTGATATAACATAACAGATAAGATTTTTAAGAAATGTAAGTATGAGTTCCCTGCCTCCTGTTTGTCAACTACTTAGTTTATAAGGCATTTTACCAGGGTTCAGCTGAAGTGCTTAGAAATATTTTAGTATTGTAGAGTTCAGTGGGACTTTCTTTCTTTCTTTTTTTAATGAAATGGAAGAACTTGAAAATGGGGTTGGGAAGCTATATCTTCCACTTTGTTTCTTTGAAAGTAGCAAACTCACAAGCTGCTGGGATGGGCCATGGCACAGTGGTGAAGCACATGCCTCGTACTGGAAAGAATCTCATGTCTGGAATGCTCTTATAGACAGTTTAGATGATGGTAATGGCCTAAGTAAGGCAATTTCACATAGTTACATTAGTTTTCCCTCACTAAGTCAATGTCAATATTTACATTGATGGCCAAGGGCAATTTGCAGATCCGGGGGAAACCACAGTGGTTTGGGTGTTTCTATAAACAATACAGCAACCATTATTTCAGTGGACAAAAATCTCAATATCATAAACAATCATTGATATAAACTTTCAGAAACCAATGAAATCAATATTCTGCTTACTCTAACACTGCATCCTAGATTTCAAAAACGGACCTCATAGTGTGTCTATGTTGTACCAAACAACACACACATACACACTTTAAAAAAAAAAAGGACACGGAGGACGGCACTCAAATTGATGGATAGATGGGATGAAGAATTCACTTTTCTGGGAGATATGAATCATGTAAACTTGAGGAGTCTCATATTAGTGGAGTTCCATTCATACTAGTTCCCTTCACTTGATCTGAAGTGATTTTCTTTCTAACAATAGATGAGCCTCCGATCATGGGGAAGGAAGGAAGAGAGAAGGTCAACTGCTTGTGGAACATTTGAGCCTATCTTGCTATGAATACTAATTGGAAAATGCCCTCTACAAAAGGGAATAGTAAAACTAGAAAGAACTGTTTTGACAAGCTGGAGATGACATTGCCACTGAAAGCATACGACAGATGTCTGAGTAGTAAAGAGGTGTAGGTGGGGACTGCAGCTTGGAAGCAGCCCTTGAGTGGCTGCATAATGCCAACCCCCTTTCAGATTAAAAGTCCATGACCTGTGGTGGAAAGTGTTTATAATAGCTGGTGTCATGAACAAAAGAGGGAGGTCTATATTATAGTGATCATGCTTTCAGCTGATGATAAATATGACATGCTGGAAATGAAGGGTTAGGAACATCCTGGGAAGGCAAACCCAGAGAATCAGCATAAACTGGTGCAAGCTTTTATCACAGTGTACATGTTTTTGGGGAAAGTGTGCATGTTTTGGGGGGAAAGATTGAGGGAGATCTGCTAGAGAAAGTAAACAAGAAAGGTTTTAAATGTCTGAATATCCTTATTATATGCATACTGGTGTGCAATTTCCTTGTAATCCAGTCAAGGTATACCCACTGCATAGAGTGACAAACCAAAATGAAATATATCTGATTTCACATACAAGGTGTAGTTCATAGCATGTGTACATTTCTAATGGCAAAGAAAGGAGGAGGCAAAGGCGAAGAATGAGGATGATGATATTAAAATTGTAATGTCACTTTATCCACAAAGTGGGTGGAAGAGACAGGCTTCTAAATTGTAAAGAACATTTGGCAGGACTAAACCAATATACATTTCCTCCTGGGCTTGCAAAATTACATCACACAGGCATGCATAATTGGATTATATTTTTGTGGAGGAAGCTGCCTGGGGAAGTATGATGAGAACATTTATTGGACAGTCTGGGCTAAATTGATATGTGTTGTCTGACCTGATGTGAGACACCATCGTATGTCCATATGTTCCTAATTGAGCACCTAGAAATGAAGTCCTTTTGCATCCTTTCCAAGGGTTTAAGTCAGCCAGGACAGACATTGCACATATTGCCTTGATCCCAAATACATCTTTAAAAGCAGATATAGAACTTTCATGAGGCAGAGTCTATGCTTGATATTAAAATGGCTGTCCTAATTTCCCTCCCGCACACCAATAGCATGAGAAATGCTCAAAAAGACTTTCAGGGTATGAAAATGCCCTGTTTGTAAAGGTTGTTCAGCTGTAAAAGTTGCTGATCGAGGAAAGTCATCAGCTCCCTAAGGTGAGGACTTTTGGGACAGCATTCTGTTGGTGATATACACTGCTATGACTCAGAGCTGTGGTGGTTCCCGGTGAGTTTCCAAGAAAGGAAGGAAGGAAGGAAGGAAGGAAGGAAGGAAGGAAGGAAGGAAGGAAGGAAGGAAGGATTGTAACAAATGGGCACAAATATGGCACTGGTCCTTGGCGCATAGGAAAAATATAACTGCTGGTCCCCATATCGAGTAGCTTTGGAAGTACTGATATAACAGTATGTAATTGCAGAAGGCAATATCCAGTACCTCCCCCTCTCCCATGACAAACCTGTGTTGTTGGTGTCAGAATACCTTCCCCCTCACACACACACATACAGTCAGTTCCAGGTGGGAATGAGAGGAGAATCTTAGGTACAATCTGGCTCAATTTATGGAAATCGAGAAAAAGGGGAGTTTTTAACTTCATGGGCCTGAATAGTATGTGGATATACATATCCATTTAACTAATCTGTTGTTAGTTAATCAAACTGTTTTGATGTACCTAAACTTCACATAGTTAAACTGTGTTAGACAGTGGCCCCAACACCGAGTGGAAGAAGAAAGCACAGAGGAAGACTTCACACAAAATTGCAACCTTCTTTCTCACGATTTCTAGTAAAAGAACATTTTAGTAGTTTTTTTAAAATGAATTGAATAATGTCTTATGGTTTTGTGAAAATGAAGAATGATTTTGATTTGGGCAAGGCTATATGGTTAATAGGTCTATCAAAACAGCTGAAAGCAGTCCTTGTATTTTATGTTGATGTACCCATAGAAACAGTTGTAAACCTCCCTTTTACATACAGAGTCTTTAAAGTGTAGCCATGATAGTTTTTGCCAAATATTCAAAGCCTCAACATGCAAAAGAGGAAATATGTACAGGCTTATACATTGTCAGTGCTCAAATACAATCACCTTTCAAGTGATTTAAATTGAGCCAACATTAAAATCTTAATACGAAGACTGAAAACTTGCCTTTGATTTATAGCCAAATGTGTTCCCAAACAAACAAAAGAAATTTGCAAGTCTACTCTTGGGTGGTGTGTGCTCCTATAAGGTATTACTTACCTATTTCTTCTGTAGTTTTCCAGCTCTTTGTTTCAGGTGCACAGTAATGCATTTTGAAGTCTTACTTTTGTTTTGTTACCTTACAGAAATCAACGTAACTTCAAAGTGTTTAAGTTGGAGAAGATCATGCCCAAATTATCCTAAAGTAATGGGTCAATTTGGTTAACCAAAATAGCTAAACTGATATGGATTCTATGTGGATGTGCTTAAACGTTCACACAGTTAAACTGTGCTAAACTTTATATTTAAACTTATTTGGTTGATAACAGCCTGTCCATTTTTCAGAAAGTTAATCAAATCTTCCCCTGTCAACATGTGTCTATGTATTATTTAATTTTTACTTACCTGTATAAGATAGGAATGAATCCACCTCTGTTGTTGGCGGTGCTGTTATTACTGGCTTGTTTCCTTGATAATCTGCCATTTTAAAAAATGCAGACATTCACATTTAGTTATGTCCAAACAAATATTTTCAGTGTATTTTGTCTGAATGAATGGCTGAAGTATACACACTTTGTAAGGTTATCTTAATGTTTGTAGGGCTTTTTCAGCATAAAATTATGTTATGATATTGGGGAACTGCAAAAGCTATTTTTTATGGGTCTAAATCTAATTGCCAGGTCCAGGAATTCCATTTGCTATGTCAGTGGGAACTTGCTATGCCAACATGTATGTAAGTCCTATTGTTTCAGTAGGTCTACTGTAAAAGGTTTGACAATTTGATTTAAGTTTTAATTTCAGTTCTTTGGTTAGTCCAGGAGATACAGATAATTTCATATCAGAAGTCATAAAGACTGGATTTCTAAATTGTCTTTACATCTACATTGATCTTTTTCCGCTTTCCAAATTGATGTCACCATCTTTGAAGAACTATAGAGTATTTTGAACATGGACATGGCCTTTGGTGCAGTTACCAACATCACCATTAGGAGAGCTCTTCAGAGCTGGCTACTATTGATGATGCTCCTACTCAAGCTCCTCTCTTCTGATGCTGTACAGCTTCTGAGTGGCCATAATGTAATTGTGCGAGGTGCCCTACAGCAATGCTACAATTTTGTGGACCATCACAATGATAACCCTCCAGCACTCACTGGAGGAGTGTTGCTCATGTTCCCACAATGTCATACCTGCCCACTCAGTGTAAAGGGGTAGAAGTGATTAGGAAGGGAATGCCTGCTGATTTGTGGAGACCCATGCTGACATAGAAAGACGATCAGAAGTTTCCTCAGGACTGGAACTGATCCTGAGCTCTTAGGCTTAGGATCTTGTATGTATCTATTAAAGGCCATTAGCTGCTCTTTGGCTTGTCACAGTCTCATAGTATTATTGTCAGAATGAAATAGGCATGTAGTCTATTCTGAACCCCTCCTCCAATATATATATACATATATATATAGTGGAAAAATAGATGGGGAAAGGAGGAAAAATAAATTTCCTTGCTTACCGAAAAATGCAACTTCATTCCCTACTACTAAGGCAATTACATTTCAAGGATTTTGATTGCCTCTTCCAGCATTACAAAATCTTGCTTACAGAGTGTGTGTGGACTGCTAAAGGGGGCATATCAAAGAAAAAGTTAATAATGATGTTGAGGTCAAAAAAGGCTAAGAGAAAAACTCAAATGGCAATACTTCTATGTCAAATCACATGGCTAAATCTAAGATCATTCTGATGCTTACCTAAGACTCTCTAATATTTATCTGGCTTTGTTTTGTGTGCGTTGTTGTGCAAACTTGCAGAAGTGCTATGGAAGTTTGAACATAAGGAAGTCATATATAGTTGATCTTACCACACCATAACCCCCCCTGACCTGCTGGATAGCAAAAATTGATGAGCAATATTTTCCTACAAACTGGACACTTATGACTCATGCGGTAGAAGGATACTGGCTGTAAGCATGTGCTAGGTCAGGATGACCTCAGCATCGCCAGGTCATAATTTCAAGAGGATTAGATGGAAATCCATTATTGTTAATGGCTTTGGGATAATCTTCTCAACAATCTGACCTCCAAAATACAAAAGAAGAACAAACTGCCCAGTGAAGAAGTCAAGCACTCGTGCTCTGTGGATATCCTACAGAGACCTCCCCTATTCACTTTACCTGATCAAAACATTAAGAGACTGTCATGACTCTCATCAATGCTTGCCACCTAAAGTTAAGACAATCAGCCTGTTCTGTAGCCCTTTGTTTGCTCTGCCAAAAAACAATTACACACCCCTTCCGGGTAGGAAATAGGGTCTAAAAACCCAGTTCCACCCCAGGTAATTTGCTAACGTGTTGGGCATCACGTTACACCCCAGACTTCTGTTCCTCTATCTTGCCCACAAACTCCTATTTTGAGCCTCTGTTTCCAGACCAGTGAATGTCACCCTTTCCACTCAAAATCTCTCTCTATTCACTGTTTCTCAACTTTGCCTTCAATGGTTCATGAGATTTCTTGATTTCTTGTATGTATCTATTGATTTCCAGTAAAATACCCTGTTTAACTTTTAACTGCGGTCCTGTCTACAGTTAGTACTGGTGCACACAAGTGAACAGATCCTGCTGTTATTCTCGTCTTGCAGGCCTCATTTGAGCTAATAAGTCCCTAAATCCTAAAGAGACACTGGCACTGCTGGAGGACCTTGAGGTCCCCTACGTTTTAGGGTAACTTGGAGGACAAGGAATGCCAGTGTGCACGATTTCAGTCTCCCCATAGATGAATGCTACCTAGATTGGTCATCTGTTAGGGTTGTAAGGTACAGTGCTCCTGTCCCTTTAATGACAAGCAACACCAATTGAAAGTCCTTCTTCTATGTTACTGTTAAACTACAAGAGCCCTGTTCTGTATTTCATGGGACAACCCTATCACATGCACTGGAATAACTGTTACTTTCTGAAAACTGACTTGTAGACACTGTAGCCATTCACATTGAATGGAAGACTTCTTCTTGTCTGAATGAAGGAAAATGTGATCTCCTTCTACCTACAGTAGTTGGAAGGAGAATTGGCAGCCACCTGTCAAATAAAATCATGTGAAACTTAAGATTGTTCCAGTCTAGCAAGCAACAAAATTCTATTCCAAATTGTTCGCTTAGGTATTAGTACTTTTTATGGGAGAAGGGAAAAAAGGAGTGAGAACTAAGATTAGTATGAGCGAGATTCTGTCAAATTATCTGTTCCATGAATTGACAAACCTGCTGCAAACTGAAAGTACATGATGCTGAAAGTGAAGGAAACTATTTGAAATGAGTGTTCTTAAAACAATAGTGTTTCTGATTTGGTAGAGAAGATTTTAAAGAAATTTATAGTTTTCTTATCAGATCCTGCTAAGTATATATGTTGATTACCATGGATAATTTGGATAGTTTGATTTGGGAAAAATCAACAAGTCACTAGAAATACTTATGGATAAAAGACAAATTGGAAGGTCTTGATGATGGGGATATACACATGCAGAGTAACGATATTGGTATAATGGAGTAATTCCTGCTGTAATGAATGTTGTTGTTAGAATCGTGGATTCATAGAGCAGGAAGAGACCACAAGGGCCATCTAGTCCAACCCCTGGCCATTCAGGAATACACAATCAAAGCATTCCCAACAGATGGCAATCTAGACAATGTTTAAAAACCTCCAAAGAAGAAAACTCCCCCATGCTCCCAGGTGGTATATTCCACTGTTGAACTGCTCTTACCATAAGGAAATTCATCCTAATGTTTAGATAGAATCTCTTTTCCTGAAGCTTGAAGCCATTGCTCTGTGTCCTAGTCTCTAGAACAGGAGAAAACAGGCTTACTCTGTCTGCCTTATAGCATCCTTTCAAATATTGAAACATAGTTATCCTGTCACGATAGGGCATGATTTCCAGTACTTTTACCAGTTTGGTTGCCCTCATTGGGACACATTACAGCTTGTCAATATCCTTCCTGAACTATGGTACCCAGAATTGGACACAGTATTCTAAGTAGGGTCTGACCAAAACAGAATAGAGTGCTACTATTTCTTCCCTTGACTGAGACACTATACTCCTATTGATGCAACCCAGAGTTATATTAGCTTTTTTAGCTGCAACATCACATTGCTGACTCAGTTAAGCTTATCTACTAAGATTTCTAGATCCTTTTCACATGTACTATTGTCTAGCCAGTAGTCACCCATCTTATATCTTTGCATTTAATTTTTTTGACCCAAGTGTAAAACCTTACACTTCTCCTTGTTGAAATTCATTTTGTTAATTTTGGCCCAGCTTGCCAATCCATTAAAGTTATTTTGGATACAGATCCTGTCCTCTGAGGTGTGAGCTACCACTCCTAATTTGGTGTCATCTTCAACTTTGATAAGAATGCCCTGTATTCCCTCATCTAAATTATTGATAAAGATGTTGAATTGCACTGGGCCCAGGAAAGAACCCTGTGGCACTCCACTAGTGACTCCTCTCCAGGATAAAGAGGAGCCATTGGTGAGTACCCTTTGGGTTTGGTTGATCTACCAGTTACGAATCCACTTAACAGTACCATTGTTTAGCCCAACTTCTACTGGCCTGCTTGCAAAAATGTCGTGAGGGAACCATGTCAAAGGCTTTACTGAAATCAAGGTGTGCTTTATCCACACCATTCCCTTTGTCTGCCAAGATCGTAACTCTATCAAAAAAATAAATAAGATTAGTCTGGCATGAGTTGTTTTTGAGAAACCTATGTTGACTTTTAGTGGTTACAGAATTCTTTTCTATGCTTATGGACTGTCTGTTTAATTATCTGCTCTAGAATTTTACCTGGCATTGGTGTCAGTCTGACTGGGTGTTTGAGACCTTTTTTTTTTTTTTCATATTGAAGATAGGGATAATATTTGCCCCCCTTCAGTACTGGGACTTCTCCCGTTTTCCAGGAATTCTCAGAGACTATTGTCAGTAGTTAGGAGAATACTTCTGCCTTTTATTGTAATACCCTTGGATATAGTTCATCTGGCCCTGGAGATCTGAGTAGTTAGGTATTCTTGTACTATCTCTTTACCTATGTTATGCTGCATTTCCTCTACCATATCATCTGCTACATTTCCCCCAGGTTGAGCACTGTTTTCCTTTTGGGAAAAGAAAAAAAGAAAAAGAAGGTTTGAGTAGTTCTGCCTTTTCTATGTCTCCTGTTAGTTTTTCACCGTCTTCTCCACACAGAGGCCCTACATTTTCCTTGTTCTTCCTTTTGCTACAGATATAGCCAAAAAAGTCCTTTTTATTGTTCTTAATCTCTCTAGAAGCCTGATCTCATTCTGCACTTCAGCTTTTCTTTCTTTGTAACTTGTTGGCTATTTGTTTGAATTCTTCTTTGGTGATTTCCCCTTTTTTCCATTTCCTGTACATGTCCCTTTTAAATCTTAGCTCTGTTGAAATTTGTTTAGACATCCATCCCAGATTCTCTAGACAGCTCTAATTTTCCTCCTCATTGGAATTCTTTGAAATTATGCCTTCAATATCTCACTTTTAAGAAACTATCATCCATCATGAGCTCCCTTCTCTTTTAGTATCCCTCACTATGGGATCACTCCCAGTATTTCCCTAAATTTATGGAAATCAGCTTCCTTAAAGTTAAGAATGTGTGTCTGACTATGCTTGCCTTCTCCTTTCCACTGTATAAATCAGATCTAAAATAGCTGTTCCCCTTGTTCCCTCTTCCACCTTCTGGACAATGAATTTGTCTGCAAGACCAGTGAGAAATTTGTTGGACCTGATACAAGAGTATGCCTCCCATACTCAGAGTTTGACTCCTAACACATATCAGGATAGTTGAAATCTCTCATTACTACTATTTCTCTGAATGTTTGGCCATCTGTTCCTGGAAGGCATTGTCAAAGTCCTCAGTCTGGCTTGAGGGTCTGTAGTAGATCCCCACAATGACATCACTGTTCTCTCCCTCTTAATTTTTACTCAGATGCTCTCAACTGGGCTTCCAGGATTTAAGGTGGGGATATTTTCACAGGTGTAAATGTTCCTGACATACAGTGCTATTCCTCCTTTCCTGTTTGATCTATTTCTCTGAAATAGATTATACACCTCTATTGATACATTTCAATCACCCACTAAACACTCATCCAAAATGCCTGTTGGCCTTGTCTGTTAACCAAGTTCCTGTTGTGTGCCTTCACAATATATTCCTTTAAATCCAAGCACAGATCTATTGACCCACTGACGTGGAAGCCACCACCCATGACAGGGGGTTTCCTAGTCCTCCAACTGAACCTAAAGATTAAAGACAAATTAGCAATGATGCTACTATTCCATCAGAGTAGTGTATTCCTCTCCCACTGTTGCTGAAAGACAGAGGGTATAGTCAGCTCTGTCCAACTGGCATTCTGTACTCAGGATTTATGAGCCAAAGTTGGATAATATTGACCAGCATCCTGCTAGTGACATATGCAGGTGGTTGTATGTATGTGACGTAGGGTTGTTTTTTTGTTTTTGTTTTTTTGAGAGCTGAAGGTGGCACAAGCAGAGTTATGCCTGCAAGACTATTGGGTGTATGGTAGTGCATTGAAGTATTCAGACAAGTACTTGAATATGCATTGCCTCTGTACTTGAGAATTGCATTTGTACAATGGATTGTCAGCTATGACTGTTATCACTGATCCATAAACACTGTGCTATGCTGCTATTCAGTATGGGGGCTGCAAAATGCAAATATAGTGTAACTCTGCCAGCGGGTATTCACATTATGCTCAAGTAATGCACGAATTACTGTTGATTCCAGTGATAATTTAAACACTTCGTTGGGTTTCCCCAAGTCTATAGCTCTACTCAGACATCTCAGATACATAGAATCTATGAAGAGGAACTGCATATTCTGTATCTGCCAGTGAGCTTTGTATATTTAGCCAAAGGTCTGGAAAATGCCTGTCTGCATGCAAATACATACAGAATCAGATGTTCTTCCTTTTGAAATGTTCCTGACATTTTGCTCCCTGAGGTGGAGTGGTTAAAAAATACTCCCATTCTCTAGTCACATTGTACAATAAAAAACAAACCAAAAAATTAATAATACCAACAAATTAAATAACTTCTACAATCCTTAGAATCAGCTGTCTGAAACAGACACTTCATTCTGAGTATTAGGATATAAATAAGTAAAATAAATAAAATTCTGTGTAATTGTAAGGGCATTTTGGAATGACATTGAATGTAATCCACATACAATGAGTAAATGGAAATTACAATTGGCTAGGACTCTTTTTGCACCTTACCTTTCCCGGTGCTGGAGTAGGAGGCTCACGCAGGAAGCCTTTGGAAGAACGCTCCCACATCCCTCCTGCTTGGGCTCCGCAGCTGCTTCCTGGTCACGTAAACACCCGGCCTCTTCTGTTTGCAGTGCAGCCTGGGACCTCCCAGGCTGCACTGAGGAGAGGACGCGTGACCAGCCCGGCTCCTGAGGCTCCACACACAGGAGCACAGGGCCCCAGAGTGATGCGCAACCACGCAGCATTTTCGGCTTTGAGCCAGAAATGAAAAAATGCATGTGCGGTCCACTTCAGGCTCTTGAGTGTCGCACAGATGTGAGTGCATTGTGTGGACCGCTCCTCACATTTACGCGATGCCCAAGGGGCCCCTTCGCTTCAGAAATGCCATGCGAAAAGGGCCTAGGATTCCTAGTATGAAGTATTTACCTTAATAGTCATGCTATACTCATATGTGGGTGTGATTTTTACTGCTGTGAATTGCTTAGTTTTCTCAGTCATAGAACCTAGATAACCACTCCAACATGAAATTATGACAGAAGATCTCTTATTTTACTGTTTTAAGGACATTTTTTTCCTGATCTGCTTTGAATTAATCAAATTACTCATAATGCCAAGGTTTAAATTCAATTGCTGGTCCCAGTTAAAGGAAGTCTTCTGAAACAGTGGGAACTTAATAAATCAATACTTCATGTATATTTCATGGGATCAATGGACCTGCTATAGTTGGGACTAAATTGGATTTAGGCTTTCATTCCCAGTTTTAATTGTTGTAAGACTGTTGACAGCAATTCAACTTTGGTCTCATTCCTTAACTTAAAAAAATAAAATAAAAATTATGTGATATGTGACAGTTCACTTGACATCTCAGGCATAGAAAAATGCCTTTACTGGAAATGCTGAGATCAGCTATATTGTGCAGCTTATTCAAAGATCAGACAAAGATCATGTAAACTCTTGATTTTGAAGCTGAGATTAATCAGTATCTGAAGAACAATATTATTGACTAAGTTTTAAGCAAAAGTCACCTTGCTGAAACCATGTTAGGAAGCTATGATCATGTATTCGGGAGATAATTAATGAGAATTAGGGAAAAATAAATAATTTGTTTATTTAGATCCAGTGTGTATAATGATTAGTATAGGATTGGGATTCGAGAATTCACTGTATCATTTTGGACTAGTCAGTCTCTCCCACTCTACCTTACTGCACAAGACTGTTGTGAAAAGAATGTGCTGAGTAAAAGATCCAGGTGCGTCGAGCTCATTGGAAATAAGATGGAATACAGTGGTAACAAATCAAATAAATATGGCATTTTGATGGAATGAGATATTGATCTGAATACAAAAGATCATGGCTATCAATTCAAAAAAGCCAGTACTACTCATTCATTTTCTCTACAATTTTGTATCCATGCTGCATTGGACACCATCCTGCAACTAATGATATGATTAACATCTGGCCTTTTCTTCAGTAATCAGCACATCTTTCAGACAGAAAGAAAGAAGTCATAAGAACATAAAAAGAGCCTTTGCTAGGTCAGGACAATTATCTACACCAGCTTCCTGTTTCCCATGCTGTCCAGATGGATTACTCTGAGAAGCCTATAAAGGAAGATATGAAGGCAAGAGTGTATTCCTCTCTTTCACATTGCCTCTGAACCTGGAGGTGTTTCCTAATGGTATGCTTTGGTATATTTTTTAATTTTTTTTATTCGTCTTATGAGGTTCCTGGAGTTCTCCTTCTAAGAATGTCACAAATAAATATATTAAAATAGAGTTGGATCAAAAGAACTATAAGTAGAAAGAAAATCACAGCTAGCTTAGCTCTGCAAACACACAAGTATAAGTTCACACAACAGGGATGTAAAGATACTTCCAAATTTTCTTGTCCTTGACATAAAAAAAAAGGCTGTCTTGATATTTCAAGAGAAAATGTTGAAAAAATATTCTTCTGCCTCAAGATTTTTCAAATCAAAGGACTTTTTCCTGAAAAGTCTGTCTGCAAACAAAACAAATAAGCAAAGAAACAAACAATTTTTTGGACAGAAAACATTTTTTAAATAAAATACACAGTTTGCTATGCAGTGTTTTGTTTTGTTTTTTCACAAAAGTCCCAAAATGTATAAAAGAAATTGAAAGATATAGAAAAAAAATTATTATCCTGTCCTACAGGAAGAATATTTTATAAATAATCTGTTCTTGAACACAAGAATAAACGGTTATAGTCAATTGGACAAATGTTTCTGTAAGATTGACTTTGTGGCAAGCTAAAGATCTTCTTTGGTTTGGTTTCACCTTTCTTATGAAAAGCTACAGGGATGGTTGTATTGTTGCCAGTACTGTGTTACTGGATTGTACTTCTCACCAGCCCTTGCCAGTGTAGCTGGTGATCAAAGATGATGGGAATTCTAGGCCAAGAACATTGGAAAGGCTTCATGTTCTCCGCCCCTATTATAGTGCACAGTGCGGAAGACTATCACTGGAGGATGCCTTCTGAATATGCCTTTGGATCTAATCCACTTAATTGAAAAAATGACTTGGTGTGAGACAATCTGAAATGCACTTGTTAAACCATCTTCCGTGCAATTCACAGAAATGTTGACATACTCAAGTCAAACTGAAACTATGGTCACAAAAGGGATTACACCATATGCTTTTTCCAAAGAAATGTCAATGTGCCTAGCTTTTCTGGATTGTTCCCATCCTTGTCCTTGTGTGTATCATTTCTCTTCTGCTTGTGAAGTTGTACAGCATAAAATATAACAGACAGAGTGTCTAGCAGAAACTTTCTCCATTAATCATCTTGGAAGTGTCTTCACATGTCTGTGATTTTAACAAGAACACAAACAGGCATAGAGGATGAGAACAATACAAAGTAAGGATTATTAATAATAAATAATGAATAATACTTTGACAAACGTGACATAACATGCTTTCAACTTGTGTTCTTTTTCCAAGTAGCTAATAGTACTTTAAACAAAAGGCTCTATCATCTGGTCCAAAGATTTCAATTCTTCCAGTCTGTTTGGAGCCAGTAGTGAAGAGTTAGCAGCCAAACACCAAAGCCAAACGCTTTGGCTGCCATTTAGAAATTCACAATTCATTTACCTACCACTTTTAAATGTATGTGCATGTGCATTTGTGCAGAAGCATAACTCCATAATAAAAGTTTAAATAACAGCAGCTAAGGCTTGACATTGAAACTAGAATATGATAGCCTTTAAAATCAACTTTTTTCACAGTTTAGATTATGTATATTGTGTGTTTATTTGTGCAAGTGCATTTCTCTTGATAATCAGGATAGTAATCAGTGCTGTTATTCGTTGTTGTTGTTGTTGTTGTTGTTATGGATAATTTCTACAAAAGCAGATTTCAGTCCAATACAGTAACATACAATTTATGTTTCAATAAGCAGGAAAATATGTCCACTTGACTTCTTACAATATTGAAGTATTAGCCCTCATCTTCTTTGAGCAATATATCAGTAAGTTTGTCCATTTTGCAGTTTGGAAGGATTTGATCAGCTAGTCTTTCATCTTTGGAACTGGAATCAATGAGTACTATGAAAGTTTAGGCCATATACCATTTGAAGCCTATCTTCCACTGAGCCCCCTGTACCTCATCCTGAACTAATAAGTTCTTATCATCATTAGGAGTGTTAGAACAACTTCCTCCATAAAGCTGACAATTTGCATCTTTATCCTGAGCTATTTTATGCTACTTTTATAAGACATCTGTCTTGAGTTCAGCAGGCCTTGGAGGTAAAATGGGGAACTGAGAGATTCTGACAGAACTGAGAACTGTGGCTCACTGAATGAGGGACGTGATACTAGCTTTCCTCTTTTGGTATGCCAAATAGGGATATTATTTTTTGCTTCGGTTGTTGTGGATTTTCCAGACTTTGAGGCCATGTTCTATTAGTATTTTCTCCTGACGTTTTGCCTGCATCTGTGGCTGGCATCTTTAGAGGATCTGGTGGCATGGAAGTGAGACAGTCTCTTTGCTCTTTGTACCCTCTCACTTCCGTGACACCAGAGCCTCTGAAGATGCCAGCCACAGATGCAGGAGAAACATCAGGATAAAATACCAATTGAACACAGCCTCAAAGCCTGGAAAACCCACAACAACCGATGGATTCTGGCTATGAAAGCCTTCAACTTTACATATTTTTTGCTTATTTTCTTGTCTAATGAAGCAATCAATCATTTTAGGAATTTTCTCCTTACTGGGAGAAAGTCTTTAAAAGACTGGACAGTTTTCAAAGACTATTCAAAGGTCTGGACGTAGACTGGCAAAATTCACATGTGCAGAAAACAATATATTCTGTGAAGAAAGCAGGATTTACTGTTTCTGCTGAGCAGGAATTATTTTCAGCACAACATGGTTTCCTGCACAAATCTGTTTTATGTACAAGACAATCTTATGCAAATTTTGCATGGAGGTAGTCCTGAACTGTGAAGATTCTTCTTAGTCTAGGAGCCTTCTCACCAGGGTTTCTTGGCACTGAAGAAGCACATTTTTGACCATTTTTTAAAAATGTTCCTCATAGAGGAGAGTAGTTATAGATGCAAAGAAACCAGATCAATGTAATGAACATGTAGAAGAATGTTAAAGATATGGTGATAAGAGTCAGAGAAATAAGGAACGACTGCCAAAATCCAGAAGATTAGTGGTTATGTAGCAGTTATACACAAGGCAGAAACAGATAATGCAGGTAATCATTAATTCAAAAACAGTTTACACAAATATTATTTCACAGGAAGATAGATTTTGGCATTTTCCATATATCATCCTGCCACAGCAACAGGTTGTTCCTGGTCCAGGAGTTGTGCTACCACATAAAGTCGTCGCTATCTAGCTACTATCCCATTCCAAGCATTGCAAATTAGCTCTGTTTCATTTCCAGAAAAAAACACACATTAAGAGCCTCCTTTAGTGCTACAATCTCATCAACTGGTTCAATGCAATTGTATGGTGTGGAAAGGGCCTCCGTTATGAGCAATGTATGGAAAGTATTAAAGTTACTAGTGAATTTTTTGATGGGTGGAAATAAAATCCTAAATAGAGCACAGTTTGTTCACAGAAATCTCCTCCAGCTACAAATCAAACATTTTAAAATGAGAGAACATTCGTTTTAAAAAAGATATTGCAGAAACTCTATTTCTAGAAATGCAGATATAAAAGTTGAGGATTATATCTGTCATTGAAACCTCACTTTAAGTAATGGAAAAGGCATTTCCTTTTTGGAAGCTTAACATTTTTCTCAGTTTAGGGGACTCTTCCAGGATTCACAAATTGCAATACAATGCTGTCTTGTTGGCAAACAGACTGGAAATTCTGAAAGCACTTTGGACTAGAAGAGCTTTTCCATGCAGTTATCTTCTTGCATTTTGGTTAACCCTTAGAATGTGGATATTTCCTTTAAATTATGCAGTGCTGAGTGTTCCTAGAAATTAATACTAAACCATTTTTTAAATCAAGAAAAGACGCATAACATTTTCAAAGATTTGATAGCAAAATTTGAGATTTTAATCTTGGCTTTGAAAATTGTGTATCCATATTTGATCATTGAAAATGGTACTAAATTTGTTCATCTTTCATATTGTGTAAAGTATACAAAAAGTATGAAAATAATTGTATATGAAATATTTGGACCAATGCTTCATAAGTCATTGATTGGAGTAATGCTTTATAAGTCTTCAAATTTTCATCACCAGTTCTCTTTTCCTTCTTCAACTACCAGTGATGAGATTAGTTTACTCCAAGTCTCAAGTTAAGTCTCACATCTCTACCTTCAAGTTTCAAATCAAGTCTCAAGTCCTTCCAAGATACTTACAAGTAAAGTCTTAAGTCTGGGAGCCAGAAACAGAAACGGGGGGAAGAGGTGGTGGTGGTGGTGGTGTGTATGTGTCAGGGTAAAGTTTCAATAACTAGAAAATCAAAAAGACATGCACAAATTTTGGTTAAAAAAAATAACCACAGGCAAGTTGAACAAGGCCTTATTTAAACAAAGTTGTGCTGTTAATCATATTTGTCAAGACTGCATTTTAGAAAAACTTTTTTTCCGCACAAGATTTTCTCCCCTTCTTACTTCCTACTTCTGAAGTTGGACACTTTTTTGGGAGTAGGGAATTGGGTCCTTCTTACTCCCCATTACTGAAGCTTCAAAAGTTTTAAAAGGAGGTATACTTCCTCCTCTAGCCAATTAACACATTTGCTATTCCCCTCTGAGAAATGTATCCTGTGCTCTGGGGTTGAGTCTTGTCTTCTGCTCTTAGGAAAAGTTTTAGAAGGCTCCTCCAATATGCAGCAAGGACAGGCTGCTGAGCAGACCTCAACTCTACCTCAAACCTATTGCCTAACACATCGCTGCTTCTTCCCCTCTGAGAAATGCAAACAAACTTTGGGCTTGAGACAGATTGTCATGTAACCAGTAGGCAAAGAGAGATGGAAGCATTGTTCTAAGTCATAAGGTTTCTGGATGAATGTGTAACGTTACTAAACTAAGGTCAGCAAGTCAGTCACTATAAATGTGCAAGTCACAAGTCAAGTCAGGGCATCATTTATTGCCAAGTTGAGTCCAAGTCAAGTCACTGAAGTGACTTAAGCCTTACTTGAGTCCAAGTCAATCAACTCGGGTCTACATCACTGACAAGTCCTACTTTTACTTCACTCACCCAAGCACAACTTGTATATTCTACAAATAGGCTTGAGGTGATACCACATTGAATAATATTTGATAGTGCTCTGTGTCTGAGGTACAGCAATGAATAGTTGTCAAAATCAAGATGCAGAGCAATCCAGACCAGTTGAGTTAGTTTGGAAGATGAGGCCCGAAAATCTCACAGGTACCTCTCCTTCTTCCTGGCAGTAACCTATTTAATATTATTATTGCATTCAATAATAATATTAAATAAGTGAAAAATTGATATCACTTGATGACACACAGAAGTTACTGCCTGAGACAGCCAACTTATGTAGTATAATGGTAAGGCCATCCCCAATGTGTATAAAATAGGGATTAAAACTAGACAGTAATGGGACTGAATGGAAACAGAGGCTTGAGAAAAGGAATACTGTATTGATTCACAAGGTTTTCTTTTTTAAAAAGGTTCATATAAATTAGTCTTTAATAACAACATAAGTATATTTTATTCCCTTGTCATCAATTGTTATAAAGATTAAATAGTTTCTTCTATTTATATTATACCATATTTCTTTCTAGCATATTTTGTGTACATATTTATTTGTATCTACATATTACTGTATTTACATGCCAGGGATAGAAGAAATATTCAGATAATGGTAGAAAAACATGTTTTTCAATTTTTGAGAAATGCTGATGAGAAGAATCCTGACCTGGCAAGGATTGCTGAAATTTGGGACCCACCCCTCACAAAATTTGCACATGGCTGCTTTGCGCATAAAATAGCATTATATGCACAGAAAATAATATTCCAACAAAAGTATTATTTCCTGCACAGAAAAAGCTGTTTTCTGTGCAAAACACAAGACACATTTTTCCCCAAGGAATGCCCTGAATAGTGAATAGGCTTCAAAAACCATGTGGTTTTAAAGACTTCCTTGCAGTGGGAAGAAAACTGTTAGAATTATTCATTGGTTCCTACAAAAGCAAGCTTCGATGCAACATCCCTATTGCATTGTAAATAGAAGATCTGTGACAGAAACTGGAGGAAGTTCAAAGATTTGTAAGTTTAACTCTCCCTGCTTCCCTCCCAGTCTCGAAACAGCTTCTTTGACTGAATTGTTCAGTTTCCTATCAGAGTGTTCTTTTTTTACACAGGTGTCAAATATGAATCAAATATCACATAGTAATGATAATTGCATTCACATATTAGCATAAGATTTGGAAATTGTATTTGCCTACTATTTTTGTTTAAAAAACTTTGGTTTTGTATGTTACTTTAAGTCTTTCTTGCATATTTCGGTTAAGCTCCAAACAGGCCGGAAATTGAAACTGTCAAGGGCCATGTTATTAACATGTATGTCACTTATGCAGTATGGATATCATGTGGTTAATATTTCTAGTTTCACTGCTGCCTTGGAGCTAGATGTATCAGTGGCAGAGTGGTAGGCTAGAGTCTAGGGTCTTCATTGGAATCCTCTGGCTGACTTTTGTGGGTACAATATTTTGTTACAGTAGTATAAGTACTTCCTGGAGTGGTGTGTAGCAGTAGGGTGATAGTGGCAAGGATTACTCAGAGAATTCTTTACTGATGTACAGAATTGAATTCAAATGGACACATCCTAGGAGCTCAAATTAGGATTCTTCATTCTAATACCCAAAATACACAAATGAGGCAGTCAAGGAAACATTACTGTCTTAAGCACTAGAACCCTGACTGTTGAGATATCTGTCTTTATGGACTCAGTTTTCAGGCTATACACCATCGGCCTTCTAAGCTACGTGATAGATACAACTGATTTCCTGAGGAAAATATAGCCCATCCACAACCTCTGGGAGAACACCATCCTAGCCACTATGGATGTGGAATCTTTTCAGATCTACCAGACAGGGACTCAGAAGTCTTGGATTTACAACTGGCGTGTCTCAAACTACAATACCCACCTAAGGAGAAGAAGAAACAAAAAAACAAGATAAGATTAACACTCAGAAACCATTTACTACAAGACAGACCAGAAACACAAAATAACAGAATATAACGTGTGGTCACTTATAGTCACCAGCTCAGAGCACTCAAGCACAGCATCAATGAGCTACAACCTGTTCTGGAGAATAATGCAGCTTTCTCACAATCTCTAGGAGGCAGGCCTTTATTGGCCTACAGAAAGCCTCCAGATCTTAAACAACAACTCACTTACAACAAGATACACAACATGGATGGTAATATAGGGACAAGACTCTGCCACAAACCCAGATGCCAACTCTGTCCCCACATCTACTCCAGGAGCAATATTACAGGGGCCAATAACTTCACTCACAACATCAGAGGTACATTTATCTGCTCTCCCTCCGATATGATATATATCATCCTATGCCAGCAATGCCCCTCTACACACTACAATGGGTAAACAGGGCAGTCCCTAAACAAGAGGATTAATAGACAAAAATCTAACCTTAGAAATGGCGATATCCAAAAACCAGTTGCAGAACATTTCAACCTTCTAGGACACACAATAAGGAGCTTACCAGTTGTGGTCCTTGAACAATGAAATTACAAAAAAAGGCTAGAAAGAGAAACTGCTGAATTGAATTATATTCATGAATTCCAATCCATTAGCTAGGGTATGAGCCAGGATTAAGTGTAAAAAAACCTGAGTAAAAACCTGAGGTCATTTCCACACTACACTCTTATTGTGCTATTATTCCAGTTTCAACATCCTATGGAATCCTGGGGTTTGCAGTGTAGGGAGGGGCCTTTAGAATTCTCAGCCAAGGAACTCTTCGGCCTCAGCGAGCTACAAACCCTAGAATTCCACAGGATGTTGAAAGTGGAATAATAGCACTGAAAGATCTGTATCATCCTTTAAAAATTTAGAGCAAGGTTCATGATTTGCATCTTTGTGGCTCCTATTACATTCAGTTCCACTCCCACAAATGTATAAATGCAATCGATATCTGAGGCCTTTCTACAACTTGGTACTGCACCCAAAGAAGTGTGTTTATATCCACAAAAGTGCACACTAAAATAAAAAACAGAAAGTCTTAAAAGTGCTGCCTCATTTCTTTTCTTTCTCCTCCTTCTTTCTTTCTCTTTATGTTACTAGTGCCTGCTAGTCTTTGGGTTCAAGAAAATACATTTTTCCTTAACGAACACAGCAATACTATTTTACAGAACCATGCCTCTCCTCACCTTACATTAGAAATCAGCCTCTCTACTCATGTATGTCTTATTTTTCACAACCAGTGGATGAAGTTGCTTTCAAACCTGCTGGAAGATTAAAATAGGGTCTCTAAGCTGCTTTTGAGAAAAAGACAAGTCGAAACTTATAAACAGGGAATAATCATCCAATTTCCTCCTGTCTTCTATTTTTATTTTGAAGGGATATGTTGCTGATGTCACTTAGAAATGAACATAAACAAAGGACTATTAGACAACATATTGATTTTTATCGAAGTAGATGTTTTAGTATTCATAAACTATTTGGGGTCAGCTGTGTGTACTAATCAGGCTTTTAGGTAAGAAAATTTTTATTTGCTGTTTTATAATTTTGTCATTTTTCAATTTTTTAAAATCATTTATTACACTTCAATTTAATGTAGTGTGGCTTCACTTTTGCTATTTCACACCATGCTGGATAGTATTGTTATAAGACTGATATCTGAAGCCTACAAAGGGCTATGGCATTTGGACACAGAAAGCTGAACAGAGCCAAAAAGTTCCACACTGGCCAAACCTATCATTGCCAATACTGTCCTTTCGATAGGGAGACTGATGGCTAAACAGTCAGGGGATATTGGTAGGCTGCTTCAACTTGGGATCTTCTTCCTCTGTCTCAGCTAAAACTGATGTAGAGCTTGGAAAGGTTTCTTCTTCATGCAGTAACTATATGCATTCTTCAATACAGTGCTCAAAAACTAATTTATTGCTCAGTATCTTATTGGTGAAATATATGCAAAACATCTGTGAGCAAAACAGAACTGCATGAGCACAGTGCTATACTCTGTATACATGATCTCATACAATCTCAGCCATTGGCATTACTTGTTATAATGTTTCAAGCATAATTTATTATATTTCCTGTTGCATTGTTTGTTATTTGTTACTTTTTGGAAAATACACACTTCTGAATTGAGGAGAGAATGCCCGAGAAGTTGAAGAATTCCAATCAGCATTCCCCTAACAATGACCCCAACATGCCATTACACTAGAACTATAAAAAGTAGCTAGAAAATGTCACTCTGGACACCAATATTCTGGCTCAATATTATATTATTTTTGAAACATAACATTGTCACACCTTATTGCAAAAGAAAAGAGGAATTCATTACAGGTAAGGACATTGGTAGGAATTCACTAAGAATAGTTCATGATTTCACTAATTTAGGGAATTCGTAGGGACTGTGATAGTCCCTCAGTCCCCACTTACCAGGCAGCAACCACTGTGAGTGTCATGGGATTCCAGGACCTGGACTCAGACTCAGAGTCTGAGACAGCAGAACTTGTTCTGAGCCTTGGCACAGAGACTGTTACAGAAGCACCTGCAGAGCAGACACCCACACCAGAAACAGAGCAGGGGGCTGTGTCAGCCCCAGCAGGGAGACCTGCTCGTTCTGACATAGAGAGTGACCTATCCAGTGCAGATGCCAAAAAGGTCTCCTGTGTCACTCCCAGCGAATTTATGCCAAACAGCAATTAATCAAGCACCATCTGCGCTGATCTTGGAACCTATAAGAATGGAGCCTTTCCCCCTCTAGCTCTTGTCAGTAATTAACTGACCACTTCTTGCTCCTGTTTGTTGCTGTTGCCTGACTTTTGTTTGTTTGCCTGCCTCTGATTTATGGACATTGTTGGGGTCATTATTGCTTCTCATTTGCAAAGCTGTTTCCTTGCTTAAGTAAACTGACTGCTTAAGTTACTGCTGAGCTGCTGCCAGCTCAGATCAAGCTTGGAAAGTGACAACAGGGTCTGTTCCACTGTCCATTGGGAAATAGCTGACTAATGTTCTCATCTGTCCCCCATGAGTGATCTGTCATGCAAGCAGGAATTGCAAAAGGGGCCCTGCTTCTGACTGTTGCCCCAAAGATTCCTTACAGGAAGTGGCAGAAATGTCAGCCAGCTGCATCTGATTGATAGGGAAACTGACTTCTGTCTCTTGCAGAGACTGCTGCCCAGTAAGTGAGGTTGTGATGTTGGGCCAGGAACTACTATTTAGCTATGTAACTACCATGATTATGTAGCTAACTAGGTGATGCAGAACTCAGGCTGCTGTTTGTAACCTGCTACTTCCATGTTCTGTAATGATATATTCAAGGTCTGTGTGCCTGAAAAGGAGAAAAGGGTACAGCAGCCTAGGACTTATAGAGGCAGGAAGGGGGAAGCAGAGTGCTAGTTGAAAGTTCTAAGAAAACCTTCTTAAGGGTGGAATTTACTAACTGTAGGCATTATATTGTGCCCCTTCTTGCAGTCAACTTTTACTTTTGTAGTCAAACTCAACTATGGTAGAAATGTCTTTATGACTTCATATGCATCCAAAGGAAGCCAAATCTGGGTAACTATTCTTCTCTTCCCTTTGAAACTTCCACACCACTCCAGGAAGTAAGGAACACAAAACAATACATAACTGAATGATTTTGCTCCATAGTTAATACTGTTTTTTAAAAAACAAAACAATATTTTAATGCTAAAATTCTCCAGGGGATTAATGAACCAGATGTATTATGGTGGTACTAGGGCAGAATTTGGGATGTATTTTTTAACTATGGAACCTACAGAAGTGTAAGAAAGAGGTGGAGGGGAAAACAGAGAATTGATATTGCAACTTTCAGTTTGCAAAGTTCAGATATAGAAGAAACAAAGACTATAATAATTTAAAAGAAACTTGGTCTATGGTGGTCCAAAATCTGATATGCAAAGAATCAAGTATACACAAGAAAGCATGTACAGTTATGCTGAAATCAGCCTCATGCTGTGTGGCAAGTCTCTTTGCACTACACAATTAGAGCACTTTAATTCTATGTTAATTGCCATGGCTGTATCACATAAAATCCTGGGGCTTGTAGTTTAATAGGGTACTAGAGCTTTCTGTCTGAGGATTCCAGATACCTCTCCCTAAACTTTATATCCCAGGATTCCATGAGACGGAACTATGTCAGTTAAAGTGGAATCATAGTGCTGTACTTGTACAGTGTGAAAGGGCCCCATTGTCCTATTGAGGCATTGGGAGAAACCTCAGACAGGTACATCAAATGGAAAAGAGTATAGCTGAATGGTAGTATAGCTGATGGCAGAATACATATTAGAGCTAGGATGATGTAGTGCTTTGAGTATTTGACCGTGGAGATCAGGGTTTGATTTCCTGTTTGGCCATAGAAACCCACTGGGTGATCTTGGGTGAGTCATACACTCTCAGCCCCATAAAACCCCAAAATAGGTTTGTCTTAAGGTCCCCAAAAGTAGGAAGTGACTTGAAGGCACACAATAGGAACAAGAAGAGTACATATTTTAGAGACTTGGAAGATCCCAGGTTCAAATAAGTTGACATGGTCAAGTAATAAATAAAAAATCTTCTGTTCAAAACACTGGGCAGCTGTTATTAGTCACTTTGAATAATTCAGGATGAGAAGCATCAATGGTATCACTTAATAGATCCTGCATTCCTAGGGCTGCTTCTGTTGGTCCTGGGCTGGTGTATAAGAATCTGAATTAAGGGAACTTGTATTCATAATATTAAAAGATGTATTTTGTCCAAATTAGCCCCAACATGCTGGGCTGAGACATTTTTCATCGTTTGATGCAATTTTAATCTGCACTAGTCATATGATCATATTCAGTATTCATTATCTTTTCCAGGTGGATACTTCTGGCACGTAAAATAGAAAAAAAAAATAGCAGTAATAACTGAAGAATTTTGCCTACGGTGCAGTGAAAGCTGCAAAATGTGCCGAGACATATACCTCACTGTGTAAACGTCAGCCATTGGCAATGGGCATGATTATAAAAATGATATATGGGTAAATCATAAAAATTATGATTCCTAGAGGGGAATTTGGATATTTCAAGTGTTCAGAATCAAAAGACTAGAGGAAAATTTTAAGCTTAACCACCTGTAAGAAAACAGTTGGAGCACAGGAAGGTATCATTGTCTTCTTTTTTTTTTTTCCCCAGAACAAAGTTAGATGGAAAAGAATAAGGGATTCTTTGTTATACAATAAAGACCAATTTTAAAAAAAGGAAAGAAAAGTAAGTAAGTGATGGATCAAGCATTTCCATTAAAACTATTATTATGAAACCAGTTAAAGCAGTTAGTTGGTTTTTTGACAGTCAACCAATCCACTGCTAAGAACAGAAGCAGCTATTGTTTGACTTGTTGGGCCAGTCATGGACTTTTGTTCAAGCTGTATAGTCCTGCATTACAAGAAAATTGGGGAACACCTGTAGGTCTATTCTACCTGGAAATACGGCAAAGCAAAGATGTCAAGAGAGGAGGACTGCCTGGCACATGAACCTACTTCCACTCTACTGGGGCCCCCAATCCAGTTCATTGAGATTTCATGATTATCCTGGTACGTTCCCAAAAATCTCCCTGCCTCAGAGGCATATTACAGCAAAAGTTTCCTGGAGTGGGAACTGTTACTGGATTCTCTTTCCCCCTCACTTTCTCTAAATGGGGAAGGTGAGTGGAAGCAAAGTTGTCAGCCAGTACTTTAAATGTGAACTGAGTCCCAGAGTTGGAACAATCAAGTAATTTTGGGACTTAGCCAGTCCCTGAAGCATCAGCTGATATAACTAATGTAATTCCTCTCTTCCCATTTTGGCACTGGGATATAGACTTCAGAATGGTGAGAAGAGGGATGGGTCTTGAGCCCAAGATAAGTCTAAGTTGGTGGGACTGATTCCTCCTCCTCCGCTCATGATCAAAATGATGAAAGACTGCTATGTAGTTCAGTTCCTCCAGAATTGTCAGTCAGAAGTGGTGCATGGCTACACACACTCACGTAAATTATTAAGACAGCTATTGTAGTTGAACTCCAAGGGATAAGAAAGCCTATATGCACTCTATCTTATACATAGTTTTGGCGGAGTAAGGTACTCTGAACACATATTGGGAAGTGCTTTTGGATCTGTTGCTCTAAATGACAGCTCAGATAGATGCAACTGCCTGGAGTGCTTACTATCAGCTTTGGTTGATATGCCATCTGCGCCCTTTCTTAGAGTTGGAGGACCCAAAGATGGTAGTGCACATGCTGGTAACCTCAAGGCTAGACTTCTGCAATGAACTGTACATTGGGCTAGTTCTGTACCAAGTTTGGAAATTTCAACTGGTTCAAAACATGGCAGCCAGATTGGATACTAGTCTATCTAGGAGTAAGCATATTACACCAATATTAAAGTCATTTCACTGGTTGCCAATTAGTTTTCGGGCAAAGTACAAAGTGTTGGTTATTAGCTTTAAAGCCCTACATGGTTTGTGTCCAGGTTACCTATGGGATCGCTTCCTGCCATATAATCCTCTCCACACACTCAGGTCCTCTGGGGGATATTTACTTCAACCAGTCAGGACTAGACTGGTAATGGTTACCCAAAGGACTTTTTCTTCAGCCACCCCTAAACTGTGGAATGACCTGCTAGAACAGATTGACAGCTGGACTCACTGTCTGAATTTAAGATAGCATTCAAGACCAATCTCTTCTGGCAGGCCTATCCTGATGATTTTAAATTGTGAAATTTAATAATGAATTTTAATATATTGTCTGTTTGTAGGTATTTGTAATATATTTTAAAAATGAAATGTATTTCAACTACTGCTTAATTCATATTCTATTTTTAACTGTTATATGTTAATCTATTGTTGTCCTCTGCCTTGATCCACAGAAAGAGGTAGGTAAGAAATAATAATAATTATAACAACAACAACAACAACAACAATAACAACTTCAGAAATCTGGGGACTTCAGCGTAACCATACAGAAAACATAAGAGTTCCTAAATCTTCAAGCTGTTCTGGTTCTTTTCTTTATGCTGGGAACAGAGAGGATGCTCAAAAGAATGTATGAGCACTTTTAAGCACTAAATTACAGCGGGTTGGTCCATTCTTAGGTGGAAAGTTGAAGTAATCAAAGTTCAGTAAAAGAAAGAATTTGAATGTAATCAATACAACCAATCTAAAAACTGGTCTGAACATGGTTGCATGTGGCTTCACGTTGCTCACGTTGTTTCATTTAACACATGATTATATGCTATAATTTCAAGATTATGGACTGTAATAATGATTTGCTGTCATGTTTTAAAATAGCTGCATTGCCTAAATCTTGGCTTGGGAAAATGGATCTAAAGCTGCAATCCTGGGCACACCTATTTAACTTTTGCTGAGTAAGCAAACATAGCACTGGACTACACAAAAGGAATGGGAGTCATTACTTTTTTAAGACAGAGGGAGCGAGGGAGAGATTTACCTGAGATATGATATCTTGGAGCCAAACTACTTTCTTCAGGAAGTCTGTTATTATTATTAACACTAACATCAGAAACAAAAAAGACAAAGGAATTAAGTGCTGAAGGAAAAAAGAAAGTAAGTGATCATTAATGGAAATCTACTAAAAAGGGCAAAGATTTTATCGTTTATTACACTACAGCTGGTGATCATTTTCTTACCAGACAACTGTAAAAAACCCACCCAGCAATAAAAGTGAATATTTTTCTTTGAACATATCTGCTGCATAGATTTAAGCAGGTTTAATAGCATTTCTTTCTCCCTGGAGAATCCTGGGAACTATAGTTCTATGAAGCATACTCTTGGCAGTTTTCAAAATTCTCACCCAGCCACAATTCCCCGTTTTCTTTATGGAATTCATGAAAATTAAATAAGTATAAAACTGATATATGCTTATGGTTTAGATTTGTCCAAGAGTTCTGGATGGCAACTTTGAAGAACGTGCTATGAAAAATGAAGGTTACTTTGGTGCCCCTATAACTTATATAAACAATAAGAAATAATTATGTCAAGTTTTATATAATGAAAAAAATAATGAAAATAAATTAAAGTTATTTCTGACACAAGGTGAACTTAAGGTAAACCTATCATGGGGCTTTCTGGGGCTGGGAGTCTGTGGTGCAGAAAAGACATGCCTGTAGGAGTGGGATGGGATGGGGCGGGGGTAGGGGTAAGAAGGTAGGAGTACAACTGCCATGTTTGCCCTAGGCATTATTTATGCTAGATACACCACTGTCTCCAGGGTCCAATGCTCAAACCACTGCACCATGCTGGATCCCACAATATATCGATGATCTCAGAATGGCTTACAAAAAGCATTGAAACAAGTTACACAATTTAAAACAAGATAATAATAAAATATTTTAAAAACATATTAAACTGCAGGGATAAGTTAAAAACAATTTTAAAAGTTTTAACTTTTTTTTAAAAAAAATCTATATACACTGTATTTGGGATGAGTTAATGAGGGCAGAGACCTTGATGAACAGACTAGTTTTAACTTGATACCTAAATGTCTCATGTCTTGGTGTCAGTCTGGTCTCCAAGGAGAGAGCATTTAACAATTGAAATGCCATGGCTGAAAAGGTGCTCTCCCGCATCCCAACACAGTGAACTGATCTCACAGAGGAAAGATACAGGAAACTCTCACCCCCCTGAAAGTCTTAATCCATGGGCAGCTTTCCAGATGAGGAGAAGTATTAACTGAAGTATCAAATATTGAGGCCCCAACCTGGTAAGGGCTTTCAATGTTATCACAAGCACTTTGAATTTCAAACAGAAATGTATTGGCAGCCAGTGCACTTCTTTTAAGACTGGCATATATGTTGTCTATATGGTACTCCAGTCAGCAGTCAAGCTTCCAAGATTTTTTTTCCCATGGATAACACATTGCAGTAGTCTAACCAGGAGGTTACCAGTGCATGGACTACTGTGGCTATCTTTTCTCTGTCCATAAAAGGCTATAGATGATGCATCAGTCAAAGTTAGTGCCAGGTACTCTGTGGCACACAGTCCCATTGGGTCTCTAATGATATGGATGGATCTAGGAGTCCTCCCAAGCTACCTGCGCCTTCAGGGGACATGCGACCTCATGCAGAGTAGGCTGCTTATTTGTTTCCTGGACCCAAGAACTACCAATTCACAGAGCTTCTGTCTTATCAGGATTCAGTTTCAGTTTATTGGCTCTCATTCATTATAGCGTCCAGGCACTGGTCCAGCATCTATTTAGCCCCAGCTGACTCTGTGACAAGAAGAAATAAAGCTGAGTGTCATCAGCATACTCCAGATCCCCTTATAACCTCCCCCAGTGGCTTCATGTAAATATTGAACAGCAATATGGAACCCTGTGGCACCCCACAGCTTAACAGCCATTGGGCTGAACAGGAATCCCTCAGTGCTAATGTCTGAAACTGGCTCTCTAGATAGGAATGGAACCAAGTCTCCTATTCGCGTCCCACAGAATTCACCCAGTAAGATACCATGAGCAATGGTATCAAAAGCAACTAATCAACAGGAAGATCGCCAGAGTAGCACTTCTCTATTTTTCACCAAAGTAGGTAGTCAGTTAGAACAACTAAGTCCATTCCAGCACCATACTCTGGCCTGAAATCAGACTGAAATGGGTCCAGAGAATCTGTTTCCTCTAAGAATGCCTGGAGTTGACCAGTCACCACACATTTGAGCATCTTGCCCTAAAAAAAAAGATATTTGCAATTGGGCAGTAGTTCTCATATACTTCTGGTCCAGAGAGGTTCTTTTCAGGAGAGGGCACACCATCACCTCCTTAAAGACAGCAAGCACCTCCACCTGACATAACAAAGCAATTGCCACCACCTGGACCCACCCTGCTACATTATATCAGCCAAGACGGGCAAAGGTCAAGTTTACATGTGGTGGGCTGCACTGCTTCAAGCATTTTGTCCACACCATCAGGTGTCAATAACTGAAACTTATCCTATGAATACACCAGATAGTGTACTGGACACCTCCCTAGGTTCTGTAACAAGTTTGGTTCCAAATTCTGAGTGAATGTGAGCAACTTTTCCTCAAAGTACTGGCAATTTTTTTACAGTAGGTGGCCATGTGTTGCATATCTGATTGTTCTGGGCCTGTACCCAAAAGACTCCACACTACTTGAAATAATGAATACTTGCAGTCCTAATGTAATATGATTTTTTGGACTGTCTCACTGCTACATAGTAGGCACAACAAAGAGTCTTTAATGATTTTCACTCACACTTAAGAGTCAGTGAACCCGATGGGACTGAATCATGTGTAACATTACACTGCATTGTAGCCTACAGTCATTAACTTTAACCTCTCACTTGGAAGTTAGTATCATTCAAGACAAAGACATCCTTCTGTCTAACTTGTTTAGCATATAGATATAAGTCTTTTAGCATGAGTACTTCCATCATAATTTTTTTTGAAAAAATCTTGCTTGAACACACTACTTTTAGACTCCTTTCTCAGACTGTAGTTTATGATAGCTACATTGGAACAACATCTTCTTGTTGTTGTTTTTATGAGTTTTTTTTTTAACTTTTTGTTGAAAATGTAATTTTAGATGTATTGAATAAAACTTGTCTGGAATCCTACATCTGCTATGTAATTAAATATACTTTCTGAAGTAACCTCTCCTTTCCTGACCCCCTCAACCCTGAAGGAAACATCATTCACCTGTACTCCAGTCACAGGCAGAATGGACCTCCTCCTCTTCATGCAGTTGATGCCCAATAAAGTAGGTTTGGTGTGGAGGCCTGATCATGAAATAGTGGCACACACACTCCAACCTACTTTAGCTAGCATCAGCGCCATGGGAAGAAGGAGATCCATTCTGCTGGTGACAGGAGCTTGGGTGAATGTCATTTTTGTCAGGTTTGAAAGAATCGGGCCAGTAGAGGTTGCTTAACTAGGGCCCTTTCTGCACGTTGTCACTATCTTGTTTCTGCCACAGGATGGCAGTGGCTGGCAGGTCACGCTTCCGCATGATGTTGTTGCCATCCTGCTGCCACACCCACTGTTGCAGAGCATCGCGCCTGCACAGTTTTCGCATAATGGAAAAAATCTGTTTCGTGTATCTGATCACGTGGCGCTCTTGTCACTTCTGGTCATGCAGAAGCGCATTGGCGATGCTTCCTTCCATAGCACAGCAATGGAAGAAGCCCAGCTGTACTGCGGAAAGAAAACATGGCGCCATTGTGTTCTCTTCTGCATGGACCGAGAGGGTGCAGAGGGGAGCGTTGCTGATGCGCTCCCTTCTGGACCTGGGACTGGGTGAGATGACACAGAAGAGCATTGTCATGCAGAAATGGCCTAAGTGTACTAAGTAGATGATACAAGATTCCAACCTTTAGTTTTTATAAAATAATAGCACATAGAATTCTTTTAAAGATAAAACATGTTTTTAATCTTGGATTTCCCTCTTTGTTTACCTTCCTTTTGCTGGGCACAATGCTGGCATCAAATCATCCTCATGCTATGCTTTCCCTATGTGTCTTTCATTTCTTGTAGTTCTCATGAGGTACTGTCATTGTGCAAAGTCTTTTCGTGAATTACACTGCATGGAAATACATATTATTTTTCTGCTCAAAAACATTTTTTCTTGTACAGAAAACATCTCTTTAGCACAAAACACATTGTGCCATGCACAGGAAACATATTTTCTATGCAGAGGAGGAACAAATAGATAAAGCAAAAAAATTGTTTGCAGACAAAAACTACAATGTGCAAAACATCTTCATCGCTACTGTATTGTTGTCAGTATGCCTTTTGCAGGGGTCATCATTTTGTCAGAAAATGAATAGCAACAATATTGGTGTCTCTTTGTGTGTGTGTGTGTGTGTATGTGTGTGTGAGTGCACATGCACACATATGATAAACAAGCGCAGTAAGATCTTCAAAAATTTGCACACATTAGAGGAGGGGATTTTTTGTGTGAGGTTGTGCTGAGTTCAGGACAATACATAACTTACTGAAAAGCTATTTATTTCAAGAACCCAAGTCTGTATAGTCATTTTCTAATAATTATTTTTGCAATGCTTTGGTAAGTCTTCTTTTGCGACATTCTACCATATTTACAAATGACCAGAAACTTTGCTTTTGCATTTTCTATTTTTTTCATAACTAAATGTTAAAAAATCATTTAACAGTACAAAAATGCCTCTCTTTCTGAAGTAGCACATTAACATCACTGAAGAAGGGGGGAGAAATAATGATAGTCTCATTGATGTTAAAGACAATTAAAAATAAAAATGTTCCCCTTCATTACTCAAAAATAGTATTGGTACTTTTAATGTGTTACTTTCAAGCTCTGGTGTAGCAATTAGAACAAGATGATAGGCCAAGATGATAACTGTGAAGATATTGTTGACCTTCAGCAGAAGAAATCATTTGGCTGAGACTTATTCCTTGAGGGTAGATGTGGTGATATTGTTACTAAAGCACAAGCACTTTATAGCACAAATCAAATGAAAGTGAATGAAAATTTTAAGTGAGGTGTCCATCTGTGTGTGTGTGTGTGTGTGTGTGTGTGTGTATAATTATATCAATTTGGAAAGTCTGTCTGTCTGTCTCTCTCTCTCTCTGCCCAAAAAGGGAAAAAAGCTAGCCTTTTTTAAAAGTAAGGAAAAATGAAATCACAAATGTGTGAGTAATTTTCAATTCAGTTATATTCCAGTCTACTCTGCAATAGTCATCACTTTAAGTTTCAGTGCTTACATTGGGTTTGGGATGTTCACACTGTTGCATATTTTGTGGCTAAGACAGTAAAATATCAGATTCTGCCCCCCACTGCTACTTCCCAAACCAATTCACAGTTATTTCTTTCAGAATAGACAGAAAGATACAGATTCAACAAAGGTGTAACACTTCACCTCATAGTGTAACGCTTCACCTCATACTCAAAGTTTGGTGTATCTATAAAAAAAGACTATTCATTGCATTTTTCTGTACTTCAAAGGCTGAAAAGAAATCAGTGTGGAAGGCTGTGAGGAAAAAGAAGAAAAAGAAGCAAAACTGGAAGAAAACCATGAATATTCTGAGAAAGTCATGTTGGCACATTGCAGACTTGGGTCCATTTTGCATCATATCCTGAATGATTCTGAGAAAGCTTTTTTAGAAAAAAGAAAAAAGAAAAAGATGAGCAGCTGCCTAATTGCGACACTGCCTTGGCTTTGATTTTGCAACAAAACCAGAAAGACCACCCAGAAGTACCCTGCCACTTGGAACTGCTGTCATTCTTTTGTATCTCTGTGAATATTTCCCACCCCTCCCAATTTTTGGTGAAAGATAAAAATCCAGTAAAGAGATATTTCCATATTTAAATGTGGTGGCAAAGCAGCACCATTTAAAAAAAGAATTTGGGTTTTGAACCCATATTTTCTTGCTAAGAAGTAGAACGGACAAATCTGCCAGGCTTAATTTCTTCCAGATTTGATTTTTTGAAATTCTCTTCCTTATGAAGAAATTTGCACACTTTGCAGATTTTGTTTTTTTAAAAAAATCTTAGCCATCAGCACTCACCAAATTCAATATGTATGGTTTTTCCAGAAGGGGTCATTCTGTCCCTGCTCACAGTGTAGCTGTTAAAGATAAGATGTTTGTTAGAAAAAAATAAAAAGAGGTGGCAATTTGAATTCAGCACCACAAACATGGCTGAATATACAGAAATTCAACAGCACATTTAAAAGCTAATCATTCAGGAGCCATACAAGAAGACCGTTTCCCTATCCTGTTGCCTTGGTACTACTGAGGTACTGGAGGTCTCCATGTTCTCTGCAGTGCCTTCCAGCATGTGAAACTAGAGCTCATTTAGTGATTTGGGCTGGGGTGTCATCAACATGAAAGTGACATGCCAGTAACATTTAAGAATTCAAGAAGAGCTCTGCTGGATCAGATCAAAGGTCTGTCTAGCCCAGTATTCTCTTTTTGGCCAGTTTCTTGTGGGAACCCCTGGAGCAAATCATGAGAGCAACAGCTTACTGAATATTTTTATGTTTCCCAGAAACTGGTATTCAGAGTATACGGATTCTGATAGTGGAGGTAACATATAGGTAGTATAGGATAGTATAACAGTCAGGATTAGTAGCTGTTAAGAGGCTTATACTTCATGAATGCTTCCTGAATTTGTCTAATCTTCCTCTCAAAGTCATCTAAGTCGATAGCCATCAAGTTCTATAAAATGTCCTACATGAAGAGGTCTTTTGTCTATCATGCATCTACCAGCATTCAGCTTCACTGAATCTAGATACTAGTATTCTGAGAAAGAGAGGGGAAAAATTCCATCGACTTTGTTCATGAGATGGAATAATTGTTGCATATCTTTATACCTTGTAATTTTATGCAGTTTCTCATAGTTCTACATTTTTGCTTTCATCTTGCAATCTTGGGGAAGCATTAAAAAAAAATCCTTGATCAATTTTTCACAGCAGATGTGGATTGAGTGAGGGTGAATGTATGGAAAATTATTTTATGAGTGTAAGATACCAGAGATGGGATTCTGGTGATGCAAGAATAGATAATTTTGTTGATGTTGTGTGCCTTTAAGTCATTTCGGACTCATGTGGACCCTGAAGTGAACCTATCACAGGGTTTTCTTGGCAAGAATTGTTCAGGGGGAGTTTGCGTTTGCTTGTCTCTGAGGCTGAGAGAATATGACTTGCCTAATGTAGTTTCCATGGCTAAGTGGGGATTCAAATCCTAATCTTAGATTCATAGTCAAAGGCTAATACAACTAGACCACCCTGGCTCTCCTTCAGATAATTTACTCTGAATTAAGTAAGAAAACTGGATGGGAATGCACTCTGTCAGCAGTAGCAGATTCTAAATTTGCTCCTGGGATGGGCAGAAGACCTGAAGAGCTTTTAAAAACTTCAGTCATAGATGACAACTGTGCTTTTCCCTGAGGAAATAACACCTGGTTTCAAACATCTATGCTGTAGTCACTACTGGATTAGATTACTGCAGTGCAGGGTTACCCTTAAAAACAGTTTTAAAGCTTCAATTGGCTCAGAATTATCTCCTGAGGTTTTGATTGAAGCTAGCTAATCAGCTCTCATAAGTCCACTGAGATATGTAATTTACTACATATTATTCCTTGGTTCAGTTTAAACTGCTGGTTTGACCTTTAAAGTTCAGAATGTCTGTTTCCAGCATATAAACTCACTTTTGATATTCTGTGTTGGGTTCCTCCATTGTCAGAAATCTGGCAAATTGGTACCTAAGGAAGGTGTAGATTGAAAGTGACATGTGGCAACTAGCAGCATTACATATAAGGAGTTGGGTTTTTTAGTGTAGGGGGTAGGCACTGTCATTCCTTGAAACAAATATAGTGATAGTCCTACACCACATGTATCAAACACAAGGCCCACAGGCCACATCTGGCCCTCCAGGCCATTTCATGTGGCCCTCACACCTCTCCTGCAGTGATATCCTGTTCCCTTGACATACCCATGATTAGGGGAAATAAATCAAGGAGGTATTTTTAGAAAAGGAGGAAAAAATGCAAAATTACAAGACAAACAAAAAGGAAAAAAAAAAGGAAAAAAAAGCCAGCCCCAGGTTTTACCCTGCCTATTGTGAACCAGAAAGAATTAAAAAGTGGTTATTCATTTTTGTGGATTCACTCATTCCCAATCATCATAGTATTCTCCCTCCCACTTTAAAACAGTCTTCTTCAAGTAGGAGTGAGAAAAATGAGATCTTCCAAGGTCTCTGGGGGGGGGGGATGTGGCCCCTAGCCTCTAATAGATGCCTAAACCTGCCTTAAAATGTGTGGCCCCTTGGTGGCTCCCTAGGGGTCAAAATGCGTTTTTTCCCCCAAAATGTCTTTTGATTCCAAATGTAGAGGTGTGGGGACATATCTGCCACTTTATGGGCTCCTCTGGAGAATTTTTAACATAGGAGAGGCCTTTTTCAAAACAGGAAGGGACTTCAGAGTCCTTCCTGGTTTTTTTAAGGCCTTTCTTGGGTCTAAAATGCAAATTTGATAAGTCCTGACTAAAATGTGAATTAAATTCTTCACTTTTCCTCCTCCCAGCTAATTCAGACCACAATGAATCTCACAGTCATTACACTTCTGCAGCATATATGTGTGTGTGTATGTGTTTAATATTTTCTTTGAATACCATGTGCTTAGTCCGGAAACTTCAATTAGTTCAGAATATGGCAGCCAAGTTGGTCACTGGTAGACCTAAAACTGACCACATAACACCAATTCTGAAGTCATTACATTGGCTGCCTATTAGTTTCCGGGCACAGTACAAGGTGTTGGTTATTACTTTTAAAGCCCTTTATGGCTTGGGGTCAGCCTACCTGCGGGATCGCCTTCTCCCATATAATCCGCCCTGCACATTAAGGTCCTCTGGGAGGAATTTACTGCAGCCAGTCAGAACTAGGTTGGCTGCGGTTACACAGAGGACCTTCTCTTCTATCGGTCCCAAGTTATGGAATGGCCTGCCGGAGGAGACCCGGCATATTACCAGTCTTGACTGCTTTAAAAAAGCAGTCAAGACTGATCTGTTCTGACAGGCCTTCCCAGACTAGTACTTCCACCGCCTCCCACCAACTGTCTTGCTGTTCTTTTAATAGTCAGTTGATTGTTGTTAATTGTTAATTGTTGTGTGTTTTAGGGGGTTGGTTTAGGTGGGTTGGTGGGTGGGGAGGATTGGGTATGTTTTTAATGTTTTTAATGTATTTAATGCATTATTGTTGTTCACCAGGTGGGATAGAAATAATAATAATAATAATAATAATAATAATAATAATAATAATAATAATAATAAAAAATTCCAAGTTATAAAAAAAATGTCCATGTCATGCAGGTGCATTAAGAGGAAATTAATGTAGGTGAATAAAAAAGACATCATTCAAGAAAAAACTATACAGAAAAGAAATAGACAAATGTTTCCCCCTGTCAAATGAGAAGCGTTTCATCATGTCTAAACTAGAGTGTGTACATTCTTGAGACTATAAGGTCATGCTATTAGAAGCAGGGAGAGACTGTTGGTGATAGATATTCAGCTGGTTATGTACTTTAATTCTTTGCACTGTTCTGCAAGAATGCACAGTAAACATCTGAGAGATGCTAGACACTGTGAACTATAAATGAAAAACTAAGTTAATTATGTGCATGAGATCTGCCTAATGTTCCCCCTCCTACCTTACCAAGATATCCTTATGATCCTCTAGGACCATCCCTTCAAAATCCCATTATCACCAAAAGAATAATCATATTGCAACTACTTTTATGCAATGTATAGCAGAAACATGAATGGTGATTCAGAGCCCTAATTAAACATTCACCTCTCCTTGCCTGGTTTTCAGATTCCTTCCATTTTCACTGTTTCATCATTTTCACAACATGGATGGCCCATTTAGAAAACAGTGCTGGAGGGCTTTTTCCCAACTGGATGTTAACAGAAGCTTCTTAAGAATAGAAGAGTGGATGGTGGGCAGATCTTGGGTGGTGAGGGAAATTGTTAAATTAATTCACATTGTATAGCCTTCTGAACTAAAGAAAGTCTATTTTCATGAGTAATCTCAGGCAAGCAATGAATGATTACTTTACAAAGTAAAAAAATAAGTGACAGGGCATTATATGTCTGCAAGTTTCCTCATGATTTTGAGACTAGAATCTATTTACTTAGTTTATTCAACTCACAAGAAAGCTCGCTTGTTGAACTACTGGGAGATAACTACAGTTTAGAAAGTTATTTTTAAAAGGAATTAGTTGCACCTATAGCTTCAAGGCGCCTCAAATATTTATTGTATAGTTCTATTTTTTTTAAAAAAAAAATCGTTTCCTGTTTCTTAAAAGTAATTAAAATAGTTACTTTAAGCCACAACAGCTCTTGAATTGCTATAAGCTACTGAGCTGGGGTATAAAACATTTTCCATTCTTCCACATTTTCATTGCCTCAAAAGTTATGAGCATGAGCCAGCAGTTGAACTATGTGATATTTCTTCTCCACAATTAGACATTATTATAAAAGGATGAGCAGTAGTATGGGAAGAATATTCAACAAAATTTGAAAAATGGCTGAAAAATATTTCTTGCGTATTGGGAAATCCTGATGAGAATATTGGACTGATGTCTTTGCAAATTGGGACATATCCTGCACAAAATTTCCATGTGGGATTTTATTTTTTATTTATTGGTGCAGAAAACACATCCAGCCTCTGTTTAAAAACTTGCAAAGAAGGAGCCTCCACCACACTCCACTGAGGCAGCACTGGTGGACAGCTCTGACCCTCAGGAAGTTCTTCCTGGGGTTTAAGTGGAGTCCCTTTTCCTGTAGTTTGAATCCATTGCTCCTTGTCCTAGTCCCTGGAGCAGTGGAAAACAAGCCTGTTCCCTTATCGATATGACATCCTTTCAAATATTTAAACATGGCTTTCATGCCCCCTCTTAACCTTCTCTTCTGCAGACCAAACATACCCAGCTCCCTAAGATACTCCTTGCAGGGCATGGGTTCCAGACCCTTCACTGTTTTGGTTTCTCTCCACTGGACATGTTTCAGCTTGTCTATATCCTTCTTGAAATGAGGTGCCCAGAACTGGACACAGTACTCCAGGTGAGGACTGACTAAAGCAGTTCTGGGTGTCACACTCCACACAAGGACCTTTGCCTGTCATTGCCTGTCCCATCCTCACAACCAGAAAGACCAGGGGTGAGATTGGAGCCCACTGGGATGCACTCAGTCCCTGCCTTCACCCCGCAACAAATCTTGAAAAGAGAGCTTCCCCTCTCTGCTCCCCAATCCTCACCTGCAAATTTGTGCAGAACAAGTCCTGAATTGTGAATAGTCTTCATAAATGGTGTCGTTTTCAAAGACATTCTTGCACTGGGAAGAAAATTGCTACAGTTACTTGTTCCTTCTTTTGAAAAAAGACATAGTGAAGAATTAAGTCTCTGTACACATGTGGAGATTGTTTAACATTGCTGAAAATGAGGCAATATCTTGGAGGTATTGTTATGTTTCATGCTGTTGTAAAGACATAGTAATAACTTACATCATTTGGGAATATGTGGTATAGGTTTGGTTCTGATTTTATACAGAAGAATTGATTTCTATTTTAATCAGCTTTGCTTTAATTATGGATAAGTAGAACATGTTCTGGGTCACTATTAGGGACAGAAATAAAATGGATTTCTTCCCCAGCTGAGAAGAATAATACAGTGGTGAAAATTCTGCACAATTTTGACCCAGTATTTAAACATCCCAAAGTATTTCAGGAGATTCTTCTGGACAGAAATACATGTGTGTGTGTGTGTGTGAGAGAGAGAGAGAGAGAGAGAGAGAAAATTGTGAGGTTTTACACAAAATATCCACTGTTTCCAGGAAGACATATGTGAGTATGGGTGTGTGCAGGATTGCTGTTTTCTATGCAGAATACCAAGCAACCCTGCACAACAAAGTCTCAGCAGTTCAACTTCTGGATTATTCAAAAACATTGTTTCTATATCTGTCTCATGGTATCCCAGGTGCAACTATGTGCAGAAGTTGGGCTCTTCTGTCCTTTCTGTTAAGTCACAAGTGATCAAGACTTTGGCAATATATTGGACTAAGTTGGAAAAGCTGTCTGAAAATTATTCTCTAAAAACCATTTTCTTAAATAATTGGATAATAATGCAATATCAAGGCACAATGCGTTGGATCCAGATTGACTCATACCCATTGAAATCAGTGTAACTTAATGAGTTATAAATGAAATAAATTCCATTGATTTTGTTGAGTGTACTTTCAGTATGACAAACTCAGGATCAACAGTATTTGTCCCACTCATATTTGCCTGTGAAATTGTTGGGAATGATTGATCTCCCATTTTTCTCTATGAAAACAGCTTTACATGTTGATGCTTTTTGACAATCTTTCTACCTTTTCAGAAGGCAAACACAATGAAATATCAATAAATCAAAACTGTTCTGAAGGAGATGTTTACATTTGTTCAAAATTTAACTGACTACATGGTTTTGATCTCACTGCTTGAGATCTCATGATATAGGGTGGGATATAAATATTATAGTGAATAAATAAAAATAATAGATAGAGGACATTATCATTTACTGTATTATCTACTGACCGTGGTACACCTTTGGAAAGCATTGGATTTATATACTATGGCACAAAGAAAGTTTCTTGTCCCTGCTCTCCTTTGCAACTATCTATGTCCATGCCAACTTCTCCAGAGGGCTCCTGAACAATGTGGAATAGAATGTGGGAGATCACTGGGGAATAATCACAAATGGGTGAAATAGTCTTCA
Source organism: Ctenosaura bakeri (assembly GCA_948474755.1). Taxonomy (NCBI): domain Eukaryota; kingdom Metazoa; phylum Chordata; class Lepidosauria; order Squamata; family Iguanidae; genus Ctenosaura; species Ctenosaura bakeri. The sequence goes on along the minus strand of CAOLHI010001150.1, from coordinate 132,264 downwards.
CTGTTAAGGATCCATTTTGAATTCATATGTGAATTGTGTACAGATAGTGATCTTGCAGACCTGTGCAAAGAAATGAGACCTCTCAGAACGCAGCTCACTTATTGTTGGTTGGTGTCTCTTTGGACCACCTCAGCACCCATTTGTACCCTGTCCAGCTTTTTCAGTTCTGGAAAAGGCAACAGGGGAAGGATGAAGGAAACTTATGACACCATTATTGTTGTTTGCTTATAGAGTACCATTAATGTGCATGTTGCTTTACAAGTAAAACAGACAAAACAGTGGGTCTTGCCAAAAGTGTATAATCTAAAATATTTGTGTATACACATACACAGAGGGAAGGAATAATAAATATAAAACCATACAATAGAGTTTGCAAATACAATATAATATGAAGCAAATTGACAAATAATGTTATCAAACTATATATGATTACAAAATAATATGAAACTAAAATTCCAGAAGATTTGGAAATCAAAGTTTTTAGTTGAGATTTAAAAACAGCAAGGCAAGGAGCAGTCTGCCTTTGTTCACGGAGGCAATTCCAAGAATATGGAGCAGTGAGTGAAAAAAGGACAAAGCCAAGCCAAGGAAGATAAAACCTTGCTTGGGTGGGATGCCTAAAGTTCCTAGAAGGCAGATCTGTCACCATTTATTATCTTTTCTCAAGATACTGTGAAATTCAGTATAGCTTTCTTTTTTAAAAAAGTAACAATAGTCTAAAATCCTTTATGTAAACTGCAAGGGAATGTCTCTGCTGTTAGTTGCCCATCTTCATCCTCCTGCTTGTAGTACCAATGAGGAGTTAGTGGTCAAGGAAGCTGGTGAACTGCAAGCACTGGACTACACAAATCCCATGTGGACTTTTTGTTCTGATATATCCATGAATGGATCATCCTCTTGAAGGGAATAAAGTGCTGCTCCTTTTGCTAGGAATTGCTGTTGAATATCTGCAGAAAGGAAGGTTACATGACAAGTCAGATTCACTGAAAGGTACTTGGTTTTTTCCGGTCATCTTTCATTGCCTTCAGCATTGCCTACTTTTACTGATGTTTGGACCTTCCAGTCCATGTCATTCATTGCCATTTATATAGGTTTTGCATTATTGGACATTCATGTGGTATTACCAGCCAGCCAGCTAGCCAGTCAAGGCTTGCTTCAGAGTTTCAGCTGTCTGCTCCATACCTATATGAGCTCTTGGAGGGGCAGGGTTGCCTTTGCATGGCCCAGAAGAGGGTCAGATACTGGACCTCATTACACTAAGGCCATTTCTGCACTAGACTGTTACAGTGCTATTATTCGTCAAAGGACCCTCTGTAAACTGCAAACCCTAGGATTCCATAGGGTGTTGAAAGTGGAATAATAGCACTATAACAGTCTAGTGCAGAAACGGCCTAAATATCACAATGAAGCTGATATCAGGGCAAGGCTTGGAAGGAGTATTTAACTTCAGCCCACCCTTGTTTCATTCTCTTTCATCACCAAATGACCCACCATCCTGCCCTGTGGATCAGTGCAGGCTTCTGTTACCTCTGGGATTGTGTAATAATTTTTGGCCCAATCACTTCTAGGCAAAGTTAGCATTAGACAACATTTCCCATCAGTTCTGGGCAATATTCCTGATGCTGAGATATATGTATCTGGCAGTATACCATTGGCTCTCAAGATATTGCATATCCTCCTACACTTCACAGATGAAAATCAGGATGCATGTAGCCAAGCAACATCAGAATGTGGTCAGGATAGCAAACATTATTAATGAGAAAAAACATACAAACTAGGCTGCAGTAGTTTGCTTTTGCCTGAGCTAGCTGAAAAAGCCAGGCTTCTACCTCTCCCCTCCTCAGTGCTGAGTTAATGGAGTAGAAACTACTTTTGTACTTTGAACTCTGCAGCTATTGAAGTAAGCTGAAGACAAAGGGGGAAAGTGGAAGGAGGAGAGAGAAAAACTAAGACATATTAAAATCAGCTGCTAAATGGGATGGCAGAGAATTAATCAGGACTTTCCTTGCAAATGTGGGACACTTTTATTTTTAGATGAGTACAGTAGAATAAGCTATAGCAGCATTCCCTTTCACAGTTCTCTAAGTAAAGAACTAGCAACACTTATAGGCTAGGACCAGTCCAGACTCTTCATTTTTCTGCAGTGCCACATACTATTTTCACAGATATGTTTTTAGTTGTGCTGGAACTTTTTTAAAAAATGATCTCTATTAAATTTCAACAAAAAGGGTTACATAGAAATAGCACAGTATATTTCCTACTATCAAACTAGACAAGAGAGAAATGTCCTGGAACATTTAAAGGGTAGAGCATGTGGATCTTACTCATGGATTCTGCATCTTTTTTTCCAGTTCTTTGGGGACGACCCCCATCATAACTGGCCTTGCTCCTAAGGCTGCATGCTTTAAAACATTATAGCATCACTATGAGATAAATCCATGGAGAAGTGAATCTCGCAACAGCTTCAACACGCTCAAAACTATGGCAGAAGATACACAGGATTCTTAGGTGATAGCATAATCAGTCTTTGCTTATTTCATCCTGGCATGGAAAAACAAGTACCTTTAGCAGGACTTTCCCTTCTGGGCATGATTATGAGAGTTTTTCACTTTTTTGGATAATGTCCACATTGTGACACTTCTTTTTTCAAGCAAAAAATTGTTCATGCAAAAAATCTTTGGCTGGTATTTGGCATTGCAGTTACAGATTTGTAACCTAGGCCCTTTCTACACATCACCCCCAACCCTCAATGGCCACAGGATTGCACCAACCGTTCTGCATGACGTTGTCATGATCCCGTGGCAACCCATTGCAATTGCAGATTAAATCATTGTCGAGTTTCTCCTGACAATGACTTTTGATTGTGCAGTCCTCTTGCCTCCCTCCCGCACTTACCTGTCATGCAGAATGTCAGGAAGCACAGTGGCTGTGCTTCCTCCCCCAGCACAGCCTGAGAAACTGCTGGGATGCACTGTGGAAGGGAGGGGCAGAGCCATCCTGCTTGCTCCTGTCCAGCAGGCAGCCGGTGCAGAGGGGAACACAGCAGAAGTGATTCCCTCCTAGGAGACGCTTTCCCTGGATCTCCACATGATGGCTTCAGAAAAAGGACCCTAGATGTATAGATCCATAACTGATCTGTCATTACTAATCCTATGGTGTCACAGTCCATCTTATCACCTAGCAGCTGTTCTGAGAGATAGAGGTTACCTCCTGCTGGTAGTCAAGTGCAAAGGGGATGATATCTCTGTCCCTTTCCACCAGTGAACAAAGCTAGAACAATCAGAAGCAGGACCCCTGTCACAATTTCTTGTTGCAGTGTTACTGTCTGGTGGGAGTGGGTGGAGACATCATTCTCCTTGTTCCCTGATCACCAGAAGAACAGACATCTCTCTCTCAGTGTGGCTGCTAGTTGTTACAGTGGACAGTGTGTGTGTGAGGACAGGGATGTTACTTGATTACATAAACATAACTAAGTAGCCAATCTAGGATTCAGACACTTGTGTTTTATACCAAACTTAACATATTTACAGAGAAATCGGTGGCCAAAATTCTATTAGGGCATTGCATATTCCTAAGTGGACTACTTATGTGAGAAATAGAATTGTGAAGATATGCAACGTACATATTCAGTAGAGGCCCGCTGCTTAGTAACTATGTAGCAAAGCTGGCAAAGGGACTAAGGTACAATGGGAATCTGGTGAGGGGGGTTCTGGCAGTCATCAGGCACTTCTGATACACATTGATTGTGCATCTATGCAATTCACTAACTGGCATGTCTGCTACTTAGGACATTTCTGCACTAGCCTGTTATAGTGCTATGATTCCACTTTCAATATCCTATGGAATCCTGTGGTTTGCGGTTGTGGGCCCTCCTGAAACTGCAAACCCCAGGATTCCATAGGATGTTGAAAGTGGAATCATAGTGCTATAACAGGCTAGTGCGGAAATGGCCTTATTTAAGTGTACTTAAACTTACATTGTGTGAGAGAACATACAGGAATCTGGGCAGAGTACTTGTGCAATATTTTATTCAAATTCAATGAATTTTTTGCATCAAATTTTTCAGAAAAACTTGCAAAAACAAAACAAAACCCAAAACAAATTCCTCATGTGATTGACCATATTCTCAGTAAGGTGTCTTAGTGTGTTGAGACATCCTTTTTCACTGATGAGGAGAAAAAAATATATGGCTCATCTTCCGAAGTATTGCTAGATGTTATGACACTTTCAGCAGGAGGCCTGCATCTTGTTCCCCCTCCTCCCACAGTAACATCGAATAATGCAAAACATGTGATCTGATGTCATCCTTCTATGATTCTCTCCACCTCTATAAATGCCAATGAGTGAAGTGGACTGAAAGAACCAAACAGTAATAAAAAACAAGAAATGCTGATAGCAAGGAAATTGACTAGAAAAAGCAGTTCTCCTTGAACTCACAAGGTGCTGGTTTAAAGAGACTGACTTTATGTGAGATGAGCTTGCCTGGTAACTTTCTTGCTTTCTCTCTATTCATAAAACACTACCAAGCTCTCTCTGGTTAAAAAGAAATAGAAAACCGACATAGTGCTTGCAAGTACTTGAAATAGTAATAATAAAATACACTGTTTAGAAGCATGATGATGACAAAAAAAATGCTCAAAGCAAAAAGTGGCTGCTATTATCTCTTTGAAAGTCAGGTGGCGCTTGTGTAGTCTGACTTTATCCTTCTCTGTCTCAGAGCCAGGGGAGCCAGGCGGACCCACCATCTGATTTTCTACATTTCCACAGACCGGGCCAGAGCTGTAAACATCACCAGGGACATTGCTGAGTCTTACATTACTGTGTGTGTTGCTGTGAGGCAGAGATGCCTGTTTATTTCCAAGGTCTGAAAAAGAAACTTTCCTGTTTCTAATGAGAGAACAGCCCTTATGGATTCTGTACGTGGCTTATTTTCATTACTTTGCTTGATAAAATGGAGAGGTGAGACTGTGATTTGTCTCAAAAGCGTTTTTTTTTAAAGTGCCTTTTTGCATCTCTCTCACCTAATTAATGCAGAATTTCAACAAGATGATCAGCCAGCTGGAATCTATCAAAGTCCCAGTCTTAAGATCTTGCAGGTCTTGAATGCTTTGTCACAACATCCTGACACTGCTTAGTTGAAAGGGAAAGAAATTATATCTTCTTCCCCATTAAATATAACTGGAAGCTGGGGAGAGGGTGAACATCTATTTACTAAATAAAAATGAACTTTTTTTTTTTTGTGCTTTCAACAATATAATGTAGCATACATTACATTTTATTAAACCAAGAGGTAGAGGGCAAGTGTAGCATAGGGTTTGAATGACCACTTGGCCAGAGATACACACTGGGTGACCTTAGGCAATTCACACATTCTCAGCCTCAGAGGGAAGCAAAGGCAACCAACCCTAACCAAATCTTGCCAAGAAAACCCAGTGATAGGCTTGCCTTAGGATCACCATAAGTTGGAAATGACTTAAAGACACTTCAACAACAACAATCTGAAATGGAGGAAGAAGTATTTAACTAAAGTTGTCCTGGGTTTATTTTGAGAGCAGGAACTATAAGTCGTTAGTAAGTACTTTGGACACAAAATTCAGTCCTAGTATTGATTCAATCTGAGATTCAATTATAGCACTTCCAGGATTTTTTAAGGGGCAAAACCAACAACGGGTCTTTTATAGTAGACTGTACTACTTAATGACATAAAAGTGCCACCTATCTAGTCTAGACAATGGTATAGTGGAGGCAAGGCATTCAGGACTGAAGTAACCAGAGAGTTCTTATTAGCAGGAATAAGGATGTCATCTGCAACCCATCACAGTTTCCTTCTACCCTCTGAGATTAGCTGCAGTGCCCATACTGACTTGACATGACATTTAAGCTGATTTTTTTCCATAGACAATGTATTGTTGAGTTATCTCTATTAGAATCCAAAACATTTGAGGGTTGATAGGTCTCAAATGGTAATTATGAACCATTAATCTTACAAGAGTCCAGATGGAGATAGAAACTGTAGATGTGGATCAACAGAGCTACCTACATTTTTAGGCTCTTCTTGGAGGCCTAGCTATAGGAGCTATTGAAATGAGCACCTGATTTTCAAGCTGATCAATATATCACTGAGTGTAAATAGCTCTTGCTTCAGAATTATTCCTGGCTTCAGTTCAAATGGTATAGATACTCACTGTCTCTGCTAATGCAAATCATCCAAAGCATGCATAGAAACAGAAGACTGAAAGGGAGATTAGCATAACAATGCCCAACCCTTCCTCTTACTGTCCCAAATCTGGAGTCTCTGTACACATGGAATCTGGTTAGTTCCACTTCTCAGAAGAAGTTGGTCAGATTGTTGTTTTGAGCCTTGATAAAGCAAAAAGTGTTATGAGATTGGTTCAAAATCCTTCAACACTGGCTGCTTTTAATGATAAGGCTGAAGGATGATTGTAAGCAAATTGCAAAAAAAAACCAAAGGAAAGTGGCAGGGAAAGCCACAAAGACCAGCACGCAGAGATCTGTTTGGAGCCACATGAAATAAAATGGCTGTTAACCATTTATCCTGGCTTTGGAACACCCATATTTTGCAATTCATTGCAACATCAGATTGCATCCGAGGGTAACCACTCAGGAGGCTAGATGGCTCAGGGGAATCATAATAGCTGCACACACTGCAGATTACTGCTTCAAATATAACTATGTCAAAAGTATATGAAATCAGACTCCATATAGTTATTGTTTAGTGGCTTATGAAATATACTGTGCAAGTCTCTCATCTGGTTTCCTATGAAAGGAAAACTCATACCTTTAAAATTTTGTGAAAATTAAATTCTTCCTTTAATAGTCTCAGTTGTCAAATTAAGGTTGATGGGCTGCACCAGCCCTTTTTTTCCCCTTTCCTCCTAGCTATAATGGAGTGAGAAAGTCTTCTGGCAGTTACAGTGTGACTCTTCTCAGAGTTCCTGGATGTGACCTGTTTTCCTAACACTGCAGCCTCTTAAATCAGTTCAGATGAATTTATTCAAGCAAGAGAAGCTGAATCAGAGGCACAGATATTGCTGTCTCTCATGCTACACAGAGAGTTGGGGGATCCTGATAAATGGGGTAGACTGCACTGCAGGAAAAAAAAATGTGTAGCACCATCTTCCATAAACACATCTAAATTTAGATGCAACTATATTGCAATCCTGTCTGATCATGGAAGTTAAGCAGGACCAGCCTTGATTAATACTTGGATGGGAGACCACCAACAAATACCTGGTGCTGTAAGCTATATTTTAGAGGAATGAACTGGCAAAACCACCTGAGTATTCCTTCCCTAGGAAAACTCTATGGGTTGTCTTAAGTCAACAGGTGACTTGAAGGCACATACACACAAATATTTCAAGATCAGGCCCTGTTCCAGACCAAATTCAGCACATGATTCATCAAAATAGAGACAGGAAGTAGGATGATAGACAAAAAAATATGGATGAATTAACAATACAAAGCAAAAATAATAGTTTTAAAACTTTTGCTCTGTGGGTCAACATTGCTGCCTACATAGAATGAATTTAATCATTTCACAGCCATATGCTGTCACTTTTCTTCTAGGTTGAGCTTTTGTGGCTCTGCAATCATGCTCTTTCCTTACTGTGGTTAAAGCTTTTTAAAGATTAATGTGCAAAAGGATTATTTTAGCAAAGCCACCCGTAAGTATACCATGTTGTCTGTTTCCAGCATAATAGAGTGGAAACTTAGAATAATGGACCTTGCAAAAGAAATTAAAGTATATTTTTGCATCAGCTTCTATTTGGAAGCCAAGAGGCAGTAGTGATTTAGATGTAGATGGACTTTTGTCACTACTGGCTTCATTTGTGGAGTCAGGATGTAGATTTCCCATGATCTGAAAAGTTTATTCAGTTTAAGGCAGACACTTGAGCTCTATTTTCAGGTGGAACATATCCCCCCCCCAAAGGCCATTTCCACATGTTACCTTATCCTGTTGTCCTCCTGTTGCAATTCTGGCAGCACCTTTGCTGAGAAGGGAGCACGATGGGAACACTTCCCTCTGCATCTGGCCGGTTCCCTGCAGAAAGGAGTATGAGTGACACGTGCCTTCCTTCTGTAGTGCAGCTGCGCTCTTTCCCATGCTGCGCTGGGGAAGGAAGTGCCTCCCCTTGTGCTTCCTGCCCTTCCACATGGCAGATAAGGATGGGAGCATTGTGTGACCATGGACACTTAGTGGATTTGATCCATTAAGCGGATATCCTGTAATCGTGATGGATGGGAATGGAATGGCAGTGGGACTGCAATGACATCATTCAGAAGCACAACCTATGAACCATTGCCATCCCTTCCCCCTAGTGGGATTGCGACACCATGCAGAAATGGTCTAAGTTTCAGATAATTCATGATCACTGAACACATCAGAACTCCGCTATATTTTCTGAAGGTTCTGCCTCCCTAGCCAGAAATGACTAAATTTCCCCCCTGCACTAGTTTGAGGTGTCATTTTCCCACATCAGTACCATATCTGCAAGGAGATAACACTACAAGATGATCAATTTCAGTTTTTCCTAACTTCTTCCCATCTCTACCAGTAGGCAGTCCATTCTGGGTCAAACTAATATAATGCAAGTCAATATTTTGTTCTACGCAATATTTTTGAAACAGTGTGCACTTGGCCAAGAATAAAATATGATTATTCCAGGACTGGTTGAGAGTGGACATTAAGCAGCAATGAAGAGAATGCTGGGTTCAGAATGCATTTAGATGAATCCACATTACAGTAACTTTGAAACTTTTTAAGAATCCTTAGTGATTCATTATTTCCTCTTCTAAACCCTCCCCAACAGGACTATTGTGAAGATAATATGCAGTAATATATTCTGTTCTTCATATGTCCCTGAAACTGAGTTTGGAGAAATATAGACAGAGTAATACATTAATCCCAACTGTGGCCCTTTTTACACACCATTTCCCATGCAAAATGACCACAGGAGCGCTGTGGGATTGCAAGGATGGTTCTGCATGATATTCTTGAGATCGTGCAGTGCTCCCGTAGTGATCCCACAGCAAAAGCAGATTACATCATTTTTGGCTCTTTGCTGAAAATGACCCATGATTGTGCATTCCTCCCATGTCCCTCCTGCACTTACCTGGTGTGTGGAACCTCAGGAAGCGCAATGGCCACACTTCCTCCCCCAGCGCAGCCTGTGAAAGTACCTGGCTGCACTGTGGAAGGAAGAGGCAGAGCTATCACGCTTCCTTCCATCCAGCACGGAGCTGGTGTGGAAGGAAGCGCAGGGAACATGATTTCCCCCGCAAGAGGCTTTTCGTGCAATCCCTGTGTGATGGCAGCAAGAAAAAGTAAGGTGCGAAAAGGGCCTGTGATCTAACAGTGGTACTTAAAAATGTAAACTTTTATTTATTTATTAAAATATTTATTTTTATTTATTTATTAAAATACAGCATAAGATCTCAGGGTGGCATCCAAGTCTTTTAGGGGGACTTGTGGCAGGTATGGGGACTTCTAATATGCACACTGCATTATCACTTATGTCTTTTAGTGCATGTGATGCAGCTTCTTTCATTGAAGTGAGTGGAAGCTCCTGCAAATGTAGCAATTGTGTTGTGTATTACAGTGTGCCCAAGGCACTTGGTCAGAGTGTCAGTTGGAAGATAAGAGATCTCATTCCCTCATGCCATCTGATTAAGGCTAGATCATGATTTCAGTGGAATTTGCTTTTGAAGCTTCTACCAACATTCGCAAATTTCTTCACATTTAGGATGGAAAAAAATTGAGATTTTTTTTTAAAAAAAAAACTGAATGAGGAAGAAATTGATATAGAAGTTTAGTCCATCCAGGCTCAAGATTCTGAGAGCTTAAAACTTTTAGAAGTCTGGATTTGAATCCCTTTGCTTTGAATCATATTGATGCTGAATAAGGGCTACCACCACTTTGCTCTGATAGGTTTATCTTTGAGAACTATATGATAAGACAGGTGTAGCATCCAGAGACAGCATGCTGTAGTGATTTGAACATTGAAACTTTGCAGACTAGGGTTCGAATCCCTGCTGGGCCATACAAATCCACTGGGTGACCTTGGGCAAGTCAGACTCTCTCAGCTTCAAAAGATGGCAATGGCAACTCCCCCTCTGAAAAATTCTTGCCAAGAAAACCACATAATAGGATCACCATAAGTTAGAAACAATTTGAAGGCACCCAACAACAGAGGTATAGCATGCCTAATGAAAATGGAGAGAGATAATTTGATTTCAATTCTTTGCTGACTATTTGCCGTAATAAAATTTGATTTGATTTGATTTCAATTCTTTTCTTATGATTTCCCCTCAATTTGCAGATCCCATATTAAGCATAGGAAGAATGTGATGTTTAAGAGAGCTGAATGCTGGACAAACGAAATCTGACACATAATACTATCCCTACTTCTTATACTTTTTTGTTGGAAAAAGTTCAGTATAATCAGATGGTGTCACTTGTCAATTTGATTTCCTTTTTCAAATCTAATAATGGTTTTTTTTGCATTAGTTCTGCTTGTAGAATTATGAACACAATATCTATCTAGGTGGTCTTCTTTTTTTTCTCCTAACGACTGCCAACATATCTTACTTTTATGCCTTGAGGACTGGCCTATTCTGAAACATTTAATGTTGCTTGATTTTGTTGATACATTTGGGGAGGAAAAAAAAGTAATTGGATTAAGTTTGGAATAATTATTGCCTGTTTGTCAAGGCCTCTGCCTGTACTTTGTTGACTTGCCAACATTTTCTAATTGGCAAATGTTAGATAAATGTTTTTCCTGCAAGCAACAGAGTTTCAAAATGAAAAAGCAATTATGGCCCCATATTTGAATGCTGCCATCTGTATTTAAGAGGAAGTCACTCCATCCTGCTTGAGAAGTTTGCATGCAGTCAAATTTATGAAGAAACGGCAATAAGATGAGGATTATATTTAGGATTAAGATGTTTAGGCTATTTTTCATTCATGTTTATACTGTTACAGGTTGTTTTGACTATCAGTTGCTTGGAGAAAAGCAACTCTCATGTTTTCAAAGCACGGACAATAGTTAGTCATCAGAACATGAGAAGGCTGTTCTGAATCATGTCATAGGCCTACCTAGTTTGATAGCTATTTTTGTAGTTCCCTGGATGGTTTTTGGGAATCTCGTAAGCAGCCCACAAATGCAATGGCTAGTCAGTTCCAACTACAGTTTGTTGTTGGCTTCATATGCCTTCAAGTCACTTCCAACTTATGGCAACCCTAAGGTGAGCCTATCATTGGTTTTTCATAGCAAGATTTGTTCAGAGGGGGGTTGTCCCTGCCTTTCTTTGAGGCTGAGAGAGTTTGACTTGCCTTAGATCCCGCAGGCGGTTTCCATGGCTGAGCAAGTATTCGAACCCTGGCCTCCAGAGCTGTAGTCCAACACTCAAGACTACTACATCACACTGGCTTGTCAAGTAGCCCCACTCAGTTAATAGGTTGCCTTGGGTTCTGTGCAAGATGAAAGGTAGAATGTAGGTTAAATATACAAATATAAATAAATAGGTAAATTCCATTAGTGAGCAGGTAAATTCTGTATGGTGGAATGATAACAGGGGACAGAGAAAAAGCAGAACTGTTCAACAACTTATTTGCTTTGGTCTTCTCCCAAAAGAAAAACGGTGCTCAACCTGGGGAAAACAGAGCAGATGTTGCATTTGGGGAAATGCAGCACAGGGTGAAGAGGTAGTACAGGAATACCTAGCTACTCTAAGGCCATTTCTGCACTATACTGTTATAGTGCTAATATTTCACTTTCAATATCCAATGGAATTCTGTGGTTTGCAGTTCAGGGAGGAACCTTTAGAATTCTCAGCCAGAGAACACTTTGGCCTCAGTAAACTACAATCCCCAGAATTCCATAGGATTTTGAAAGTAGAATAATAGCACTATAACAGGGCAGTGTGGAAATCGCCTAAATGAATTCAATTTTCATGGCCAGATGAACTACATCCAAGGATATTAAAAGAACTGGCAGAAGTAATCTCAGAATCACTTTAATAATTTTTGAGAATTCCTGGAGAACAGGAGAAGTCATAGCAGGCTGGAGGAGGGCAAATGTTGTTTCCATTTTCAAAAAGGGGCAAAAAGAAGACCCAAGCAGTTATCACTCAGTCAGCCTGACATCAATACCAAGGAAGACTCTAGAGCAGATCATTAAACAGGGACTCTATAAGCACTAGGAAAGGAATACCATAATCACTATGTCAACGCAGGTTTCTCAAAACAAGTCATGAACAACTAATCTTATCTATCTTTTCTTTATAAAGTTACAAGCTTGATAGATGAAGTGAATGCTGTCGATATAGCATATCTTGATTTCATAAAGGCCCTTAACAAGTTCCCTCATGATAGTTTTGCAAGCATGCTAGTAAAATATAGGCTAGATAATGCTATTGTTAAGTGGATTTGGTTGACTGACTGAACCTAAACCTTACCAATGGCTCCTCTTCATCCTGGAGAAAAGTGACTAGTGGAGTGTCACAGAACTCTGTCCTGGGACCAGTACTATTCAACATCTTTATTAATGACTTGGATGATGGAATAAAGGACATTCTTATTAAATTTGCAGATGACACCAAACTAGGAGATATAGCTAATATTCCAGAGAATAAAATCAGAATTCAAAATGACCTTAACAGATTAGACAGTTGGGCCAAAATTAACAAAGTGAATTTCAACTACATTTGGGAAGGAAAAAAATGAAACACACAGATATAGGATAGATGTGGCAGATAAAAAAGCCAACACAATTCTAGGCTGTATCAGTAGGAGTACAGAGTCTCGATCAAGGAAAGTAATAGTATCACTCTACTCTGTTTTGGTCAGACCTCACCTGGAATGCTTTGTCCATTTCTGGGTATCGCATTTCAAGAAGGATATTGACAAGCTGGAATGTGTCCAGAGAGAGGTTGACCAATATGGCAAATGGCCTGGAAACCATGGCCTATGACAAGTGGCTTAATGAGCTGGGCATGTTTAGCCTGCAAAAGAGAAAGTTAAGAGGTGACATGATAGCAATGTTTAATTATTTGAAAGGATGTTATATGGATAATGGAGCAAGTTTGTTCTTCTGCTCCACAGACTTGGACATTGTGCAATGGTTTTAAATTACAGGAAAAGAGATTCTATCCAAACATTAGGAACATCATTTCCTGATGGTAAGAGCAGTCCAACAATGGAATATGCTGCCTTAGACGTACTGGCATCTCCTTCTTTGGAAGTTTTTAAACAGAGGCTGGATGGCCATATGTTGGGAGTGCTTTGATAGTGCATTCCTGCATGACAGGGGGTTGAACTGGATGGCCATTTTGGTCTGTTCCAATTCTATGGTTCAATGATCTATTGAGTCAGTGGTCTACTCTAGCTGAGATTAACAATAGGATTTATATCTTTGGAACACCTTGTAGGTGTTACCACTCTATTCTGTTTTGGTTAGACCTCATTGAAATACTGTGTCCAGTTCTGGGCACCTCAATTCAAGAAGGATATCAACAAGCTGGAGCATGTCCAAAGAAGGGTGACCAAAATGCTGAAGAGTCTGGAAGCCGTGCCCTATGAGGAGTGGCTTAGGGAGTTGGATATGTTTAGTCTGCAGAAGAGAAGATTAAGAGGGGACATGACAGCCATGTTTAAATATTTGAAGGGATGTCATGTTGAGCAGGAAGCGGGCTTGTTTTCTGTTGCTCCATAGACAAGGACAAGGAGCAATGGACTCAAGCTGCAGAAAAGGAGATTCCACCTGAACCTCAGGAAGAACTTCCTGATGGTCAGAGCTGTCTGGCAGTGGAATATGCTGCCTCAGAGTGTGGTGGAGTCTCCTTCTTTGGAGGTTTTTAAGCAGAGGTTGGATGGCCATCTGTTGGGAGCACTTTGATGTATGTTCCTGCATGTCAGGGGCTTGGACTGGATGATTGGATGTGCCCTGTGGTCTCTTCCAACTTTATGATTATATGATATTGGACGTAGAGGCTACTACTTATAATGAGATGTACAGCTGTATCTCCCTCTCCAAACTGCAGAAGCAGGGATGGGGAACAGCCTCTGAAGCAGTGGCATTCATGGAACTTGGTCAGTATAGTTTTCATTTTTCATATGCAGGAGAAATGCTTTGCCCTACAGTCAAGCTTTGACTCACCCAAGACCTTGAAGGGCTGTATTCTTCCACACTGTACCAATTGTTTTGTATTAAAAAAAAAAGAGAATGACTTTAATTAAACATGCAGTGGTGGGGAGGAGGAAGACAAAGATTTATACAGTTGCCCCCTGCCCTATCAAACATAACGCTTCTTTCTCTACCTCTTTGTCTCCTTCACATCAGTGGGGCTCTCCTGCTCAAGGCAAAGATGACAACAATGCCTTGTCACTTCCTTCTGTTGTGGGGGTGCTGCATATGTCTTTTTTCTTCAGCAAGGACCAACTTCTTCCTTTCTGTGACAAATGAAGCAGAGGTGATGCAGGACTAGCAGAGGAAAGCAGGCGATCAGTCATGTCTGTCCCAGTTTTGCCTAAATCAGGAAGACATCCCTTGCAAAAGTAAAATGCCAAACTTCCACAAAAGGAGGGAGTGATGAGGCATTGTTGCTAGTGTCTTTGCCTTTGCTTTTGACAGGAAAGTCCCTGTGATAGGAAGGAGGGAAGAAGAAATGAGAGCTTCTTCTTTCCCAAAGGGAGAAGTAAAAGAACCTCATCAATGGAAGGGAGAATGGAAGGGAGTGAGGCAAAAGTGCTTTAAGCAGCCAGCCAGGTCTTCTACTGGCTTGCTGACAAAATGAGGTGACAAATTACTAAAAGTGACACCACTCCACTGGTTGTTGGGCAGCAGATTCCTTTGTTCCCAGGGACCTTTGGGAGGCATCAAGGCCTGCAAAATGGATCTCAAAGGGTACATGTGGCTCATAGGTCATTATTTCCCCACCCTTTTAAGGAATTTGTCAGCTGGATATTGGCAGAAGTGGGAAATAACGTGTTAGAAGTAATAACAAATTACTTTACCTGGTGTGCTGAGGTACAACTGGATACAATTCCAGTCCCCCTCAAGACTTAATTTGGAAACTAACACACACACACCCGACTGCTATAAGATAAGTATTATTGCTGGTAACTAAATGCAGCAGGTGGCCCACAGCAGAGAAGGGATCACAGTCCTTTAGTGGTTGGGTTCCAGATCATAAATAATAAATTTGTCCCAGACTATCCCAAGGCCAAGCATATTGTTAACATGAAAGTTTAACACCCAGCCTGTCCCCAGGCACATCTATATTCTTGAACTGCTAGGCTAAAACAAAATCATCCAACAAGGCCAGTTGAACACAAAATAACCCTTCTATTTCATTGGGAGCTGTTAATGCTTGGCTGTGATACTGACAAGAATCCTAAAGTCCATCTATCTAGTGTCAGGAGCTACACTCACTTCACCTGATACCAAGGGCACAAAAGAATTTAGTTTTAAAAGTAACAAGGATGCTTCATTGTCTCCAAACTTTAAAAGAGGGATGGGGGGGAGGGTAAAATAATGAATGGAATGGATTTTTCCCTCTTTATTCTGGCAATGCAAACTGAAAGACCAATTTAAAATTAATTATTTAAAATATCACCCTAGCAATGTAAATGCTACTGAATTAGTTTTTAAAGCTTTTAACTGAGTGTATATCTACCAGCTGTCCCAATCTGACCAGGGACAATCCTAATTAATTTACTAGCATCCCAACTTTTCACTTGTGTTTAAAATGTCCCAATTTTTCTCTCCTCCCCCGCTCCCCCTTTTATCCTTATCTGGTGTTACTTGCTGCAAACTGATTTCAAAATGCAAAAGTAGTCTGTGCTCAATTAACTCACTGGTGGGGGGAGAAGGAGGGAATGGAGTCTTGGCCTTTCCTGTAGCCTGAGGCAAAAACAAATTGCTGCAGCCTCACCTAGCTTGTGCGTTCTTCCTGGCAAATAGCTTTTGCCATCTTGACCGTACTCTAATGTTGTGGGTCACAAGTGTCTCAGTGTTCATCTGTAAAATGTTGTGGAGTATGTGACTAAGTCAATGAGCTCATTACTTTGAAATAACTTTTCAGTCCTTGTTTCTGAGTCAGTTTGAATGTCAACAATTAGAGAACTGCTTTTTGTTTCCGAACTGCTACAAGATCTGGTGCTTCACCTACTTCCAAAGTCCTTGTCACCTAATCTTATAGTCTTCTTCCTCCCACACCCAGCTTTATCTCCTTTCTCGGAGAAAAACAAGACTCCCTGCCTGTAGAACACACATCACAGCAGAGAATGCTGGAAAATGTAAATTCAAGCATCCACAACCTGTTTATAGAGGATCTTAGGTTTAGATAAGCAAAATCTCTTTGCAAGTGTAGACATTAAGGCAGGAGTCTTAATATAAAACATTTATACTTTTTTTTTGTGTTCACAAGTAAATCATAGAATCATAGAATAATAGGGTTGCAAGAGACCACAGGGGCCATCTAGTCCAACCCTCTGCCATGCAGGAACACACATCAAAGCACTCCTAGCAGATGGCCATCTAGCCTCTGTTTAAAAATATCCAAAGAAGGAAACTCCATCACACTACAAGGCTGTCAAACTGCTGTCAAACTGTCAAACTGTCAAACCCCACTGTCAAACTGCTCTTACCATCAGGAAGTTCTTCCTAATGGTTAGGTGGAATCTCTTTTCCTGTAGTTTGAATCTATTTCTCCTTGTCCTAGTCTCTGGAGCAGTGGAAAACAACCCTATTCCCTTATTGATATCCTTTCAAATACTTAAACATGGCTGCCATGTTCCCGCTTAACCTTCTTTTCTGCAGACTAGACATGCACAGTTCTCTAAGTTGTTCCCCATAGGGCATAGCTTCCAGACCCTTCACCATTTTGGTTGCCCCCCTCTGGACACATTCCAGCTTCTCAATATCCTTCTTGAAATGAGGTGCCCAGAACCAGAACCAGTAACCCAGATGAGGTATGACCAAAGTAAAATACAGTGGTACTATTACTTTGCTTGATCTAGACACCATACTCCTATTGTGTTGGCTTTCCTGGCTGCCACATCACACTGCTCACTCATGTTCAGCTTGTGATCTACCAAGACTCCAGCCAGGTGTCTCCCATCCTACACTTGTGCATTTCGGTTTTTCTTCCTACAGGTAGGACCTTACATTTCTCTGTGTTGAAATCCATTTTGTTAGCTTTGACCCAGCTCTCCAATCTGTTACAGTCATTTTGAATTCTGATCCTGTCCTCCAGGGTATTAGCAATCCTTCCCAATTTGGTATCATCTGAAAATTTGGTCAGCATGCTCATCTACTCATTCATCCAATAAAGGTGTTGAATAGCACTGGGCCCGGGACAGAACGCTGTGGTACCCCACTAGTCACCTCTCTGCAAGATGAAGAGAAGCTATTAGTCAGCATCCTTTGGGTTCAGTCAGTCAACCAATTACACCTAACAGTAGCATTGTCTAACCACATTTTCTTGTAAGCTTCTTGTAAGCATATCATGGGAACTTTGTCCAAGGTCTTGCTGAAGTCAAGAAATGCTACATACACAACATTCCCTTCATCTATCAAACTCACAAGTCTATGATAAAAGAGATAAAATTAGTCTGGCATGACCTGTTTTTGAGAAGCCCATGGTGACTTTTAGTGATCACAGCATTGCTTTCTAAGTAATTACAAACTGTTTGTTTAAAGATTTGCTCTAGAATCCTTCTGCGTATTGATGTCAGGCTGACTGGGTAGTAATTATTTGGGTCCTCCTTTTTTCCCTTTTTGAAGATGGGGAAAACATTTGCCCTCCTCCAGTCTACAGGGATTTCTCTTGTTCTCTAAGAATTCTCAAAGATTATCTATCACCAGCAGTTTTGAAATTACTTCTGCTAGTTCTTTTAATATCCTTGGATGTAGTTTATTTGTCTCTGGAGACCTGAATTCGTTTAGAATAGCCAGATATTCCTGTAATACTTCTCTACCTATTCTGTGCTGCATTTTCCCCACTTCCTTACCTGCTCCCTATCCCCCAGGTTGAATATTTATTTTCTTTTGGGAGAAAACTGAGGTGAAGTAGTTCTGCTTTTTCTCTGCCCCCTGTTAGTTCTTGGCCATCTTCTCCATGCAGTGATCCTATCATTTCTTTGTTTTCTTTTAGCTGCAGACTTATCTTAAAAAGCCATTTTTATTGTTTTTAATTTCTCTGGTAAGCCTGAGTTCATTCTGTGCTTTAGATTTTCTGACTTTTTCCTACATATCCTGGCTATTGGTTTGAATTCCTCTTTGGTGATTTCCCATTCTTCTATTTCTTGTACATGTTTCTTTTAATATTTAGTTCAGTTGAGATTCCTTAGTCAATCTGGTTTCTTTAGACACCTCCCTTTTTTCCTCCTTAATGGAACAGATTTAAATTATGCCTTCAGTATCTCACTTTTAAGAAACTCCCATCCATCATGAATCCTCTTCTCTTTCAGTATTCTTGACCATGGAATTTCAGCCAGTAATCCTCAAAGTTTACAGAAATCGGCTTGCTTCAAGACTAGAATGTGTGTTTGGCTACGCTTGGCTTCTCTCCCCCACTGAATAACAAATTCCAATACCGTATGGTCACTCCCACCTAAGGATCCCACCACTTCTACCCCATTAACAAGGTCATCCCTGTTGGTTAGGATCAGATCTAAAATAGTTGATCCCCTTGTTGCCTCTTCCACCTTCTGGACAAAGAAATTGTTTGCAAGGCAAGTGAGGAATTCTTGGCGGAGTTTGAGTGTCAACATATATCAGGATAGTTGAAATCTCCCATTGTTATTGCATTTCTCCTTTTTGAATGTGTGGTCATCTGCTCCAAGAACACATTATCCAAATCATCAGGCTGGCTTGGGGGGTCTGTAGTAGACCTTCACAATGACATCCCTATTGTTTCTTGCCCCCTTAATTCTTACCCAAATGCTCTCAACCTGGCTTCCTGGATTTAAGTCATGGATGTCTTCACAGGTGTAAACATCCTTGACATATAAAGCTACTCCTCCTCCTTTTTTGTTTGGTCTATTTCTCCAAAATGTGTAAGAGCTATAGTTTGTCTCTGAATTGATCCTAGAATAATGTTGGAAAGTTCAGCTAGGTTTGGGATTTTGGGGATAGTGGCTCTATTCCCGCTTTTCTACTGTTATGTGAATGAAATTGTATCTTTTTCTTGTTGAACTATATTTGTTTTAATGCTTTTCCAAATAATACATACTTAAAATTTAAAAGCATAAAATATTGGATTATGAATATTTATCCAAGAAACCACAGAAATGTTCTGGAGGCTACTTGAAGCTTCCTTGTCACACGCTTGACTGGGAACGGTGAAAAAAGTGTGTTTCTTACCATCTCAGTCTGGAAGGCATTATTGCATCGTTTTGCCACATTATTTTGTTCTCAAAGGTAATCTTTAGCACAATGCCTTCAACCTGGATATAAGCTTGCAATGGAATCATACCCTTCCCCCCACACCCTAGTTCTTGATACTTTTAGAGATGAGGTGGTATAAATGCCACCTACAGCTGAGGGACAATAAAATACATAAATTGGCTTTAGGATCTTTAAAATGTAATTTTGAATGAAGACAAATGAAGGAATATCTTGTTTGAACCAACTATTGCTAGAGGTGGTAGAGTAGAGACTAGTAGATATACAGAACTCCTCAATCTTATATAGGAATTTTTACTGTGGCTTTTTTATTATGGCAACCTTCTCTATGCAATGCATAATGCCTTTAAATAACACCAGGTCCCTTTCCACACCCTATCTTATCCTAGCGGTGTCCTGTGGGGATTCTGGCAGGGGCTCTGCCAGGAAGGGAGCATTCCCATCATGCTCCCCTCTGCACCAGCTGCCTCCACAATCCAGGAAGCATGATGGCCTCGCCTCTTCCTTCCACAGTGCAGCTGAGTACTTTCCTGGGCTGCGCTAGGCAGGAAACACAGCCATTGCACTCCAGACCCTCCGCATACCAGGTAAGTTTGGGATGGCGGCACGATTGCAGGTCCTTGACTGGAAAACCTCGTCAACAATTTACTCTGTGATTTCACTGTCTGGAGATGGGAGAAGGACAGGACCGCACTGATGTCATGTGTAACTATCATAGTGGTCCTGTCCTTCTCCTATCCCTATGGTGGGATAACAATGTCCTGTGAAAAGGGCCCAGGTCTGGAGCATAGTGGAAGATGTAAAATTGTGGCCAAGCTGCCAACACAACTATTGCATAAGCATCAAAAATTCAAAATCTCTTTCAGAAACAAACAACCACCACTCTAAGCTGTGCTATTGCCACCACTGTTAGTAATTCCAGCATCTGAGAGATTGTCAGAAAACAAACATGCAAAATAAACCTTCTGACCAGACAAATTAAGTGAAATCTCCTGCCCCACCTTCTCTAATACAGAAAATTTTGAAACCACTTTCATGCACAGTTGTAGTTGGAAAACTGGAACAAAAAAAAATAGACATTGGCCATTTCCGCACGGGGTGAGGGAATCGCCCCGCGCCGCTACTTACCAGATCTTCTGGCTCCCCGGTCCAGTCCAGGCTGCTCCGGAGCAGTGCATGGTCGTTGATCCACTCTGCTCCGGCATCCAAAATAGCAGCTTCTGGTTGGTTGTGGGTCTCAACCAACCGCTGAAGCTTGCCAGCCTAAAGCCTGCCCTCAGCAGATTGCAGGCTCGCATTGGTGTGAGCCTGCAAATCTTCACAAGGGAGCAGGCTCCCAGTGGTGCGCTCTGTGCTTTTGAAAGACTGTGTAAATCAGATCTTTCGAAAGCACGCTGGGGGACCACTTGGGGTTGTTCCGGAAAGGACTGAGATGCGGATCTACAGTCAGTAGTCCAGACCCAGTCCGCTTCAAGGTGCAGACATCCTCCATGGAGGATGCACTGCACCGTTTTTATTACTTGTGTGGAAATGGCCATTGTCTACTTTTCCAGCTGTCTCCATACAACACAATTACAGTGCTTCAACATCACTTTAAATGTCATGGCTCCATTCTATGCAGACCTGGGATCTGTAGTTTTGTGTGGTACTCAGAATTTGCTGCCAGTAAGCTTCAGTGCACAAGAGTACAAATCTCAGAAGTTCATAGGAGGGACCCTTGGAAATTTAGATGGTGTCAAACAACTACAGTTTTGCAAGGCCTGAGCTGTTTCAAACTTTTTTTTAAAAAAAAACCCTCTTACCTTAGTGTCACTTCATAAGTATCTTATACCCCTTGGTAAGCAGCTTATACCCCTTATACCCAGCTTATACACATTTTTTCTCATTTGGTTTCTAAAATACCATATTTGCCAGTGTATAAGACACACCCATGTATAAGATGCACCCCATTTACACACTGGAAAATACCATTTGCCAACATATGACACATCAATGTATAAGACACACTGCATTTTCAAACAGTATCTTTTGTGGGGAAAAGTGAGTCTTATATGCCAGCAAATACAGTAGCTAAAGGACACATTACATTGGTAGCGATGCAGTCCTCCATCAATAACAGGACAAAATAAAGCTACCCAATCCCACACAACAGTATTCCATAGTTTTAGGAAGAAGCTCTAATATCTTTTTCTATCAGGCACAATCATAACACTCTATGATAAATGAATAGACACAAATCCCAAGCCACATAAGTAGATTGTAGAATTAACAAAATATCACATTTTGACTAATACTGGGGTTTTTTTGTGTGTGACTGTATATACTTTATGCTAATAAAGCACATATTTCTCTCATTTTTAGACTGTTTTGTTGGTACTATATTGTGAACACACACACCCAAAGACTGTGGCCATTTCTGCACTAGACTGTTATAGCACTATTATCCCACTTTCAACATCCTATGGAATCCTGGGGTTTGCAGTTATGGGAGGGGCCAGAGAGATAAGAGCACTATAACAGTCTAGTGCGGAAATGGCCTGTGGTATACAGAGTCATACTTCTCTCATTTATATCTACTTCTCCTTTATAAGTATATGAATGCAGAAAAAAGCAGGCAGCCCCTAGGAATGGGTGGATGATTGTGCTTAAAAATACAAGCTTTTCTTTTATGTATCAGTCATCTGTTTGAAATGTGGTAGTATTTTCAAGGTGAAAGAATAGAATGGAATGGAACATGTGCCCTTTCATTGAGTTCCAAAACTAACAAAAATGTTCTGTGTGGAACTTTATGTCACTTACCAACGCAGACTCATTCTTACTCACATGATGCAATGGTAGAACTACTTCCAATGAAATGCATTCCTTCACAGATTTTGCCTCCAAGGCACACTCACTATGCCACGTAAATTCGTACTGTGAAGATCGATGTGGATGTAAAATATCCTCAGACAGACATCCTGGATGCCTAGGTATTGGGAAACAGCTTAAGACCACAGCTCAGGATGCATTTTGCTTTGCAGTACCAAATGTGGACTTCTGTGCCCAACGTGTGGTATAAATGGACACAAAAAACCTATGCATGAAGAATCTTCATAGATACATTTTCCTTTCTGGACTAAGGTCTTTTTTTCCTGCCAAATCAAAAGAATGCTGTAGAGAGAATAAAATTATATATTATTATTATTAATATATAATAATAAATGCATAATAAAATAAATAAAATAAATAATGCTATAATAAAATGAATGAAAATAAAGTTATGTTACTGAGAACACTTAGGTTATAAAAATAGAGGAAATCAATGTATTTTAGGAACCACCTGTCCTGTATTATTATATTAACTATAATGTCTCAGTTTCATGAAATTGTTGGAACACTTAAGAGAAGGGAGAAAAGTCCTATAAGAGTTTGTGGCCCCTACCCCATCTGTGAATTCTGCTGTGTTTAAACTGAGTGGCCAAATTTGATGCTCTTTTTTAAAATGCCTAATCCAATTTCACTTCCAGAAAACTTCAAAGGTGAAGAAAACAATATGTATGTAATTCTTGGGCACATAATTATTATTATTTACCTGATCTGGTATTTTTTAGTATTGTATTAATAGTAACTAGCTGCTTTCCTAATTTTTACAACTACATTGCACTATTTAAATCTTATGCTTAGCACTTTTTAATGATATTAAAGGTACTATAAGTTTCATCATAGATTTATAGGCTTTTAAAATACTATAGGTTTACAATGTCACAGTCCTCTATAAAATAACACATGCAAGTACACACTCAGAAGAAGATCAAGTACTGTGACTAAGATTGTACAGATGTGAGATGATAGCTGCCAAATTTGTAATGTTTGCTGTTTGATGTAACTCGCTGAGTCTCAAAAAGTCTGAAAACTTGCAAGATGCTCCTGACTTAACCATTGTACTTCCAGCTTAGACTACTGCAATATGTTCTACATGGGCCTACCCTTAGAAAAGACTTGAAAGTTGCAGCTAGTGTAAAATGCAGCAGCTAGTTTGCTAATATAAACACAGAACACCAGTCTTAAAGGAAATCTTCCAGGCTTTATCCAAGGTGCTGATGATGGCAATTAAATGCCTCAGTGATTGAGACTTTGGTACTTGAAAGAATATATTTCCCTATAAATATCTGCTTGATGACTGAGGCCCTTTTCGCACGGGCCTCCTGTCGCGCGACAGCCCCGTGAGCCTCGCGGGAGTGGGAGCGTCGCTCCGCACGACGCACTCCCACTTCCGCCGGGCTCACGGGGCTGAAGCGGCGCAAGTGAGGGTTTTTTGATTTTCGCTTCGAAGCGAAAATCACCCACGCTCGCGCAACGCTCCCGACGCCCGCGCACACTTACCTCTTGTGCGGAGCATCGGGGAGGCAGCCGGGTCGCGCTTCCTTCCCTCCGCCCCTGTGGAAGGAAGGAAGGGGCGGGGCGCTAGCGCGACGGACGCGACACCTCCTGCTTCGCGAGGGGGCGGACGCAACGAGCTCCTTTCTCGCACGCGCGGGGGGCGGACGGACACGCGAGCCGCCACCGCCTCCGGGAGGCTACCGCTTCCCCGCTCGTTCCTTCGCCTGCGGAAGGAAGGAGGGGGAAGCGGCAGCCTCCCGGAGAAGGCTTCTTGCGCGAGCCGCCCTCTCCCGCTTGCACTAGAAGCCTTAATGCGAAAAGCGCCTGAGATCTGCTAGAGGACCACCCCTCTCTGTTCCACCAGTGGGGGCAATATACTGTGGTAGGATGTAGAAAAGAGAGACCAGATTGGCACCAACACTGACCACGTAAAAACATGAGTTTTTATATCAAATTGTTTTAAAGGCAGCTGCCTGACTTACTGGGTAGCAATTTTGCAGCTCAGGGCAGCTGGGTCTGCCAGTTTAAACTCATTAGCTGATGTCTTTCCTGGACCAGAGCTTGCTGCAGTTTTCCCTTTGATCTGGGAAGGGGGTATTTCAGCAGGTCTTCCCAGGGCTTGTGTTCACTTCTTTTGGAGCACAGTCCCATCCACCCTCCCTGTGTTGGTTGCTTTTGTGCTGTATTTATCACAACTTGGGGCTGTTGAGATGGGTCCTGGGTCCAGTTATGGTTACCAGTGTCTTTTGGCAGGGTAAACTATGGCGTCCCTTTCGAGGTGGCAAGAAGTGCAGGGGCAGTAGCAGGCATGCACTATGCAGGAGGTGCATGCATTCCCAGCACTCTTTAGGTGATAGGGTAGATTTCCACAGAGGCCAGAGGGTTGGGCTCTTTGGTCCACAGGTGGGTTGGCTGATACCCAGATCCAGACTCATGCACATGCCAACACATTAATAGCTGTAACCAATAAAGTTGTGGCCAGTTTCTTTCCACTTCTGTGTGTGCATGTTTTGTTGGTGAACACCTATTTCACCATTGAGCACACAATTGATTTTTTGTACATGCTGAGATATTTTGAGATAGGGAAAGGTAGGAGTATTTTAATAAAAATAATAATAAAGCAGAATAAAAAATGTAGAACTCTCTACCATGCATCTGCAAGTAGATACATCCGATAACATGGATGAATGTTAGGATACGGACCATTTGCTAGATTGGTAAAACCTAAACATGAAAGAATACCATTTTTTGGTCACTTCAGTGCTGGCACAGAGACTGGAGGAAAGGCAGAGAAGTTGAAGAAAGGACAAACAGCTGCTGATTTGGGACTCTTGCCAACCTGAAAATGCTAGTTAAATATTCATTTGAAAGATTTTCTGTGGAAAGTTACTAAAGCTTTAATTATAAAGGATATTTCAGTCTTAGACACTAAATAACATCAAAGGTGAGAACTCCTCTAGGTGTGCTGCTGTATTATGTTATTGTTCTTGTTGTTAGCTATTCATATGGTATAGCTATAGAAATTATGCTCCATGCAGTGATAAAGAATGTAATAGACCTCCTCCAAATCTATTAATCTATTCAATATTCTATGTTGACTACTTAGTAACTAAGTAACATCTCCTGGCCCAACTACCCTCAAGCCCACCTTAATAGCCAGCAGTTGCATTGGGCAAACGAGGTCTGTTCAGCTGCCATTCAGGGTGCTAGGAGGGCCATATTTCCAATTCACTCACATCAGTGAGCCAAGCTGCCATGAGGAATTGAGACAAGACGCTGCTTCTGATTCTCACAGCCTTACTTGCTGGTGGGCTGGAAATATGACCCTTCTTGCATCCAATTGGCAGCTGAATAGACCTCTTTCACTTGATGCAGCTGCTGAGAGTCAAGGTGGTCTGATAGGGGCATTTACATAGCCTGATAGTAATACTATGCTGTCTTCTTGGATACAGAGAAGGTATGAATCTGTAACTCTAGGTTACAAATCTCTAACTGCAAAACAAAATGCCAGTCATCGTTGTCTTTATTTGTGTTCTTTTCTGTATTTTATACTTATATCTTATATATGTTACTAAAGACACGATTCTGCTCAACTTTATTCTTTCCTGAGAATCATGTAAAGTATAGTGATATTATGCACTTCCCCAAATAATTATAAGTAAGCTAAAAGTATTTAAAAGCCTTGTACTCTCATCTTTTCCTCTTGAACTTCACTCTATTTTTGATAAGTTACAGTGTTCCACCACTTTGCTAACAGAGTATTTAAAGCATGTTTTCTGTCAGACAGCTCTCCTGACACATCAGCCCACGCACTGTTCTTTTTCTGCCAATAACCCTTTTAGTGATACAGAACTGCATGTTTATTTAGCTGTCAGTGAATTCAACAGAGCTTGAGCCTCAATCAAATATTTTAAGTTGGCTTAGAAT
This sequence comes from Ctenosaura bakeri, assembly GCA_948474755.1. Lineage (NCBI taxonomy): Eukaryota > Metazoa > Chordata > Lepidosauria > Squamata > Iguanidae > Ctenosaura > Ctenosaura bakeri. Next base: position 106,048 of record CAOLHI010001150.1, on the reverse strand, counting down.
CCTGAAGTGATTATAAAGGTTTGCCCTCTACAACCCATGGAATGCAGAGCCAAGTCCTATGCATGTTTATTCAGAGGGCCCACTAAATTTAAATGAATTATACAACCAAGGATATGCTGTAAGACTAAAGTCTTAGTTTTACACTTAATTTTAACACTATTAGAAGATCCTAATTGATTTCAACATTATTGGAGAGCCAATTATCAAAACTTAGTACCCAAAATTAATCTAATCTGCCTAATGAGTATTCACAGATCAAATACCAATGTTAGTCAAAAAGTTGGCCAGTATATGGAATTCATCTAATTTCTTCAATTGAAGAAGGATATTTTTAATGTCTCCATGGGATTGTTCATATCAGACATGTTAAGGTATACCACAAAGTGAATGAAGAATGGAGCAAAATGCATCATTGTAAGGATGCATGCTGCTTGTGTAGAGAAAGAACAGCTAAAGGCAGAAATGCAGTATTTATTTATGTATCCACAAGGGAGATTCGACTAGTACTGACACCTAAGAACCTGACTTCATTAGGGGTCATGTTGGAGACATTAAAAATATCTTTCTACGTTACCTGGCATCACTTTAAGGAAGAGAGCCTTCTCAGTGGCTGCTTCCAACTTACGGAATTCTCTCCCATGGGAGGCTGACTCCATTACCCTCCTGTCTGTTCTTTTTCTGATGGCAGGCAAAGACCTTAATTTAGGCAGAATTTTGTTTTGTTTTTTAAGTTACTGTGGCAGAAGGATACTTTTAGTTGGGTTTGTTATGTTTTTATCTTTTTTACTTTTTACTATGTTCTAACTATTTTTAACAGTTGTCATTTAGTGTTTTTAGAAGAACTGTTTATTCTTTTAACTTTTGTGTCACGTAGGGATTTGTGTGTCTGTGTTCTCTATTTTTAACTTGATGTAAACCACTTTGGGTCCCATGTTGGGGGAAAAGCAGGAAAGAAATTAGATATACATAAATAGATGAAATTTGGTAGCCCTTGAAGTCCATCTGAACAAAATTGGGCTGCTTTCTGAATTGTAATCCAATGTGACTATTGTGTACATGCCTTCTGTTTGTACAATGCCTACGGTATTTTTTTAGAAAAAGCCATCCAAAAAATATTCTTCATCATCCCCATGACCACCCTGATTGGGTTGCTCATTTTCAGCTTGGTTACCTTATTTTCTTGCCCAAGAAATCATAACCTTTCTCCCCATTATTACTGGATAGCTAATATTTATTGTGTATTGGCAGCCTACTGGATGAAATAAGCTGAAACACAGTAACACTCAGTAACATTCCACTGAATGAACAGAGTCCAACTGTTTGCAGATGTTAACTGGCAAGAAAGATCCAGAAAAGATGGAGAAATCCCTTCTTCACCAGAGGCCAATAGAGACTGCCTCCTGAACAGAGACAGCAAGTCTGAAGTGATCCTTCCACAGCTCTACAGTCCCTGGTAATAACTATCTGAGGAGGGCCTGGTGACACAGTGACCAAGGGAGGAACATTGGATAGGATTCCTCCCCACACTTGAGGCAGCACTTTACACTGCACTTTAGTCTATGGTTTGGGGAACTGTCAATGGACCTCAGTCTCTACACACTACACTATCCTGTCTGGTTGTTGTACATAACCTTTTTTTGTTGGAATTGATTCTAGCACCGGCAGTTCCCCACCTGGGCAGTGAAGAGGCACATTTTGGAATGGGAGTGGATCAGAGGATGACATTGTAGCATGCAAAGTTGGAGGCAAAGACAAGGAAAGAAAGAGAAGGAAAGAGGAGATAAATAATACATAAACCACAGTGACTTGCTGCATGTGAGAGAAAAGGAGGAGAAAGACAAGGAAGTGAGGAAGAAAGAGGGAGAAAGAAACAAAGGGGGAAGCCTTCTATTATTCCCTCTGGCCCCTTTTCTTCACATCACACTCCATTTCTTCTTCTGTTTTGCTCTGCAGAACCATAGAACTTCCCCTAATAGTGAGGGGAAGAGGCTGCTGATAAGAATAAGCTGGCATTGGGAACTCTACAGTATGTGGAAATGTGTTCCTGCATTGGTGGTGAGGCACAGCACATAGAACTGAGTAAAGGTGGCCAGGATACAGAGAAGTTTAGGAGATAGAGGCCATTTCCACACTACAGAGTTATAGTGCTATTATTTCACTTTTGACATCCTAAGGAATCCTGGGGTTTGCAGTTTAGGGAGGAGCATTTAGAATACTATGCCAGAGAGCTCTTTGGCCTCAATAAACTACAAACCTTAGAATTCCACAGGATGTTGAAAGTAGAATAATAGCACTATAATACTAGAGCGTGGAAATGGCCGAGGGGAACAGGCTGGAAAGGGTGTTAGAGGAATTCATAAAGAGATAAAAAGCAAACATTTTAACAATAACAATAGAAAACAATGTTAGTAATTGCCAAATTATTGTATCAAACTCATTTTCTTCCAGCAGCCATTTTGCCTTATGGTTCCTAGTAATTTTTAGTCCTTAGTCTTCTAAAAATTGGAGGAATGTTGCACCAGAGAAGAGGGACAATATAAGAGAGTTTATTCACGTCTCCTAGCAATGGAGAGCTGCAGATTACATTACATAGAAATACTGTGGAAGGGAGAAAAGAATAGAGGGTCAATGATGGCAGATGAAGGCTTGCATTACAAAAGCCTTCCCAATGAGCTGACTTAGAATGCAGTTTTACATTTCATGGTATTTTAGATTCTATCACTAGCCTCTGTATATATGCTTCTATAGAAGCAGGAACCAGTTGTTCTTTAAAGTCTGACAGCAACAGCTGTTTTCTTCATCCATTTGAACTTTATATAACCTATTTCATAACATTTTGTGGAGCCTATTTTTTTCCTTTGTATTAAAAAAAAAAGAACAATCAAAACCAAAATGCGAGAACGTGAGCAACACAAGCAGTGAAGAACTGCTCAGTTCTTTTTGTGCTCAGTGTAGTTGAATTTGTAATAAGAACTCAACCAGATGTTTTTGAATACACAAAGAGAAATGTAGGAAGGGAAAAAGAGATGTAGGAAAGAAAGGACTTAAGAGATTCATTTCTCTGCAAGAAGCCTTTCTGAAATAATTTATCAAACTGACAACTTCACTACAGCATTCCAACACAGCTTGTGAAGTCTTCTCACCTTAGCAGTCACTTCATATATGCAACCAACATTGTCAAATAGACCTACACGTGGGCTTAGATGTACTACACTTCCTTCAGCCCCATTTTTGAGTCACAAAGCTGGGAATGTTCTTGGCAATGGAGGAGGGGGAAACACACGATTGGGAGGGTGCTCACTGGAACGTCTTGTAACTATGAGCAACTGGTGACTGACATTCCCCACCTCCCCCCACAGCTCTATTCTGAGAGATTTACAAAAGAAAAAGTATCACTGTCGTATGAAAAGTGGCCTCTACTTATCACCCGGTGGTGAGATAGACACTGTCCCTTCCCCCATCCAATAACTTTTGAACAGCTCATTATGGAGGGAAGAAACTCACGGTTGACAAGTATGTTGGTGAAGAGATCTCTCAGCATTATGCATCATCCAACTTGAAAACTACAAAAAGAGATGTGTTTATCTCCATCATTATATATGGACCTTCTCAAATTGAGATCCAATGCTGAAATTGTTAGCAGTTTTCTCATGGACCAATCCTGTAATGAATTATGAGATTTCTGAAAAGCGTTTGCATTTTTTTAATCATATGTGTTTTTACTTCTTTTTCTTTTTGCTCTTAAAGTACCTTGAGTCCCTGCTATACTCTACCATATGTTTTTAGAACGGTGAAACTAAAGAGCATAGATCTCTACCAGAGTGGCAACAGAGCCTATAGATCTCTTCTGGATAACTCATACAAGATTTTCCTAGATTGGTACCACTTTTATACAGAACATCACATGAATTCATAGGGTCATTGAACAGTTTCGTTTAGCCTAAATTTTTAATTGAACCAACCGCATTCAAACTTCCTGCATTTTTTTTTTTTTTTTTTGAAATTGCAGTATCTTCTGAATGCTTTCACACAATCCTTGGTCCAAAAACCCAAAAGCAAACCAAAACAAAACCCAAAGTATATTTTGGGGGAATATGCATACAAAAATGCATAGTCTAGACAAATGTATACAGAATGGTACATATTTCAGAAACACAGACTAATTTAAATGTGAATTTTCATTAAATTTAGTATACATTTACAGGAAACAGGATGGCATGTATTTAGGACTGAACACATGCAAAACTGGCATGACCTGTTATCCTTTTATATTCTAATCACATGCATGCTACCACAATGTCCCCAGAAAGCCTTTATTAGTGCAAAATAGACACTTACAGACTTATCACACATGGTAGCCAACATCTTACTCAGATGTGCTATATACATAATAGCAACTCCATTTTATACAAAGAAGTAAGTTTATTCTGAACAATGAACAGACAAAACTAAAAGTGGCATTCAGCTTAATCACTATGATACAGTGGCCTGGATGCACATAGTGAGGGGGAGTTTCTGTTACACTTTTGGCTCTCTTTATAAACACCTCCTTGTTTTCACCTGGGATAGTTCTGCACGCACAAAAGAAATACAAGAAAAGCATCTCCCCACAACTAAAGATCCTCCTCCAAATATTAAATCACTTCACTGACAAATCACCTTAAGTCTTTCCTTAGCTGGGTTGTAAGGATCCCCTTTTGACAATATAACTAGATATTATTATTATTTTTTACAAAAAGGACATGGTAAGGATTTGAACTATAAATTTAAAGACATTCAAGTAAATACTGACCTGAGATCATAAATCATTTCCTCTCCATTTAAAATATTGCACAAATGGTTTAGATTTTGTTTTTGTGACTGACTGCATTTGTGTTGCCTATGCTCGTTTCCCATACTAGCAAAAGACAACTGTTGCTTTTGTATTTAATTAAGAGCTGTTGCCAATAAGGCTGCATTTGATTACCTTCTTCTTCTGTAGCATTATGCCAGAATATTTATTAGTTTTCCTGTTGTACAAACAGGGACTGATTCAGTAATAAATTAACTCTGAACATTTTTATTTGAAGTGCCAACAAGAAAGGGGGAGGTAATGGTTGGTGGGAAGAATCAACAAAATCAATCATGATTCATATCTGGTTTCAATAGTAATAGATCATATGACAAAAGCACTCATCAACTGTGGTCACTCTGCAGTTGCTACCTGGGAAAATCTGTATGATTTATATTTGCAAAAAGGATATGTAAATTTAAAATATAGTTGATGTATTCATTCACATTATTGCTTCAAATATCTTAAGCAAAGGACTCGGCCTCCTTTCTTGGTTCCCTTTAAATTCAGGATTTCTTTTTTTTTCTTTTTTCCTGATTATTTTTATTTAAAATTCCTTGTTCATATCATGCAAAGAAACAAATATGAATATGTGCAAACAAATAACAAATAACAAGTATTGACAAGTGATCTTACATAGAAACAAAAATTTGGTGCCCACGAAAGAAACCCCCCCCCCGACAATATTACAGCAACATAAGATGATCCAAGTACAACAATACTACAATAAATCTAACTTCCTTCTCTGAAAGAGCTGCAGATTGTGTATCTTCTTTCTTATTACACTACTCCTTTATCTTATTGCCTACAAATTTAACGTTCTTCCTAAGAGACCCTTTTAATATATGTAAATCTACTTGAACTTCTTCTTTACAACAAACTCCCAGATCTATACTTATTGCCCTTGACTAGCTATATCATTCATTATTTCATTATCATCATCATCACATCATGATCATCATCATTATTATCATCATTGCCGTCATCATATCAATATACTCATTCTCATTATATCAGTAACATTTGTTGTTTTGTCATCATCAACATCATCATCATATCATTGCATCATAATCATCATTACATCATATTCATTCTCATTAAATCAATAACTTTCACTACTATAAGAGAGTCTCTTGTGTTAGCAGCACATATACAATGATAATATTGTCACGGGAATTTCTAATTACACACTTTCTTTTTCTTATGTCCCTTACAAAAAATTCCAGTTAATTTTACAAGAATGTTCATTGTTCTCATTATACTCATTTTACACTTTATGCAATAATGAGTATTTTAAACACCCTTAACTCTCAGTTTATATTTTATGTTATTTTTTGCAAATAGCTTAGAAATGGTTGCCAGATTTGAAGAAACTTATAGTTTGTATTATTGTCTAGGAAGTAAGTAAGCTTGTCCATCTCTGCTATTTCTATTAATTTATCCATCCATTCTTCTTTAGATGGAATTGAGGCTTTCCTCCAATGCCTAGTGTAAACAGTCCTTGCAGTGGTCATCATATGCCAAATTAGCCTATCTATATTCTCCTAGCAAACTACATTTGGGTCATATATTCCTAACAGGAAAAGTTTTGGATCCAGATCTATCTTTTTCTGTACCACTTTTTGTAACACTGTTCTGATCATATACCAATATTTTTGTACTCTGTTACATTCCCACCATTGATGAAAGAGAGTGTCTTTTTCTTTCTGACATTTCCAACATTGGTCTTTTGCATTCTTAAACATCTTTGCAAGCCTAACTGGGTGGGGGGGGGAGGTACCATCTAAACATTATTTTCAGGGCATTTTCTTATAGACTATAAGATCTGGTAAATTTTGTTATCTTTTTCCAAGCTTTTTCCCAGTCCTCCTAAATTCAGGATTTCTAGACATAACAAAAATTAATCAAGTTGATTACGGCTTAGATATTTTCATACCTAATCCCCCTGTGAATAATAGGATCAAGGTTCAACAGTAGAGTGCCACTGTCAGTGGTAAACTCAGTGTGGCTTCTGTTAAGAACCCTGAAAAACCACTTGAGCTGAATTCTGTGATCATGTTACTCTTTAATCCTGTTCAAGCACTTATCTGAATGGTGTGAGGCCTTAAAGTGTGTGGGAAGATGGGGCTGTGCATGTTGGCTGTGTTCCTTTTAACCCAGCTGCGTCAATCCCTGTTCGAAACACATGTTTTGTGAATGCAAAAATCTGAAGTACTGTACAACTCACATTTTATTGAAGGAGGATATTTTTCAAAAAGCAGGCAGTTTTATTTATGTCCCCAATCATGTGGGCAGTCTTACTTTATATCCAAGTGAACCTGAGTAGAATGCTCCTTCACACCTTAGCAGCCAATGAGACAAGGTTGAGAACTGAGCCAGTGGGGGACAGCATGCACAGAGACATAGGGTGTGCAACCAGATCATATAGCCTCATCCTCACAGTTTAAGACTCATACATTCAGATGAGCTCCTGAACAGGGCTTGTGTGAGCTCACTGGGTGGGGAGAGTGAGGAGTTACAACAGTTGAGAGCTAGTTGCAAAATTCTCTACCTAGAAGGGTATACATATTCCATGTTGCACTTAGTAACTCACATGATGAATCTATGACACAAGTCACTTGACTCATTTCCCATTCCTCTGCGTAAGACAGACTTGTTGCAGGAGGCATGCAGACTCTTGCATTGGACATATGACTATTTCAATTAAAGAGAGACAATTTGCATTTCTTGGCTTTCTATGTCAAATTTTCCTTTGAATGAGTGGGTTGGATTCACGTATAAGGAGCCCATTTCATTTCTGACCAATGCTCAACAGACACATGAATGAGTTCTGCAATGTTAAGGAAATCCTGTAAACTGCAAATTGACACAGCCAGTTTCATCATAAGGAACTCTCTGGAAAATGTGCATAATTTAAATCAGATCTTGTTTAAGGGGTCACACACTTACACTTCCTTAAAAGGACTTTGCATGGATTTTTTAACAAGTACATTTTTCAAATTCTTTGGGGGCTGTTTCCAGGCAAATGCCAGATGAAAGCAAGGCCGGACCAATGAAGCAGATAATGTGGTCAGAATATGAAGGCAGAAAGGCTCCTCTAAGTCTCAGTTCTGGGAGTCAAAGAGAGCAGACAAAAATCCTGTGAAAGCAGCACTGCCCTCTTGGAAATATGGGGAAAAGCCAATAAACTTTAAGTCTTATCTTTTTCATTTCTTTCATTTCTTAACAAGAAATCAGTTGTGCAGAAAACCTTCCCACTGATTAGGATAATCACCCTAGAGCAGTTTTTTTTCTGTTTCCTTCTGTTTTCGGTATTAGATTTGAAAGCTTATTTATGAATTGTCAGTGTGAAACACTTTATACTCACAAGGAGCATATATATTTTAGGTTATAGGTAATGTACAGTATACAATTTTATATGTACTGTTTTGTGTATTCCTGGGTACTTTAAGGTAGGAGTGGGTGACCTAGTCTATGTCAATTCTACACATGTTCACTGTTCCATTCTATCTGAATTTCCATCTGAATTTTTAAGAAGTTTGGGGGTTTATTTTCTTTGTATTTTAATCACAACTCTATCTCAAATTCCACATTACTTCATATATGTTCTCTCATAAAGCATTTGGAAATGATATTTATGTCAAGACTGAGTAGCCTGTCAATTCTTTATTTGGAAATACTTTGCTGTTACCAGTCACCTAACCTAACCTAACCTAACCTAACCTAAATAAACACATCGTTTGACTAGTTTAACTGTTTCAATTCAGTTTACAATAGCAGAACAGCTCCCACAGTCACACTCTGACATGCATAGACACACAGGAAGAAAGGAGCCAATATCCAAACCACTAGACCTTATGGCTTCCTGATGGCTTCAAATGGCAGTTTCTTATAAAGCAGAACTCTGGAATCCATACACCAGCTTGAGACTTCTCCCACACAGTTTACACCCACTAAATCTATAGGCTTTACATAAGTGTTGATATATTATTCAGGACTAGCAGTTGGATTTATCTCATTCAGTCACCATTCCCTTCACTATCTTTTTTTTAAGGTTATAATATTCCTTTTTCTATTCAAGGTTTCTTTTACTCCTTAGCTTCCTTACCACCTCATCCCACCTCATTTCATTTCCCACTCTCTCCAGCCTTGTTCTGTCTCCCTCCCAGCCCAGCATTCATCATGATAATCAGCAGCTCTTAGCATTCTATTCCTCATTCTGGTGCCACCCCTAGGCTGTTGGAGATTGAAAAATAAAAAATAACTGCTTCGGCTTGGTCCCATATACTAGGCAATAAGTTTCCATGTTTTTAATACTTGTACGACTATCTCTTTTAGCATATGATGAGGCTAAAACACAGTGAATGAACTGTCTTAATGGAAAACTTGACAAATTTTAGTGATATCTGTCCACCAACACAATTTAGAATCTTCTATAAAATGCAAAAACAAATAGAACACTTCAGTTACTTCTTTGTGTAAAACTGCAGGAAAAATAAAGGAAGGGGATAATGTGCCCCCTCCTCTATCAGATCCCAGTAAGAACCTTGCCCTGGAAAAGGGAAAAGTGTGTTTGTGTGTGTGTTGGGGGGAAGGAATAGAGGGAAAATGTATTATAAGCCCCACCCAATGCTTGGAAAGTTATTCCTAAAATGAATGGATACAATGACATGGTAGGATCATCCAAAACCAAGCAGTTGTAGGAACGTCTTAATAGTCTCACTTGTTCTAGAGAACATCTGCATGTGTCTTGGGTGGTGGTGGTGCTATTGCACTCATATGCTGCTTGTGAGCATCCATAGGTGTTTGATTAGTATTGCCCCAGAGGCATTGTTTTTCTTTTATCCTTAACCAAAGATAAAACTTTTAACTTACTCGTTTTTGCAGCAGGTCTATAAAGAAAGACCTGTTCTAAAGTTCACTGCACTTAAATCCAATCCTAGTCACCTCAGCCTTAAGTTGAAGGCACTGGAGGAGCTTGAAGACAGGAAGCAGAACTTGGGAATTTACATTTAAGAGAAATGAATAGGTGACATGTTGAAGTCATCTGTAACTGAGCTGTGATGGTCTGGGACCCAAAGCATCAGGCTACTACTTCTAAGTTATGGATGGCTGAATGTAGAGAACTATGAGTTTTCCTTGAGTAAAGATTTTCCACACAGTTCCTAACTTGGCCTTGTAATTACAGGTTACAGTGGAATATTAAAAAGAAAAAAATAATGACCAGAAATTATTTATGTTTCTAAAGTGGGTGATGTTGGTATAGAAATAATCAAACATTTTCTATATCTTGGTTCGGTCATTAACCAAAATAGTCAGAAAGTCAGAAGAATACTGAGGCCTGGAAAGCAGCTATGATGAAACTTGATAAAATTCTCAAGTGTAAAGACATAGCTTTAAGTACCAAAGCTAGGATAACCTATGCCATAGTACTTCCATTTTCTATGTATGGTAGTAAACGCTTGTCAGTGAAGAAAGCAAGCAAGTAGTGAATAAGCTAAACCAAAATGTGATTCGGGGGAAGGTTCTGTGCATAGCACACACTGCCAAAAAGACAAATAAAATGATCCTAGGACAAACCAAGCCCGAACTCACTAGAAGACAAGATGACTAAACCAAAGCTATTATACTTTAGATACATCATGAGATTACATGACTCACTGGAAAAGACCATAATGTTGGGAAATGTGGAAGACAAAAGGAGAAGAGGAAGGCCACATTATAGATGGATTGATTCCATCAAGGAAGCCACAGCCCTGAGTTTGCAGGAACTGAACATGGCTATTGGTAACTGGGGCTGACGCTGATGATTTCAAAGGAATCAGACACATTTCCTTGAGTTATAATTCATACTTTAATTGCATCATGCATTGAATTACTAGTTCAGAAAATGTCTCTGATTCCTTGGAATTTGTATGGAAAAAGTCTAAATATATTAAGAAAAGATTGTGAAGAAATGTGTGGAGCCAGAATGAGTACCAGAGCCATATTTCTTCTCTGTAAAGTCACTTTTGAATAATTAAGTTAACCAGACTCCCCTTTCCTTATTCAATCAATGGGAAACTATCATTCTCTACAATTAACAAGAACATGGTAGGCTAATAGAACATTTTTTTTTTCATATTTACAAGATATTTTCTGGGTGCAGTCTGAATAAATTAAATCCTCCATCTTCAGCAACCTATGAATGGTGTGCACTGGGAAACACTGACACCCACGTGAAAGGGGAATCTGGTACTTTTAGCAGCTGGTGATGTAAATTAGCAATGAAGGAGGAAGACAACTAGACAAAGCACTGTGCTGGTGTTCAGCTACTTGGAATATCCAATATCGATGTTACCATCAACAGCTCACAATGGGATTTCCAGCATGTCAGAAGCCATATACTGCTATGATGCTGACTGCAGCCATCCTTTGCCTCTGTTGTCATCTTGTCTCTCCTTCTAGTAAGGGTATCAGATCCCCATCTCTTTGGTGGTCTCCTTAGTCTTCTTACATCCATCTGGTACAGACAACATGTGCTTCTGAAAAGTCTCCCAAATATTGAATTGTCTGTGAAAAATGAGTTGGCCCTTTTTTTTAGTAAACTGAAAACTACCAACTAGTTGGAAATCTAAGTGAAATATTCACTAGAACCATATGAAATAGAAATTTAAAATATTGAAACAGCACATCTACACACGTGAAATACTTATATTGCTGGGGACAAGTACTCTGTCTAGTATCCTTGGTGACAATACAAAAAGAAAAAGAAAATCATCATCATAATCATCATATCACAGCTATTCCCTAAAATAGACAACTCCTGGATGACAATATAGCTTTCAAAAAGCTGTATTAAAAAAAAATGAGTTCCTCTTCCATTTCTTGCCATCCAGTATTTATTAAGATCCCATGGTTCAATAAGAAAAAGGAGCTCAGAAGCTAAGGATGGATGAGGGAAAAGCAAAGTGTACTAAATTATTTTATCTTAGTTTGTTTTAAATAATTTATAAAAATTAAGAAATTGCTTCATATTTTGGTGGAAAGACTCTGAGATTTCAAACAAAAATCAAAAGTGAGAGAAACTGACAGGCCTAGACTTTTGGTGGCTTAGGTATTTTCCCAGAGGAAAGAGCAGAGGAGAGCTGGGCCTGTGAAGACATCCTAGACCAGGTGTGTTTTACAGGCTTGTTTTTGCTGTGCTTGTGGGGCCTTGCTTGTTTTTTTGCTCTGCTTGTGGGGCCTTGCTTGTTTTTGCTGTGCTTGTTTTTGCTGTGCTTGTGGGGCCTTGCTTGTTTTTGCTGTGCTTGTGGGGCCTTGCTTGTTTTTGCTCTGCTTGTGGGGCCTTGCTTGTTTTTGCTGTGCTTGTTTTTGCTGTGCTTGTGGGGCCTTGCTTGTTTTTGCTGTTATTTGCTTGCTATTGATTGCTGGCTATTGTCCTGGCCGTGGGCTCTGCCTGATCACACGGTCTGACTAACAAGGGGGAGGAGGTAGCTAGCGGGGAGGAGCTTTATCAGGAGCTACCAACGGCAAGCGCCTTCGGCGCGCGCACTTGAACTCCTTTACTTTCTCGAGCTTCTCCTGTACTACTCTCTGTAGTTTCAAGGATGGAAGGAGAGGGAGCTGCTGTAGTCACCTGTAACACTTGTGGCATGTTCCTTTTCTTGCCACAAGAGGTTCTCGGATACACCTGCACCAAGTGCAAGCTGGTCACCTTCTTGGAGGAGAAGGTTCGCCAGCTGGAGGCACGAGTTTCTGATCTCCACCTTATCAGGGAAGGGGAGGAGGTTTTGGATAGCGAAGAGAAGACCTACCGGAACTCCAAATACACGGAGGAGCTGCCAGATCAGGAAGCCAGTACACTGCGCCAGGAAAGGGAGGCTTGGGCAAATGTCACACGGAGAAGTAAAAGGACCAAAAAGGTAACAGAGACTCTTAACCTACACAATCGCTTTGATGTACTTGGACTTACAGACAAAGAGGAGCACTACGCAGAGGGAACAGAAGGTAACAAGAAAGAATCCAACATCGGCAACAAGAACTAGATCAACGCTCCCAGCCTCAACAGAATGCTCAGGCAGTCCTGGTAAAACACGCTTATCGAGGAGCCCAGGGGAAACCTCAGAAGAGGCGAGTTCTGGTTGTTGGGGACTCTTTGCTAAGAGGAACTGAAACAGCAATCTGCAAAATGGACAAGCTCAATCGAGAGGTCTGTTGTCTTCCTGGGGCCAGGATCAACCACATAACAGAGAGGCTAACCAGGCTAGTCAAACCCACTGACTATAAGCCCCTCATTTTGGTTCATGTCGGAACCAATGACACTGCGAGGAGCAGCTTAAACCACATTGCAAAGGACTACGAGCGTATGGGGACGAAGCTGAAGGACCTTGGTGTGCAGGTGGTCATTTCGTCTCTCCTCCCTGTTCAAGGATACGGTGCATGTAGGGAAAGGGCAATAGTAGAGGTCAACAACTGGCTCCGCACATGGTGCCGCCAACAACAGTTTGGGTTTTTGGAACATGGCCTGAATTTCCATGAACATGGGCTTCTGGCGAGGGATGGGCTGCACCTCACAAAACTGGGCAGGAATGTTTTTGCAAACAGGCTTGCAAGGAAGATTAAGAGGTCTTTAAACTAAGTTCCACTGGGGAGGGAGACAATATTATTCAGGGCAAGGACTCAGAGAACACAGGGGGAAAAGGCCCAAATGATACTGGACAAGTAGTACAAGTGGCCAATGGCGGGAGGAGTAGATTCAATAGTACAGGACTTGCAGGAAGGGCCCAGGGACTTAAGTGTCTCTACACTAATGCAAGGAGTATGGGAAACAAGCAGGATGAGCTTGTACTCCTAGTACAAGAAAATAAATACGATTTGATAGGCATCACTGAGACCTGGTGGGGCGAGTCTCATGATTGGAATATAGGAATAGAGGGGTATAGCCTATTCTGTAAAAATAGACCAAACAAGAAAGGAGGAGGAGTAGCCTTGTATGTCAAGGATGTTTTCACCTGTGAAGAGATCCAGGACTTAAACCCAGAAAGCCAGGTAGAGAGCATTTGGGTAAGAATTAAGGCAGAGAGAAACAATAGGGATATTCTGGTGGGGGTTTACTACAGACCTCCAACCCAGGCTGAGGACATGGATGGCGCCTTCTTCAACCAAATGACTACACATTCAAAGAGGAGGGATACAGTAATAATAGGAGATTTCAATTATCCGGATATATGCTGGCAGTCAAACTCTGCCAAGACAGCAAGGTCCAGCAAGTTTCTTGCTTGTCTTGCAGACAACTTCATGGTCCAGAAGGTGGAAGAGGCCACAAGGGGATCAAATATTCTAGATCTGGTCTTGACCAACAGGGATGACCTTGTGAATGAGGTAGAAGTGGTTGGATCTTTAGGGGGGAGTGACCATGCCCTGTTGGAATTTAGCATTCAGTGGGAAGGAGAAGATAAGGGTAGCCAGACACTCATCTTAGATTTTAAAAAAGCGGACTTCTGTAAACTTAGGGAGCTGCTGGCTGGAATTCCGTGGTCAGGAATAGTGAAAGGGAAAGGAGTTCAGGAGGCATGGGAGTTCCTTAAAAAGGAGATACTGAAGGCACAGTCTAAAACAGTGCCAATAAGGAGGAAAAATGGAAGGCATCTGAAGAAACCAGAATGGTTGACTAAAGAGCTCTCAGCTGAGCTAAGAGTTAAGAGAAACATGTATAGGAAATGGAAGAAGGGGGAAACCACCAAAGAAGAATTTAAGCAAGTAGCCAGGAGATGTAGGGAGGAAGTCAGAAAGGCTAAAGCACAGAACGAACTTAGGCTGGCCAGAGACATTAAAAACAATAAAAAGGGTTTTTTTAAATATGTCCGCAGCAAAAGGAAAAAGAAGGAGACAGTAGGGTCGCTACGCAGAGAAGATGGCGAACTACTCACAGGGGGGAGAGAAAAGGCAGAGCTACTTAACACCTTCTTTGCCTCCGTATTTTCCCAGAAGGATACAAGCACTCAACCTGGCGGTTGGGGAGCAGGGGAGGAAGCAGAGGAAACGAGGCACATAATAAGTAGAGAGGTGGTACAAGAATACCTGGCCGCATTGGATGAATTCAAGTCTCCAGGGCCAGATGAATTGCATCCTAGGATATTAAAAGAGCTGGCAGAGGTCATTTCGGAACCGCTTGCTATAATTTTTGAGAAATCTTGGAGGACAGGAGAAGTTCCAGCAGATTGGAAGAGAGCAAATGTTATCCCCATCTTCAAGAAGGGAAAAAAAGAGGACCCAAATAATTATCGCCCAGTCAGCCTGACATCAGTATCCGGAAAGATCCTGGAGCAGATCATTAAGCAGTCAGTTTCTGATCATTTAGAAAACAACACGGTAATCACGAAAAGTCAACATGGATTTTTCAAAAATAAGTCATGCCAGACTAATCTTATCTCTTTTTATGATAGAGTTACTAGCTTGATAGATGAAGGGAATGCTGTGGATGTAGCATATCTCGATTTCAGTAAGGCCTTTGACAAAGTTCCCCATGACATTCTTGCAATGAAGCTCGTAAAATGTGGGCTGGACAGGGCTACTGTTAGTTGGATTTGTAATTGGTTGACCGACCAAACCCAAAGGGTGATCACGAACGGCTGCTTTTCATCCTGGAGAGAAGTGACTAGCGGGGTGCCACAGGGTTCTGTCCTAGGCCCAGTGCTGTTCAATATTTTTATCAATGACTTGGATGAAGGAATAGAGGGCATGCTCATCAAATTTGCAGATGACACCAAATTGGGAGGGGTTGCTAATACGCCAGAGGACAGGATCAAAATTCAAAAAGACCTGGATAGATTGGAGAGCTGGGCCAAGGCGAACAAAATGAAATTCAACAGAGAGAAATGTAAGGTCCTACACTTAGGCAGAAATAATGGAATACAGAAATATAGGATGGGGGACACGTGGCTGGATAGCAGTACGTGTGAAAGGGATCTAGGAGTCTTCATAGACCACAAGCTGAACATGAGTCAGCAGTGTGATGCGGCAGCCAAGAAAGCCAATGCAATTCTTGGCTGCATCAATAGGAGTATGGTGTCTAGATCGAGGGAGGTACTGGTACCACTCTACTCTGCTTTGGTTAGACCCCATCTTGAATACTGTGTCCAGTTCTGGGCACCCCAATTCAAGAAGGATATTGACAAGCTGGAGCAAGTCCAGAGGAGGGTGACCAAAATGGTGAGAGGCCTGGAAGCCATGCACTATGAGGATAGACTTAGAGAGCTGGGGATGTTTAGTCTGCAGAAGAGGAGGTTAAGAGGGGACATGATAGCCATGTTTAAATATTTGAAGGGATGCCACATAGAGGAGGGAGAAGGCTTGTTTTCTGCTGCTCCAGAGACCAGGACAAGGAGCAACGGATTCAAGCTGCAGGAAAGGAGATTCCACCTGAACCTCAGGAAGAACTTCCTGACAGTCAGGGCTGTCCGGCAGTGGAATCTGTTGCCTCGGAGTGTAGTGGAGTCTCCTTCCTTGGAGGTTTTTAAGCAGAGGCTTGATGGCCATCTGTTGGGATTGATTTGAGGGTGTTCCTGCATGGCAGGGGGTTGGACTGGATGGCCTGTGTGGTCTCTTCCAACTCTGAATTTCTATGATTCTATGATTCTATGATTAAAAGCCTCACTTTGAATTTCTGTGAGTTCAGTCATGTTAGGACTGAATTTGGGTTCTGAACTTTTTTCCCCCAGGAGGTTCCTCTGCAGCTATATACTGGTCAGGTAGATTCTTTCTGTGCTAGGAACAACAGTCCAGAAGGGTAGATTTTTACTAAATATTAGGAACTAAGAGCAGCTTGGCAATGGAGACAATTGCCTGGAGAAGTGGTGGGATCTCTTCCTCTAGATATTTTCAAAAATAGCTGGATAATTACCTGCTAAGAATGTTCTAGCTAGAAATCCTGTACTGAGCAGATAGTTGGGCCTGACGGCCCTTGGGCCCCATTCCAGCTCTATGATTCTATAATTCTATTTAATTTGGCTGGCACATATGAGAAAAAAATTCCTTTCAGTTTGTTTTTGAAGAATTTATCAAGGTTTATAAATTTGTTCATATTCAGGATGGCAAGAATTAGAGAATTTAAAAAAAAAATGAAGGTGAGAGAAAGAAAAACTGATCAATTTTCTGAGCTCTATTCAAGGCGCTCCATTCTGAAGTGAAAATTTTCATGAGATTCGTCAGTTCTCCTATGAGAACTCCTCCTATGAGATATATAGTTTTCATAACTGGACTTATTAATGACAAGAGAACACGAAAGGGGTCACACTGGCTAGAAAACATGTTCAGAGTTATGCTGACCGGAGACATGTTCAGGGTCATGAAAGTTCAGATAGGATTATGCCATAAACCCCAGTGCTGATGGGTTTGTGCTAATACTTTCACCTCTTCACCTCTTGGCATTTTTTCATACAATGAAAATTGGACTACCCAAATTGATGAGCAGTCAGAAACCATTCCTTGATCTTACCCTACAGAGATTTTCCCTATACACCCTACTTGACTAAATATTAAGAGAATGTCATGAGTCCTATCCCTGTTTTGTCACTCTGGACAAATCAGCCCATTCCAGACCCTTTTTCAATCTCATGGGAAAGTCATTACAGCTTGGTTAGCGCAACCATTCGGGGTATAAAATAAAGTATAAAAACTCTAGCTTCAACCCAGCCAATTAGAATATGTAGTACATGGAACATACTCTAGACTGCTGCTCGGCCATGCTACCCTCAGATACTGTCTGAGCCCCTCTTCTGTGACCTCCTTTTTCAGGACTGGCAACTATTACCCTTTCTACCCCTAATCTCTCTCTATCTAACCTTTGTTGCCTCGCTTTCTGATAGCTCTGTTTGGTTCTTAAGAGTGTCTGAATTCTCCTATGTTTGTCAATTCAAATAAAATACTTTATTTAATTTTAACTGGAGTCCTCTCTACACTTAGTACTGGTATACATAAGTGAAAAGGTCTTGCTGTTACCCTCCTCTCACTGGCCTCCTTTGAGCTGCAATTCCCCCAAATTCTATGGAGATGCTGGCATTCCAGGTAGAACCCAACGTCCCCCACTTCTTAGGGTAACACTACCTTTACCAGCCTTGAGGTGTACAATTCACTTGCGTTTTATGTTCTGCAGGCAAAGTGCTCCATGCCCAGTTGTAAGTTTGGAGCCTTTACTTTACAATTCACTTAATATCTGCAGTTTCACCAAGAATGGAAGAGATAACAAATAACAATGAAGAATAAAGTTGCCCTACAACTATTTCATTCTTGTAAGCTTGAGTTCATTAAAAGAAAATCTTTCTGAACCGGCTGAAAGGCTTTATTTACATAGGACTGGGTCCTCTTTAGCTAGAATTTACTTGCTGTATAGCTTTTCACTTGACATGAATTACTGTAGAAGTGCAAACAAAAGGACAAGAGGAGTAGCTTTAGGTTCCTGCCAGCTTATGCCCTAACATTTCAGTGGAAGTCTATATATGGATCAGCTTCCCACTGGAATCTGCTGCATACTTCTATGCATGTTTTGTACAGTACTTTACAAAATACTGTACTTTACAAAGTAATGGTTTCTAATAATACTCAAGGCACTAGTTGATTTGCAAAAAAACACTAGCTAATGATGCCAAGAGTTTAACTAAAGCTACAATTGTCAGCAAAATGGACTGCTACTTTGGTAACCATCAATCATTGTGGCCTACATGAGATCAAAATAAAATACAGCAAAAAATATCTAATAGTTTTAATGTTCCAGTTTCAGGAAAAACTGAAATCAATTCATGTGCTTCAGAACCCTGTTTTTTCCTGCTTTGTTTTTTCTACAACATTTTAATCAGCAGTGCCTGGACACTTAAACACTGTTCAAATACTGCTCCTCCCTACCTGCCAACTGTCCTGATTTTGCAGAAACAGTCTTAAGTAATCCTCTGCATGGATTCAAGCTGCAGGAAAGGAGATTCCACCTGAACCTAAGGAAGAACTTCCTGACAGTCAGGGCTGTCCAGCAGTGGAATCTGCTGCCTCGGAGTGTGGTGGAGTCTCCTTCCTTGGAGGTTTTTAAGCAGAGGCTGGATGGCCATCTGTCGGGAGTGCTTTGAGGGTGTTCCTGCATGGCAGGGGGTTGGACTGGATGGCCCCAGGGGTCTCTTCCAACTCTACATTTCTATGATTCTATGATTCTATGATTTTAAAATACCCCAGTTTCTGTCTCTTCTTTCGGCTTTCCTCTTTTGTCCTTGGCTTACTTGTTGTTGCTAACTGAATTTAAAAATGTAAAAGTAGCTTGGATTCAATTACCTCAGCAGGGGGAAGGAGAGGAGGGATGGAATCTTGCCCTTCCCAGTAGGGTCAGGCAAAGCCACAGCTGCGGTCTATTTTTAGCTTGTGTTTTCTTCATCATGAATAACTTTTGCCATCTTGACCACAACTTGATGTACCGTGGATACCAGTTTTCATCATCCTCACACTTCAAGCTTGACTTGAAACCAATGAAGAGCTTGAATACAGCACATGATGTCCTGCCCTGAAAAGGCACAAGCTAGCCAAGTAGTATTTCTAACAGTCCTAAAATCAAAAGATTCCACATTACCTCCCAATTGCCCAAGGGCTTTTTTGCACTTTGGGAAGAAAACGGGGCAGTCTGTTACTCACCGGACTGGCGCGCTCCCTCCAACGATCCATGCTGATCTGGAGCTGTGCGTGCCTGCACTACACACTGCTCTGGGGATGAAAATGGAGGCTTCCGGTTGATGGAGGCTCTCCACCAACCAGAGAAGCTCGCCAGCCAGAAGCCTGCCCCCAGAAAATCTGCGGCCTCGCGCTGGTGCAAGCCTGCAGATCTACACAGGAGCACAGCGACGGACTGGGGCGTGCCAGGCTATTGAAAGACCTGTTTTAAGCAGTCTTTCAATAGCACGGCGAACCACCACTTCTGGTCGTTCTGGAGCAGGTTGAAGTCCGAAACTACAGAAAGTAGTCCGGACCCAGTTTGCCCCCAGGTGCAAACATCCTCGCTGGAGGACGCGCTGCCCCGTTTTAAAAACAAAATGTGGAAAAGGCCCAAGTTGTACACATCCAAGCAGTCAGTGATTATATTGCTAACCCCATTTCTTGCAAAATGCACCTGAATTTTGGGGCATAGGATTTGTGCATAGGGTTGTTCTGTTAATCACCCAAATCTGGGATCCCATCACAATACAGTTATCAAGACAATACTTACCTTATAGATGTGAGCTGAATTCCACGGGCCACAATTCAAAGTGCTGGTTATGACCAATAAAGCTGCACATATTTGAAGTGCTGTGCTATTTGAAGTACTTTGTTTTCCCATATCAGCCTGCCTGAGCTCTAAGTACCCCAGGTAAGGGCCTTCCCTTTGTTTGGCCCCACACCTTTGCAGAAATGTTTGCTGGGAAAGGGGCCTTTTTTGGTGGATTTTCCCTGGATTTGGAACTTCATCTTTGCTAGGAATGGAAAAAAGAAATGCCCATTACTAATTTCCCTGTCAAAAAGTCCCTCCCACCCAGCAGTCAAGAAACGCTGTTGAAGATAAAGTAGCAATACTTTTCTGCAGTTTTTTCTGAATTCAAATGTCCCAAAATGTTCCGAAGGATTTTTCTGCACATAAAGACAGAACAGTACATGAAGACAGTACAACCCTGACCCTCTCAGTTTTCTGTTGGAAAATGTGCTTCCTTTCTGCATATGAACATTTTTTGTGCACAAAACAAGTGGGTGTTTTTTTTGCACAAAAAAGCTCACATGTTTTTCTGAATAAAAAAATTCCTCCAGAATGCTTCAGGATGTTTGAACAGGGGGAGAAAACTATACAGAAAGATTCATTATCTCCCCCAGTGGGGAGAAAGCTGCAGTGATTATTCATCCTTGCACGCAGAAGATAGAGTAGTTGAGTATTTACATACCTACTCTTGCCAGTCCTTCTGTCAGTTGGTGAAAACATTTCTGCTCCAATCAGCTTTAAGGAACTGACTGCAAGGACTTTTAACAATGTGTTATTTAATTATTTGCCTCCTTAATGGATTTGTTAGTATGCTATAGCTGGTTTAACCATGTTTTAACAATACCCTTTTGATGTTTTTGACTGTGTTTTTATCTGTATTTGTCTTTTATTTTGTAATCCACCTTGACTCCCAGTTTTAGGGGAAAGGGCAGGATGTATGAATAAGTAATATCAATAGCTCTGTGATTTTGGTCCTGATATTGGTCAGCTTCTTGTTCTCAACATCCAGGTTTGGATGTGCATACCTTGAATGGGACAAAGTAAACACAGCCACAACAGGGCCACAACCCTTCTTTGTGTGACCTTCATTGTGTGAGGCCTTTTTTTGTTCATACAATCTCTGCAGGGACTTGAATCCCCTTGAAACTAATTAAACAACATAATCATAACTAATGGAATGGATGAGGGCTTGTTTTCATTTCTGTATTGAAATGAACAGCATGGACCTAGGGGCTATATTACCGTTATCATGGAAACTGAAAAGGAGCAAAATGGAAAGGAGGAAGGGAGAAATTAAAAAATAGAAGTGATAAGATACAGTCTAGTTTTGATTTTATATATTGTGGGCCTTCAGTGGCTTCACCCTCTTTGAAAGTTATACTCCCAAAAATGAAAACCCTGGAGTCCCTCACTGATGGAAATAAAATATATTAATTATATCTAATATGTTTTGGTGCTGGAGAGGACATCTGAGGGCTGAAGGAGAGGCATAAACTACAAAAAAGGATGTGGGAGCCACATGTGAATAAATAGTGAAACCAGTCATAGTAGATAGGATGATTGCCAATGTGTTACTATTTCAACCTTGTTTGCAGTCTCTCCATAAATCAGTGAAAGGTTTATAATTTGTAAACAAGTCAGTAAAGTTTGGGGAGAGGGGATAAGTTTAATATTATGGTGTACAAATAACTCTTACAAGTCTCCATCCTATTTGTTAGTAGGAAAAGAGGCATGGGGAGGACCTACTTACCAAATGTCTCCAGAAATGAAATTATCTGACAGTTTCTTGAGCTTTACTATTAGCAGTGACTGTAGCACAGTTCCTTAGTTTTTTCCTATTCATTTTTGGTTTTGTACTGTCACTCCATGTGACAACAAGTACCAACTATGTTAGCAGTCTGGGCATCATTTTCATCCTTCATCATGGATCATCCCATGTCCTACTCAGCAATTTCCTCAGGCTCCCCAAACTATTAAATTTTTGAGGAATGATTGTGGAGCTATCTTTTCTGTAATCTGGATGCTTATACTCATCCTTCCCTACAAGTTTTGTAGCATGGCTAGTAGAGGCAGTGTTATGTCCCGCTGCAGTATAGGAAATTTTGGCAAGGCTTCAGGCTGTCAGAGAGATGGTCGTACTATGAAAGGCAGACCACTCAAGCATGCTCCTGAGCTCCATTGTAAGTACAAGAGGCCTAGACTCCACCAATAAGGTCTCCAAATTTTCCTTCTCCTTCAAACATTGTAGTTGGGTAACTGTTCGTGCACAATGTGAAGATATCATGATGAGGCAAAGGAAGTGAGTCAACATTTTGTAGGCCAGAAGGAGCATTTGATATAGGCCATGCTTTTCAGCAAGTTTCTTAACCAAACTGAAACTCTGCAGTTCCAAGATTCTTTACTGGGAAGGAGTGCATTACTAATAAGGGGGTACAATACACACTTTCCCTAAAAATTTGGTTAGATATAGATTTAGAACAGGCTTTTTGAAATAATGGGGCCTCTTTAAGTTGTCCAAATATGGATTCAATCCATTAAATAAATTAGTGGAAATACACTTTAACTGCCCAAATATGGATTATAAAAAGGGAGTATATCAAAAGAAATATGCTCTGTTAGGGAAAAAAAAACATTCAAGATTACTTAACTGCCTAACTGACTTTGCCAGTTTTACTGTTTTGAGAAACGGTCTGGAGAAATTTTATCATCACATAAACATTAGAAATATTTTCCCATATGTATCAGCTGCATATTCTTTTTTTACAGTATGCCTATTTCCTCCATATGCACACATACACAAAATTGGGGAGCACAATTAATGAAAGAAAAAGGTCAAAAGAAGCTTTCTTACATTTTTTTTACATTTTTATGAAGAACATGTGTCTTTATAAAACCAATTTGTCTACTAACATTTTTGTTAAAATAAATCGGTGGGATAAAGTCAACTGCTAACAGAACTACAGCAGATGCCTTGACTCAATGGAACTGGTTATCGAAGGTTCATTTCCACACTACAGTGTTATAGTGCTATTATCCCACTTTCAATATCCAATGGAATCTTGGGGTTTGCAATTTAGAGAGGGCCATTTAGAACTCTCAGCCAGAGAACAATTTGGCCTCAGTAACCTACAAACCTCAGAATTACACAAGATGTTGAAAGTGGAATGATAGCATAACCGTGTAGTGTGGACATGGCATAAGTCTGTAGATTTTTTAGGTCTCTGCACAAGAAAGTTTCTAAACTACTCTGCTAGTTTAGTGTACATAGAATAGTTTATTTCCTGCAGATCTGCACCAACCAGCAAATGTGTGGAGGGTGTGAAGACTGTCTGACTGGGACACAGCAAAGCAGAAGGTCTAGCCCTCGCAATATCTCTTTTGATATTGTGAGGGCTAGAATAACTGAAAAAGACTACAGTGCTACATATATATTTACATTCAGGGCTAGCTCCACATTTCCAGGGTTTTCTGAGCAAGCTATCAGCAATCCCACTGCTCTCACTGCTAAGGAACTTCCAGTTTTCATAAAGGTTTGTGTTGGGACAGCTGTTTCCACTTCTCTTTTTGATTTAAAAAATCACATCTTCCTCAGTCCTCTTCCCTTTCTAGAACCAACTGTTGGTAAATGTACAAGCCGCTATACCTACTGCCTCTTCTTTCCCATGGCAGCTAGTGCTGAGTGCATGATTGAACCATTTATACCCCTTCAATTCCAGGCCCATTAGAGCAGGGCTTCTGGAACAGGCAGCATCACCATTGGGTAGCTGTGTTTCACTTCTTGATTGAGATAGCAAGAGATCTCATGGCTTGTAAATAACAAGGTAGAGGAAGTAGTTTGTGCATTTATCACTGGCACTAGGAAAAGAGGAGCAAGCAGAGAATGGGGAGAATGCTGCCACACAGTGAAGAAAGAGTAATGTAAGAACATATAGATAGATGTGCTGGATTTGCCCACAGCCCTGTATAGACCAGACTTCTTTTATCAGGGTGACCAGCCAGTTGCCTGTGAGAAACACATAAGCATGGCATGTATTTGTGTTTCTCAGGCACAGGAAAGGGCATTTTCTTACTAGGATGCCTCCTGACACTGGCCGATTCTTCTTCTTTCATTGGATCTGCCTGCATGCTTAGGGAAGAGAAATCATGAATCTGCTTTTACAAACATAAAACTAAAAAAAAAAGTTAAGGTCCTTTAACTTTACTTGCTTAATCAGAGCCTACAAACCACAGTTTGGCTACTCCTGTGGAAGAGATGTCTTTCTGTATGTATTGGCAAGGACATATAAATATTTCTGCTGTGTTTGCATTGTCCTGTACTGTATGGCTCACAAGGAGCACCAGGGCACAGTCCAGAAGGCTCCCATTCAAATTCCAGGTGTTGGCAAATGGATTTCTTAGGGGTGAGCATTTGTTTTGACTACACATGGAATATGAAGTGAGTGGGCCCCATTTGTTTCCACTGCTTTTATTATAAAAACAAATGAAAATTCAAATGAATGCGTTCTGAATGAAAATTCATATGTTTTTCATCCGTTTGATTTATTTTTCATTTGTTCATACTATGATGAAAAACTGAAACTGTCTGCAGCAGGCTATACAGGCAAGAGAAAGGTTAAAGGGAGTGGGAGAGAAATGAAGAGTTATGGGAGGAGGTCTGCAAAACATAGAGGCCCCCCAACTTACCTATCTTACATTTTTCAGGTTTGATACAGGGTGGGAGGCATATTGGAATGCCTGAAACAGCCATTTCCTTTGGGAGAAAAACATGGAAGTTCAATAGATGTATGTCTCATTAAAATTAATAGAAGAATGACATCAGGTGAACCAAATGCAATTCAAACAAATGGAAAATAAAATGAATAGAATTCAGATAAATGGGGAAACAAAACTAGGGAAACTTTTAAAATAAAAAGGAGTGGAGAACCAAACATATTTTTTCTGGGTTGTTGTGGGTTTTCCAGGTATTTTTTTCTTTTCTTTTTTTCCTTCCCTTAATGTGCACACAGTTGGTCTAGCATACAGTCTGGTCCAGCACAGTTAGTCCCAGATAAGCTCTGTGCTACACTGAAATAAATATGCCACATAAAGCCTTTTTTTTTTATTTTAATAGTGCAGAGTTGGGGCCTGAGAAGCCCCATGATATGTCATCGCAAGGCCTGCTCTCCTAGCTCAAGAGCCACATTACAGATTCAGTGTGCATTTAAGTGTAAGGACTTTTCTATGGGTCAAATGCTGTACGCTCCTGTGTGTGTTGCTGTAGCTAAATCTGGGTCATAGCATTAAGCTTCTAATTTAAGCCAGCTGTTTTGTACTATGGTCATCAAAAACATGAAAGCCAGCTTCTGAATAAAGATCTCAGCTTAAGTGGTCAGTTAATTACAGGCTTTTTCTGTGCTTTTATCAATCATCCTCTCAATTGTTTGGCATCCAAAAACAGCTTCTGTCAGTTACTCTTGGGATGGCACCTTCCCCTCCATCAACACTTAGACATTGATATCTTAGGCCAGTGATTCTTAACCTTTTCTTTACCAGGGACCTCCTTTAAATATATTTTGTTGCTGTGGACCCCCAAGATTTAAAACCCTAAAGTGCATCGAATATTTATTTATATTTGCTCACAAATCAGTTGGGAGAGAAGGGAGAAATATGTAATTGCACATTTGCCTGAGAGGCACTGGAGGGGGAGGGAAGATTTTTCTCCTGCTTCTTTCTGCCAGTTTAAGACTAGACTGCATTGAACAGCAACACACAGGCCCAGCCAGCCAGCCAGCATTTGCCCTCTCTCTCTCAGTCTCTCTCTGCTCCTCCCTTCTTTTCCAGCCATCTGGTCTATCAGAAATGCTCACCCTGCCTTTTTTTTCTTCTTCACCAGGAACAGAGGAGACCATGATGGGCAAAGGAGGGGAAATGACAACAAAACGGGGGGGGGGAGGTTGAAGGCAAAAAAAAAAAGGGGGGTTGAAGCAAAGCCTCTATAAAAGACCCTGAGCACACCTCCTCATTTCCATTCATAAGTGCACACACTTTCATCTGAATCAAGTGGCAGCTTATTTTGCCAATGGTGGTCCCTTGTCCCAACTTCCAGTGTCTTTCCAGGGGTGGCACCTGCTGCAGCAGTGCCCCCTCTTTTCATTTGGCCACACACTGAGTAGGATCCTCAACACAGCATAGCTGCCAACTCTGAAAAAAAAAGACAGTAGGGAGGAGTTATGAATAGAAATGAGGATGCAGTCTTGGAGACTTTTATATAGGGGTTGTTTTGACCCTCCCTCTTTTTGCCTCTCTTCTCTCCCTCTCCCTCTCTCTCTCATTTCGTGCTTCAGTCTTCTCTCCTAGTGAAGAAGGCAAAAAAAAGGGGGGGTATTTGAGGATTTCTGAAAAGTATACTGGATTGATCTCCACTGGAAAGGAGAGGAAGGAGAGAGAGAGAAAAAAGGGAAAACTCTGGCTGTCTGGCTGTCAGCTCCACTGTCTATCATCTAATGAGCCCTCCTCCTCCCTCCAGCAAATGACAGACAATGCACAGGCCCAGACAGCCAGCTTGCCTGCCAGCCTGCCTCCATTTGCCTTGGTTTCTGTCATATCAATACTCCATTGTGGGGAGGAGATGGTCTGAGCACCCTTTACGCCTTTTGTAGACCCTCTGTGAGAGCACTGCAGACTGCTGGAGGTCCCTGGACCACAGGTTAAGAGCTAGTATATTAGATTAGACTTAGACAAAAAGGAAATGTATAGTAGTTGCCACATTAGTGGGTAATATCCTCTCCTTAAATATTTTATAACAGTTTTTACTGCTTTAAAGCAGTAAATATTGCCTTTTGACTTTGAGCTGCTAGCATTCTATAAACTAACAGGAAACACACACACATTTCTGATGCGTTTTGCACCTGCCTGCTCTGTCTATACTATTTTATCTCATGTCTCACTTAAGATGTAAATAGTGCCTGAATGGATTCCTACTGAAACCAGAGGAATAGTAACTTTTAGAGGTACAGAATAGTAGAGAGCTCAGTGAAAGTGCATGGTATCTTGATTTTTTAAAAAATTATTTCAGTGCAATTATGTAACTTTGAAATGAACTGCATGCAAATTGTATACATTAAGCACATATTGAATCAAACTGAATTACCATCTAATCTATCCTCTCATTTCTTGCAATGCCCAGGCAATGCTTTGAGAAAGTTTATCAACACAGCATAAAGGCAATATACCTCCCCTGCTGTTACCTTAAAGAACTTGATTTTCCCACAGGAAATGGAGGCTGGAATTTTCCATCAGCTGCTTAACTACATAACCATCAGAGTTAAGTACTTTCTCCAGAGCTGATCCCACCAATCCCACTTCCCAGACAGCAGCTGCTGGGAGCAATGGAGCTTTCTTCTCCTGTCAATAGGGAAGCAGTTATGAGTGATTTCTGTTGCAACAGCCAGAATCAATGTCCTTCTTACAATTCTCTCTTGCATCAGAGATCACTCACATGAGGTGTGGGAACTTCTGTGACCTGCTTCACAATGACAGGGGAACAGACCTTCATCACTCACAGTGGTTTCTGCCCAGTAAGTGAGGATTCAGTGACTTGCATCATTCCTATATATTATTCCCTTGGGCAGTGAATATGTAGGATCTTGAATATGAACCAGTCATGGATATATAATTCTTCTTTAAATATTTATTAGTGTCTTAGAGAATTCTTGCTATTGTGTTTTGCACAAAATACATCATTTCCTGCTTAAAAACTGTATCTTCGGCATAGAAAACACATCTTATTCTGTGCAAATTAATTTTTCTGAAAAATTTCCTCAAATGCCAATAGCAGTTCAGCAGAAAAACAAATCCTAAAATTATTCATTCTTGCATGTGAGAATGAAATATATGAAGACTTGCTTTCCTAGGCTGGAAAAGCCTTTGCCATTGGGCAATTGCCGTTCACATAAGCTGAGTGGTATCACTCTGGTGGCGCAGTGGTTAAATACTGGTACTGCAGCCACAAGGTTGTGAGTTCGATCCTGCCAGGCTCCAGGTTGAGTCAGTCTTCCATCCTTCTGCAGGTCGGTAAAATGAGTACCCAGCTTGTTGGGGGCAATTAGCTAAACACATTGTTAACCGCTTAGAGAGCACTTAGCTGAGAAGTGGTATAGAAATACACATGCTACATGCTATTGTTATCATGCAGGATACCATTACAGGAGAAAAATACCATGAAGCAGGGATTTTAGTTGCATAATCACAGCCAGTTCCAAATGGGCTTGCATGAGAGGACAGTGTTTGGTGGATTACAACCTACAGTTGCAGTCTTTCTTGGGGCCAATATTGTCAACATACAGAAGACTAAGTTTATGACCTGAGTTTTGACTAGATTAAATCTAAACACAAAAGATGTAATTAGAACGGAAAATAATTAAAATGTGATGCCATTTTAGAAATGCTTTACTGAACTGAAAACAAACATCAGCTAATGAACATGCACTAGCAGTTATTAATTGAAAGCATCTGACTTTATTTCACTCAACTAATGCAATTTTGCCTCCCCTACGCTGACAAAATTGTCTTAGAAAGGAAAACACATACAGAAATAATGCTTCAATTTCTGTGTTCCTTAAGGAAGAAGGCCAATGGACAATTGCTTAGGGAGGTATGAAGTCTACACCAAGCGCTTGTCTATTGTGATTATCAGAAGGCAAGGTGTCACTCCATTACAATTCACCCAGCACTGGGCTAGGGAGGTAGTTCATAAGGCAGGGTAGAGGGAAATTTTTTTTACCTATTTAGAAAGTCTCCCTTTGGAATATTGAAGCATGCCAGGAGCTCAAGTAACTTAATCCCATAATAAACCTGCCCAGTTTAACAATAGTGGCTGAGACTGCTGTCAACCAAGACGTCTGTCTTTGCTCACCCAAGAATTATTTCTTGACTTTGTAATATACTGGATCACCCTGGGGGAAATAATGAATATGTTAAGGCTGCAAGAAGGGTCTATAATTAGGATTAAACAGGATGCTGTTGGCTTCTTTATAAAGCTTTTTTGTTTGCTTTTTTTTCTTTTTCCTTGTGAGAATACTTGATTCCTTCATCAGGACATGTTCTGAGGACAGATGATGGTGCTACTGTGCTGGTAAAGCAGGTCTTGATCTAGGAAGGGTGTGAATGGGAGACTCTTTATATGTTGCCTTGGATGCCATTCTGGAGGAAAGGGGGATAAATATTTTCATTATCAGTAATAGCTTTAGGGGACTGGAGAGAGGCCCTTTCTTAGGCAAGTAGGATCATGAATTAACTGTGAAGGCAAGATAAATTGCTCTACATGACAAGAATCCAGAAGACTGGAATGACTCCCAGTCATAATCCAAAGTATCCAGTGTATGACCTATGAAATCTTCAAGCTGCTCAGAGTTTGCATACCAAATAAAGAATTTTGATTATAGTAATGTTGTATGACAAGGAGCAAGCTCAGACAAGGCTATTTCTCTGTGAGAAAGTTCTCCAAGTCCATCAACAGGATAGGCCCCAATGAAATTTATATGGCTTGTACTAAATAAGTAAGAAGTGTCACCATCAATATTCATGCTCCTATTCTTGTGGTTTAATGACTGGTTTCTTTTTAGCTTATAAATGGGGACTGAAATCTTGTCTCATGAGATGTATCTCTGACACATAGCTACAATAATGCCTCCTGGTGCAATGCCAACCCCCAAATCCATATTTTCAGTGGCAGCTCCCCAAGATGTTTCCATGTTGGTGGAGAGTGAGGGGAAATCATTCTCTATGCTGGTGGAAGTCACTGCAATGGGCATCCTAAGGAATCTGTGGTAAGAAGGGCTATTGAGAGGCCCCAGAGAATGAAGCTAGTGCATCTAGGTAAAGGAAAATTGACAGATCTCTGCTGTTCCTCCTACTCTGCACTGACATGGAAAGTCCATCTTGAGAAAGGTGGAAGTATGTTGTACAGGATTTCCAATATGATTTCACTTTGGTTCAGGCTTGTCAAAATTAGGATTTGATAGCCTAACATGCAGGTAAGGTAGGGAAATCCATCCAAATGCATCCTGGTTAAGCCCTGCCACATTTTTACTAGTGGTTTTTTGATAAAAATGGTAAGGGGTATAAGTTGTTTATGCTAAAGGAAGTTGCTGATTGCTTGTTTGGACACCTGGGCCATTTCTGCACTAGATACCATTAGTATGTTGTAGCATTACAATCCCAGCATTGCCACTCATGTGATGTCTTTGGGTTAGGAATTCTCTTTTCCACACCCTTCTGCCTTAAGTGGATGAGTAGCGGTATTGCCACTGGTGTTCCTTCTGCACTACAGTATTCTTGGTCTCTCCCTGTCCCTGCCTTCACCCTGCCCCACCACCCCTTATTGGTTGTTTTTTGTTTGTTTTTCTTTGGAAGCCGTATTCATGAAGCAATGTTGTAAGGACTGAGAGTATGTGATGTGCCCAAGGTCACTCAGTGGGTTTCCATGATCATGTGGGGAATCAAATTCTAGTCTCCAGGGTTGTAGTCTAATGCTCAAACCACAACACCAGACTGACTCTCACCTTACAAATGCCAAATGGTCAATAGGGCCTTTCCCCTCCATTACTATAGGTTTGGGGAATTTGAAAAACAAATGCATTACAATGCTATAAGTTGGATTTATGCCACCTTAATTCATTAATAGGATGCCAGCCAAGATTTTTAGACTGGGTAAAGGTGATTGCGTCCTTTGATTGTTTGGTGTTGTGTGTCTACAAGTTATTTCTGAGTTATGGCTCCCCTAAAGCACATGGCCGTGGCCTCCCAGAGCCCTAGTTCAACCATGCTGACTCCCTTTGATTAAAAAGTATCCTTACTATATTAAGGTGCAGGAAAAAAAATCATTTCTGAGTCTTTTCATCTCTATGTAAAAATCACTGTGCAAGCACATCAAGCAAGGTTTAATGAAAAAGGTGTTGGTACTAAGAACAACAGCAAATGAAACCAAAGAGCAGCCAATTACAATTTCACAGAGGTCTTTTTTTTTATGATTTACAGATTATTTTTTTCTGTACCTCTCCCCTTTTGGGAGAAAAAAAAATATTATTGTAAAAACAAATGAGAAAGATTTTTCCTGGCTCCCATAAACTGTTTTGTCTGTCCATTATACTTAACTCTAAAGGCAGCAACATTTTTATGAGTCCACTTTGACTGCTATGTTGAACAGCTTTGATCTTTGTTTCCAAAGTAACTCCATGAACACGTCACTTTAGTTTGTACATTGGAGCCTCAGCTACCTCCCTGTATCTGAAATTATCCATGTATGCTGTCAGATTTAAGAAATGTGCCATCTCAAAGAGAAAACACCTTACATTGTAATACAACATTGTAAAAAGGATCATGGGCCTGACTGCAAATTCTGGGATCTTGATAACCAAAAGATTGCTCACGATTCCAGGGCTAAATATGACACCAGTGCAGAAGCTTGTTCAAATTGAAGCTGCTCTGTCTTTGCTCAAGTACTCTGGAAGACTCAAGAAGAGAAGGCATGCCTGTGTTATGTGAGAGGACCGACCACTTTTCAATGCTAAGAGGAGATCTTGAGGGAGGACTATTAGCATGCCACATGCCGTCATGACTCTGAAAGCAAAACCTTGGCAGAGCCATGGCTTCCACAGTCTCAACTAGCTCTTTACAATCTCAATGATTCTTTCAGCCACAAAGACAGAGGCTGTCCTGGCACAATTTCAGAGACAATGCCACAGCCTGCCAAAACTGAAAATTGCTTCCCTGAAAGGGACATATTCTGGTATGAAAAGAGAGGTGTGAGCAAATTTACTGGTCTACCACTGCCAAGAAAACAGTGGGCAAAACCTATTTGCCTTGATTACTGGTCATGTTATCTCCCTGTTGTGACTTTGAACTTGTGCAGAATTTTATCCTGCAACTTAAAAGTGGTACCTGATTCTGCAACTCTACAGTGTCTCTATCACTTGGTGGCAGAGTTCATTCTAATCCTGATTTTCTTCTCACACACTAAAGGATAAGAAAGTTGTTTGCAGAAAAGATGGCCATTTCCTCCCATTGGAGGAGGGGACATGTGAGCCACCCCAAAACATCAGAGTTCCCCAAAGACTTATGACCCAACTTTAGCTATGGACCTTTCAACACTACACTGTTATAATGCTATTATTCCACTTTCAACATCCTGTGGAATTCTGGAGATGGAAAGCACTCTGGCTGAGAATTCTAAATGCTCCTCCCTAAAACTGTGAACCCCAGGATTCCATAGGATGTTGAAAGTGGAATAATAATATTGTAACAGTTTAGTGCAGAAAGGCCCTCTGTTTTTGCTGTGCCAGTGCAGCAAATAGAGAATTATCAAGCCCTGTCATGTTTGGCTGGTGGGTTGCATTTCACTTGGAAGATTGCAAATAACTAATACGTTTTTTTTAAAAAAAGAAAGTGGGCAAAAGACTATAACAGACACAATAAAAATGCCTTCATTTAACTCTAGGCTTAAAATAAATTTTACTTTTCTCTTTTTTGTCTGGGTTAAATGAATTCAGACAGCTGGTAATCTCTGTGTTCTTGTCATTTAAAAGGCACATATTTTTAGCTGTAAATGTAGAAGCAGTGCAATGGAAAACACCACAAACAAACATAGAATAAATTTGTGCACAGTATCTGCAAGGAAATGTCATGGATAGTCATTACTACCGTGAAGATCTTTGCAGAGTTACGTCAACAATTTTGTTGTTACTAATCACCTTCCAGTAACAGAATATTTACAAGAAGAAGTATCTGGAAAAAACTACAAAATCCTGGTCTAGATTCTTTTCTTTTCTTTTTTTTAACCTCATGCTTGTGGATTTCACAAAAACCTTCAAGCACAGTCATCTGGAAAGGTTTCTGGAAATTCTTGGTCAAAGATGGAGGTCTTCTGTAACTTTTCTTGATTTTTTGCTGGTCATGTTCAAGGCAGATGGTCTTGCTCTTTGCAGTCATCAGCATCTGTATTATAGCCCCTGGGGTGCCATTAAGTATCTTGCTTGCTTCTGTGTTTCTTTAGGCCTTCAGATGTTTGGATAAATTCATTTATGTTTCCATGAAAACAAGTTTACAAATGGCTCAGTCTTTGGTACCAACAGTCTATACTATAAACCTCTGAAAAAAATTATTTAGGCATGTTTGTTTGCTGATCACTATGTTCTTGCTGTCTGAAGAACAAATTGCTTACAGATCATTTATTTTCAGAAGATTGTAAAACATCCAACCATATTGTAAGCCTGAGGAAGAAAGATGTAATATTCAAGTGATTCCTTTTAAACATTATAGACCAAACAGTCTGTATCTTCCTCTCAGTAGAAGAGCCATATTGTATAAGCCACTCCTAGATGATGAAGAGCTCAATCTACTGGAAAGTAAGTTCTCTTTCAAAGTCTTTGTCCGAGCAAGCTGCAATAAAATTGCACACTGCAAAAATATAAATGAATACTATTCTGTCGACCTCAGTAAGTCAAGGCATACCGTAAACCCACATATCTCCCAAGGCCAGTGCTTCTTAAATCAGGTGCTGGAGGCTAGAGTTATGTCCTTGTTTAAATCCAATTTCTGGGAAAGGTGAAATGGTATAAAACTGGTAGTGAAAAGGAGGAAATTATCTCCTCTGAGATCCACCAATGGTTTTCTTTTGTTAGCACAAAGACCCCTTTGGGTGCAGGTCCTATAATCTCATGAGCCATGAAGTAAAAGCTCTTTATTCTGACATTACATTTTCTGCATTTTGAAAGTTATATATTGGCCCACAACAAGGCTTTTCTACCTTGCCACAAAACCTCTACTTTCTCTGTGTTCCACCATCATAACAGCTATGGTTGGAGAAGATGTAAGAGAGTGCCTTCTCTATGGCTACTTCCACATTGTAGTACTCCTTCCCATGGGAAGCTTGGTGGGCCATCTTTTCTCTTAGTTCTTCGCTGGCAGGCAAAGATCTGTTTAAATTAAGAGAGGTTTAGTTTCTAACCAAGTATGGAAGAAGGTTGTTTTAAATGAACTTACTGCACATTTATCATCATTTATATGTATTAAGCTGTTTTAAATATTTTAATATGGTTATCTATTTAATCATTTTTAAAAACTTCTGTATCACATATTGTTTTAACTGAGTTTTGTTTTAATCCTATATTACAAGCTGTCTTTGTCTGAATTTTGGAAGAGAGGCTGGGTCTAATGTAAGTAAGTAAATAAATAAAGGCTACATATGTTTACTGGAATATCCAGTTGTACAAAGTTGATAATTTTGTTTGGTTTTGGTTGTTTTCAATGCCCCTTT
This sequence comes from Ctenosaura bakeri, assembly GCA_948474755.1. NCBI lineage: Eukaryota > Metazoa > Chordata > Lepidosauria > Squamata > Iguanidae > Ctenosaura > Ctenosaura bakeri. Next base: position 71,686 of record CAOLHI010001150.1, on the reverse strand, counting down.
TCGCATGTTACCTGTTTGCGTGGCTGGGTGGGGCATCTCATGCGAAAAGCCTCAGCAGAAATGCTGCCGCCTCCCTGCTGCTGGAGTTCTGCAGCAGCTTCCTGGTCATGCGAGTGCTGCACGAACGCCCTGCCTCTTCCTACTGCAGCGCAACCTGGGAATTGCAGGCTAGTGCTGAGGCAGGAAGCGCGACCAGCCCTGCTCCCAACGCACCGCATGCCAGGTAAGTGCACGCGGGCCCCGGGAGCATTGTGTGACCGCGCACCTTTTTTGGCTTTAAGCTGAAAATGAAAAGGTGCGTGCGTGGCCCGTGTGAGGCCCTTGAGCACTGCATAAATGGAAGTATGTCATGCAGAGCGCTCCTCTCATTTACGCAACACTCAAGGGGCCCTCTCACTTTAGAAGTGGCATGCGAAAAGGACCAATGAAGGCATTTTTGGTTAATTAACCAACATAAATGAAAACACTGAAAAAACTGACAAATTTTAAATCTTCATTTTTCTGGACTATTTCTTTGCAAAATCAGGAATTATCTCTAAAGGCAATTTAGGTCACCAGTTCACACTAAACAGAACAGTGCAGTAGCTCAACCATTTTTGTCACTTATGCTCTGTATAGGTACAACATATTTTAAGGCCCTTTCCATATCCTAACTTCTTGCGTTGCCCTCCAGTGGCAATCCTGGCAGTGGCTCTGCTGGGAAGGGAGTGCAATGTCCCTTCCGCAGCACAGCTGGGTACTTTTCTAGCCCGTGCTGGGAGGGGAAGCGCCTCCATCGTGCTTCTAGGCCTTCCACTGGGTCAATGATTTAATCCATGACTGAGCATCTGGGGACAGGAGAGGAGTGGGACTGTGACCACATCATGCAGAAGTGTTGTTGCAATCCCACTCCTCTCCTGTCCCCATCCTGGGATGGGAGAAGACTGCAGAAAGTGCTTGAATCTCTAAGTTTTATCACCAGCAGGTATCCTTAGGATAGCATGCCCCATAGAGAAACCCAAGGTTTTCAAAATACAAGTCTTCATTCAGCTAGATAATCACACTCTTTTAGATGATGATTTTGTTCAAAATGTTGCATTCTACTCAGTGTCTGATCCTTGAGTCCAATAAATCTCACAAGCCCTAAGCAATAGGTATTTAGATACAGGGAAACAAATACACATAAATATAATCAAATCTGACATGAAATTTTGCACTGTTCTGTCCTCGAGAAAATGGGGTTGCACCCTGAGGTGGCCCATTTGGAACCTCCCTCTGTGTTAAAGTGCACCCCTTCCAGATCCCCAGTGTTTGGTCTCTGTGTGTACAGTTGACCAAAAGAGAAAGAAACTTAAATTTTCAGATGACATTATTATATTCACCTGTTTTATGGTTTTTAAAGGCTAATACACATGAAACAGTACCCATACAGAGTATGTTTTGCATTGTTCCACATAGCAGCAGTATTCACACTCTCCATTATCAAAAGCCAGTATATTTGTTGGAAGAGTTTTTTGTCCTATCCATTTTTTATACATTAAACAAATGAGCCTATGTATGGCAAGTGGCTGTAACACAGGGCCATTGTTTATGATGGTGCAATATATACTCATAACTTTTCTCATCCTCAACAGGAAAGGGTGTTTCAAGTCATGAGAAAACAGTCAACCACCACAAATTTTTTCACATGTCAGAACTTTTCTTGAGAAAAACTCATTTGCATCCAAACCTTGGCTTTTGCAGAACTCTCTTCTGAGTTGGCAGAACTCTTTAAAAAAAAAAAAAAGCACATTGTTTTCTTTGTAAAATGTTGTTTTGTACAAAACTTCTTGTAATCCAGCCTACTGGAAGGAAAACTTTTGAAATCCTCATGTGTTCCAGAGTTTTAAAAGGGGAAACTTTTAAACCACAGCTCCAAGAACCCCTTTGCCAGCATGGGCAGTGGCCTTGCCAGCAGAGGGTGCTGGAAATTGTAATCCAAAATGTAACTTTGCCAAGTTCAGAGTTTAACCCTATCATAGATCCCTGAGTAGGGCTTTAATAGCCATCTAAAGATGTTTAATAACCATCTGTGACAAACCTGATGAAAGGGGGTCTTGACAACAGAGCCTCCTTTGCAACTGAGAGTGTTTAAGCTGATTGGCTGGTGAAATGGAACCTTGGATAGCCCAGGGGAGGGGCTGATGGGAAGGGGAAAATAACGGATTTTAACTGTCTGGAGTGTGTTTGAAAAAGAGTGTGATTTGTGGTGTGTTTGGGAGAGGTTGGAGATTTGAAGAGCTCTGTGGGAGAGAGAACTGAGAAATTGGGTGTACGAAAGATAGTGAATGAATTGAAAGAGAGAGAGAGAGAAGAAGAATGGTATGCTGTTTATAAACATTAAGATACAAAACAAATTTAAGCAACAGTGTTACAATAAATGTTTGAAGTTCTGTGTTCCATAAAACAGTGTCACAGAGTCTTATTTTGAATCCTGGAATGTACACACTACTAATGATATCATCTCGACCTTAGTGCTAACAGTACCACAGTCTTGGAAAATATAAATCACTGCTGATCTTTACATCTGGGAGAAGGGTAGATTTAGGGAAGGTAGTAAAGGGGGAGAGTCCTGAAAGGAATAAGCCAAGTGGGGAGACAAGAGTGAGGAAGGGAGTGCATTCTCAAAGAGGGAGAACTGAGGCAGACCCGTTTGTCCTGGCCCTAGCTTAATTCAGAGATCTCCCTGGCTGTTCAGTTCTGATCACAAATAGGTGTCAGGTTGGGCAGGCCTTGAGTGCGAGGCTTGAGTGCGCCTTTCGCACTGGAGGCACTGAGGAGCAGTGGTTTTCCGTGCGGTACACCATCGAAAGCAGAACTTTCCAAACTTTTCATGTTGGTGACACACTTTTTAGACATGCATCATTTCATGACACAGTAATTTCAGTTTAACTAGCAAACCAGAGGTTAAACTAACCCTTTATAAGAGATACAGACACATACACAAATTGTAATAACAAAATGTATGAAGATACAACATATCTCATGAATACCTTTCAAATATTCTTAAAAATTTATGATTTATAAATAATAACATACATTTCCAAGATTGTAGGTGACACATCTACACACTTCAGGTGACACACTAACATGCCACAGCACACCGTTTGGAAAGTCCTGATCTAAGGAAAGGTCCACAGTATCAAAGTTCCTGCAAAATAGGCCCTGTCTCTTCTGCCCATTTGAACATGCAGGACAAAGAGCAGGGCCAATGTTCAAAACAGGTACTTATGATAGGAGGCAGCCTCTCAAGTCACGATATCTCATGAACATTGCCTAGTGGTTACAAGCTGGTTTCTTTAAGTGATTTTTTAATAAGCTCCACTAGCACACTCACACACATTCATCCCTACTACTCCATGACTGATCTAATTTATGTTTTACTTTTATGGAGTAACATGGGAAATTCCTTTCTTCAGGTCAGGAGGGAAGAAGAGGAGTTTGAAAAAAAACCCCTTATTTCTCAACAATGCAAATGGAATTCTTACAGGACAGAATCCTCTTTCAGACACAAGACCACACAAGCCTTAGATTAATGTGTCCCGAAGCTATAGAAATCAAAGTTGTTCAAAGCTGTATTATAAAGAAATAACATAATTTCATTTTTTTCTTTCATGAAATGAAGTATTAGAACAAAAAGTTAGACCTGAAACAAGTCAGTTCAGTTTAATGGTCTTCAATGCTTTAATCATAAACACAAGTTCACATTATGGTCTCATTTTTGTGTAAGATCTTTACAGATATAATTTCACAGAAGAAGCCATAAAAATGTTTCCAGACAGACTGAACCTTCCCTTTGAGGTCCAAAAAGTCCGTTAGCCAATACAGAACCTTTCTGCTGTTTCCAGCATACTTAGTGGAAATGTTTTGTATGCACTTTACTATGTTAGCACCAATAGTTTTACTTTCTTAATAAGAAACATACTTAAAATGCTTCTTAAAGATTTTGGAAAGGCTGCTAGAGAAAAAATGTCTCATCTAAAAGGTTACTTCCTTTAGGTAAAAGAATCAAGAAACAAAATGAAATGAGTCCAGGGGAAAGTCAGTAAGAATGTCTCTCTTGATTTGCTATAGACATTACAATGGCTATAGATATAAGGAATTCCTTTTCTCTACTGTTGACTGCTTATTTGTCCTGTCTATTCTTCAAGGAGCACAAGGTAGTATATGTGCCTCCTTCTTGATCAACCTTGTTCGGTAAGTTAGACAGACATGTTAACTAGTACCCAGTCTCCCAGCAAGCACCAGGTTAAGCAGAGATCCGAATACAGGTTGGCCTAGTCTGTGGCATAGGCTATATCCAGAATTCTAGTCATTCTACTACAAACACAAGCACTAGAGTTGCCAAGCTGAATATGGGATTGGATTTCTGTAGGTTTAATTGCTAACAGATCCTGGATCAGAAAAAGGTAAAATTCCATCAAGTAGAACTATGGTACATCTTGTCCTTCACCCACAAAATCCACTTCCAGGTAGCTGCAAATCCATCCCTACCCCACCCCAGCCCTCTCCACCCATGCATTTACTGGCTTGTGTGTGTGGAGCTGGATGTAGCTGGATGCACACCATTGAAAGTGACATAACTTGCTGTAAATCTACTTAGAGGAAGAGATGGATGCCAGTAAACAGTTGTGTTGAGGTTGGGAGGTAGCTGCACTAGATGAAAAGTGAGTAAAGGAGGAGACCTGCTGTGATTTTGCCTGATAGAATTTTATGCTACCTATTTCTGAATCAAGATTCATTAATGATTAAATTACAAGAACGCATTCCATGTTTACCTAGGCAAGCCTTACATCTAGGTATATTGGTACTTGTTGCCATTGTGTGCCTTCATATTGTTGCCAATTTATGGCAACCCTAAGGTGAAACTATCACAGGGTTTTCTGGGGCTGAGAATGTGTGACATGCCCAAGATCACCCAGTGGGCTTCCATGGCTGAGCAGGGAATTGAACCATGGTCTCCAGGGTCATAATCTAACATAATCCAACACTCATTATTCATTCATAATCCAATATTATTGTGGCTCAGACAAAACCATTTAGTACTTGATCCATTTGGTACTCCCTGATACCAGTTTGGGATCTACCAGAGGAAGAACTCAGACCTTGAATATTTGATTTCAATATCTTTTTCAGTGCTTACAATGAAGAACAATCAAATACAGTATTAAATTATAAAAACATATTAAATGCAAGCAGTTTTGTGATAAGACACCTAACATAAAATACAGAGCCAAAAACATATCATAGACATGAAGAATGTGTAGCCTTCTAAATTAGGTCACACTGCAGTTTCCACCTTCTTTTATCCAGAATACCCACATGTGTTGTAGTGCAACAAGATGTATGCCTCTGATCTACCTGCAGAAAATATAACATGTCTTCATTTGAAAGCCAGAGAAAATTTTTTTAAAAGCAGACAGATGGGAGAGAATCCCATAAATCAGAGGCTGCTACTGAGAAGTCCTATATCTAGTGCCCACTAGGCTTAAAGATCTTAGTGGCAGACCAGTAAATAATGCCTCCAAAGGTGATAATAAAGCATGGGTGTGGTTTTGATCATTATATTGGTTTATAACAGAAAATCCAATAGTTCTCCTAACCCCGCTTCTTTGGAATTAAAGGAAACCTATACATTTCTTGTTCCTCTTATAACCTTGTTCAGATCTCTTTAATCCATCCCCTAATATCTCTGTTTCAATGATTTTGTTTTTATTGCAAGTTTCAGAGAATATGTTTTTCTTTATGAAGCTTACCTTAAAATCCACATTGTTTTATCTATTTTGATGCAATTTTTGAGCTAAAGCTTGCATGCAATAATCAGAAAAGTGGAAAGACTAAAGAGCAATTATGTTCTCATCCATGTTTTATTTCAGGAAGTTTAAATCTTTTTTTAGAATAGCAAAATCTTGCTCCCAGTTCAGGCATAGTTGAGATTTCCTATTTTTTTGTTTAAAAAGATAGGAAAATGAACAAAGTAGGAGGGGAAAGAATAATACTTGTATGTTTAACTTAATTATTTTAGCTATTTTAATGAAAGATATCAAGATGGTTTTGAAAGAAAAGTGACAGTGGAAGAGTTAAAACTGAATTGCTCTTTGACCTTCTGTCCATCAAGAGTTCAACCTCAAACATTTAAATAGCAGACATGGCAAATGACCTGGATTTGAATACCTGAAATTGCTAAGAAGCTATTACCATGTCAGTGAACCAAATAAAGACTCCTTTAAATAGGATTAGCTTCTGCTCAGTGCTTTGAAAACCAAGACCACAAGCAATCATGCATACCTACAAACTAATGAAAAGTTTGCTTTTAATTGGAGATTGATTTGCATCTCCTAGAACCAAACAAGAGTGCAAGTGCAATTTACAGGTGGAAATACATACTTTTCTGAGCTTGCGATATGATTCACAAAGCAAACAAATGAAGATTCATCCCAAACAATTCACTTGGGAGAAAAAAAAGAATAGAGGCACAGAAAAACACCCAAACACAGTTTAGTCAATATGAAAGTCATATAGCAATGCACCCTTTGGGGAAATGTCCTAAACATGCCATTTTGAAAAGTGCATACAGAAATTTATATGAATTTCCATGTAGGGAGGGACAGGCTCACAGTCCAATGCAGACCCAAGCTGGAATAAAGCTGATACTGACCCTGACAGGATTGACCTTGAGCTATGGGCACCTCAATGCTTCATTTGAAAGAATTGTCCATTATCGTTATCATTTTCAGTGTGTACTAGAAAAAGAATATAAGTATCTTGTAGTTTCTGCATGGACCCAAAGTTTCTTAAAGATGGATCAATCATTTTAGCCATGATTCTGAAAGAGACTTTTACTTTAGCAGTGGTACTTTTGTGGGAAAAGGTCCCCGGACTGGAGTGGGGTTCCAACATACTGTATTCTGTGAAAACACCACATCTTTATTGGTTACAGCTCAAACTGAAATTTTGGTGTTCCATGGAGCATGGATTCAATACATTGATTGGTCCACTTGCCAACTAATGCCCATCCCAACTGTAAGCTGTGAAGACCAAGCAAAGCATTAGGATAAGGGTCCCACTGCAAAGTGAACTGCTCTGTGCTTCCACCTGATAGTAAGACCAGCCTGTAAGCACTGGCTTACCCCAAGATCTTTAAAGATACCTCAAACATTGGAGGAGGGGGGAGCTGTATAAACCTGCCTGCTTTCCAAAGAGTGGGTGTTAATAATGGCCACAAATAAAGCTCTGACAAGGAATTGCATGCATTAACAAAATCTGTTCTGCAAAACCAATTTGCCAGAGAGGAGGTGAAAATCCTCCAAACAGGGAAGTCAGTGGGTCCACAGATAAAATTCCATCCTGTCACATCAACTGGCTGCTGCTGAAGGTCAGGGCAAAGTCTGAAATGTTTGAATGAATCAGTTTAAAGAACTTGGAGGAATGGTGGGAGGGGAAGCCCAAGGCCCGAAAAAGCAAAAGCTCTGTTGGTTGCTCAAATTTATCTCCAACCAATAAACTCAACTGAAATCTCCACCTTCTGAGGTCGGCACCCAATGCCAATCAAAGCATCTGATTGGTACATAGGTAGGCATTTTGAAGGTTCTATGCAGGTGTGCAGCTGCTGGAAGGGAGGAGAGCTCTAACTATGACAGAGTCAAGCTCCACACTGCCAACCCAGTACTCACAGGATAGAAAAAACGGTCTCTGGAAATCAGGGACCAGGGATTATTTTTAGGATGCTTTCTTTCACAGAGCTCCCTTGGTTAGCAATCATTTTTCTTAAAGCTCACCTGTATGGGGGATGGGAAGAAACATAATTATTTTCAAATGCCTGATGTCAGAATCATGACAATGAACTGGATAAATCCTTAAAGAATAGTTATGCCTCTAGTAACGTATACCTCTCCTGAAAAGCTCCTATTGCTGAATCTAGATGTGCACCTGGTTGGAGCCTGAGGGCAGGGAGAATGGTACAAGTTTGAACACACAGTCACAAACCTACATCAAGAAAAATTAGAATAGAAGAAAGTTACATATGCTCATTGGCACTTGCATCCCCCAGTCCTTTGTGGTGTGTGTGCTCAGAAGTGAGCTGGGCTCAGTTTCATGGGCCTTTCTCCAAATTATCGATGTAAATACCAATTTTTGTAGATTCCTCTCCAAAAGAACTTGGCAAGATTCTGTCAGATTTGAGAAGCTACAAAATAATAACAGCATCTATAATAAACGATTAGAAAGATAAATAAAACTAGAGTATGTGGATTTGTCATCTTGGGTTTTTTTTTTTTAAATCATTTTTCAGACATTAGTTCTTATTAATTTCCACTGCGGGTTTCCAGTTATGTTCAGAATTGTCTATGTCACACATTTCTGAGCATACCTATCCCACTGGATCCTAAGACTCACTTTCACTGTATCCTAAGATAATCAAACTGTAAAGTACAAACATGTACCAGTCCCTGACACTAGTAAAAAAAAAGGGGGGGGGGATGAAAACATTATTTGCTGAAATATTTTACTCTAACATGGCTCATTTATTTTCTACTATAAATCTGTGTATTTTCACTCCCTTGGAGAGATTCTTCCTTGGGTCTAATATGTACTGTAAACAAGAAAACTTTCTAGCTCTTTTGCTTTCACTAAAGAAAATGCCTCACATTTAGAGAGCCCTACAATTAAATATGTGATTCTTGAAGAAAATGACGGAAATAAGGAGGGGGAAAGCCATCATGCATCTGTGCTAGTCTGTAAAAGCACTTAGGAACCTGAACACATGAAAAAGAAATAAGGCAAAGGGGAAAAGAGAGGGCTGATAAAGTTTCTGGCTACCATACAGGAGACATATCATTACCATATGATCTACAGTGGGTGTTAGCAGCCTGGATTTTGTTCATTGAAGGAAACCTAAGTTTTTTAACTGAGCTTTTGGAATAGAAGAAGCAGGAGGGTTTTCCACCAAGTGACAGTCACTGAGCAGTAACCTACCCCTCCTCCTTTCCACACCTGCAAGGTCTTCTGCCTGGCTTAAATCTTTCGTTTAATTGCATCTCATCTAGGAGGGCGCCTGTTGCAAATCCCTGGATTAAAAGGTACAGTTTCAATAATTATTGTGAACTCTGCCACAGTACAGTAAAACTTCAGCAAAAGTTAGAGGGAACAAGAAATCTGAAAGAAGGGGCTTTGGACAAAAGCATTAATATAGTTCTTCTGTGTTATTTGGGGTCATTCTTGGGTGCTGTGGATATTTCTTTTGCAGTCTTTTCTGTTTAGCGTTATTCATTTGTACTTTCATAAAGAAATGTTGTTGTCCTTAAAACGTTTTGCCTTTACAGTTGTGCACTTTCTTGTGGTAATGAAAAGTTTAAAGCAGATGATTTTGTGAGAGGATCAACACTGAGTCTTTCTGTTTTGTAGTCTGAAAAGTGGAAGGCATTTTTGATTTTAAGTTGGAAGGGGGATGCTATGTCCAGGGAAGTAGACATCTTTCTAAACATTGCAAAATGATATATTACATATGTAAACAGTGATTACATATTTCAGACAACAGGATTCTTTAGTGAAAGAGCTGAAGGTAAACAAACTGAGTTATCCTGCAGTAAAACATTACAAACTGCATAAGGAGACATTCATGCTGTTTGAAAATAGAAATGAATTTTTTTTTTAGAAATTTTGAATGTGTCCAGATGAAGGTGTTCTTAACCTCTTCAGTTCTTTGTACCTTACAAGATGCTGTTGTTATTTTATTTTATTTTTAGGAAAGTAAAATGTAATATGTTAGTAGTTGTTGAAGACTTACAAAAATAACTCTAATCTTTGATGGAGTGAGTTTTAGGGCTGGGGATTCCTCTCCTAGAAAAGTATTTTATATTATCTACATTTTCTAGATGCAAGATAAAGTATTGTGGAATACCAATTAAGCCAAGCATTCAGTCCAAGGATTCTGGCTTAACAGATTCATGGATAAGTCTGATATTTCTGGGTATAAATATTTTAACATAATTCAAAATGGAATTGAAACCTCTCTGGCCCCAGTTGCCGGCACTCAGTATAATGTATATGTATCACTACACAATATAGGGGCAGCATATATATATAGGTTGCATCATAACTATATATCTTTCTTCTGGCTGTATTTACTGATTTATTTACCTTATGTATATACACTTTTTCCATTGTGAAATAATATGTTAAACAATCAGTATACCACCACTTTTGCTTGCGATCTTCATGAAAAACTCTGATCAAACCAATCAAATTAATATGGAGCCAAATTCTATGCACATTTAAGCAGAAATCAGTAGGCTCTATGCCCAACTGTATTTGTCCAAAGTTGCAGCCATAGGAAAACTGTTGAAAGGATGTTATGGGTATTGTAAGGTACTGCAGTTATTAAAGTATAAGGCCTGTTGTTAGCTGCCAACCATAGAGAGTTTGTTATTTTTTTTTCAAAGTGATACTTAGCACACCTTAGGACTACTAAGGATCTCTCTGGGAGCCATTGCTAGTTGGTGGACTGCAACAGTGATTTTTCAATAACATTTCTTTTTTTTTAAGTGCTAGTTCTTTTATTGTTAAAAGCCCTTAAAACTGTGCTGCTGTTTACCATGAAAGCACAAGTCAATTGAGAAAATAAAGGATGTCCCTTTGTAGTAGATTTTCTTTCAGCTGTGGAAATCTGTGTAAATGCATATGAAGTGCTTGTACCTAAGTATGCTTATAAAGAAAGAAATTGTTCACCAGCAACAAATTCAAAAGTTCCTATTGATTGCTACCAACAAATACATTTTTCATTTTAAAAATATTTTAAAGTTTTATCCTAGTTTCTGAACATCTACGGTACAGAAATGTTTCACACAATTATAACATGATAGTACCACAAGAATAGAAAGTCATATAAATCTTCCTTAGGTCATTAATTATAACTTGGGGCCCTTCCTCACTCCCTAATTATAGTGGATTCTTTTACTGCCATGGAAGTATCTTGTGCAGTCCTGGTGCAGTTTACAAAGGGTTATTTAGAATCTCAGCTAGTACTTCAACAGCTAGTGTTCCTTCATGGCAAGGGGTTGGACTGGATGGCCCCTGTGGTCTCTTCCAACTCTACTATTCTGTGAGCAAACTACAAATCCCAGAATTCCAAAGAATGGACCTTACAGCAATTAAAGTGTAATCAAAGCATTATAATTGGGGAGTATGAAAGGGCCTCTGATTGGCTAAAAGAGGAAATAATCTGTCAATAGGCAGATTTCAGATTTGGATCACCCACAGTTCATTCATAAATATAGGTGTGTGAATACATATCTACTAATATATAAAAGTCAATGTTTGTTTGGCTGTGTCAGGCAAGATGACCTCATATAATTGGCTATGTCAGGTGAAGACCTTGTATGATTGGCTGCCTGAGAAGATTCTGTGGAATCCTGGGGTTCGCAGTTTAGGGAAGGGTCTTTAGATTTCTCAGACAGAGAACTCTTGGGTCTGGCTGGTTGCTATGGAGATGAGGCCTAGCCACAAGGAGTAAAAGAGTGTATTCACTCAGGAACCCAACCTCTGTATGCTAATAACTCTGAATACAGATTGGATTGGGGAATATGGGAAGAGTTACAGGTACAGGACAAGACAGTTTGGAGAATTAGAGACACAGGATCTCAAATCTTCCTAATAAATATTACCTATGAGAAAATAAAATACCAGGCAATGCTAGGTATATATGCTAATATATGATGCCTATAGACTAGAAAGCCTACTGCAGAAGCAAGGAAACTGTGGCTTTCCAGGTGCTGCAGTACTTCAGTAATTAGCCTTAGTCAGCATGGTCAAGGTTAGATGAAGTTGTATCCCACTAACATTTCTCCACCACTGTATCATACAGATTAATCCATTAATCCATTTTCTATTAATCCAAAGGCACGTTACATGCTCTTAAATGTGAGCCTTTGAGATGCAACTCATTCCTAGAGTGCTGGTGGTAAACAAAGAGGACTAGGCCCAGGTTCCAAGTTAGTGCTGGAACTCAGTAGTCAGCCTTGGATCACTTGTTATCTCTTAGCTTGCTATCGCTCAACAGGTTGTTTTGTGTGTGTGTTTCATCTTCCATATTTCTCCTAACATGAGAATTGCAAGTTAAAACAATATACCATACACAATTTAAACAAAAACTATTAAATAATCAATCTTCTTAAAATGAAAGCCAGCATGGTATATTGCTTTGAGTGTTAGACTACGGCCATTTCCGCACTAGATTGTTACAGTGCCATTATTCCACTTTCAACATCTTATGGAATCTTGGGGTTTGCAGTTGGCACCTCCCTAAACTGCAAACCCCAGGATTCCATAGGATGTTGAAAGTGGAATAATAACACTGCATCACTCTAGTGCGGAAATGGCCTATGAATCTGGAGACCATGTTTTGAATCCCTGCTCAGCCATAGAAACCCATTGGATGCCTCTGGGTAAGTCACTCTGTCAGTCTCACAGGAAGGCACAGGCAAACCCCCTCTGAAATAATCTTGCCAAGAAAACTCCTGATAGGTTCATCTGAGGGTCACCATACGTCAGAAATTATTTTATGGTACACAGTGACAACACTCCATTAAAGTATTTTAAGCAGTTTGAAATACATTTTAAAATAATAGAAATAAAGATACAGCATACCCCATTAAAAGATATTTTAGACACACCCAGTTAAGAACTGAAGCTCTGATTACATGAAAATGCCTTTCTCGAGGCAAAAAGAGATCAAAGGGTAGGTTTCAAGCTAGCCCCCCATGTAAAGGAAATTCCTCAGCATGGGAGCAACCATAGAAAATGGGTTCTCCTGGGTCCTCACCAATTGTACCTGTGATGGTGGTGTGACAAAAAGAAAGCTCTTCCCAAAGATCCCAAGACTCAGGCAGCCTTATGAGGGAGAAAGTCTGGAACCAAGCTTTTTTGGCACCCAGATGTCCTTTTTAGGAGGAATGAGATAAGATTCTAACTGAGTCTATAGTTTTGTGATTTTTTATAAAAAATGCTATAATTATAAAATCTCATACTTGAATTCTTAGGCAGTTGGAGTTAAAAAAGAAAAGAAAAGGAGACTCCCCACCTGCATGGCAATGCTTAGTATGGGATGGACAGCAGTGGAGAGTACAAAGCCCAATTTTTGCCTCTGTGGTGGGATGTGCCCCCCCCCCAAAATAAAACAGAAGAAAAACAGACAGAGAATGAAACAAGAAACACACTACATTGTTATAGTGTTATTATTCCACTTTCAACATCCTATGGAATCCTGGGATCTGCAGTTTAGGGAGGGGCCTTTAGAATTCTCAGCCAGAGAGCTCTTTGGCCTCCCTAAACTACAAATCCCTAGAATTCCACAGGATGTTGAAAGTGGAATAACAGCAGTATAACAATGCGGTGTGGAAATGGCCCTTAGTTTTAACTTTCATTCATTTTCACCTGATTTTCCTCATTGAGACAGTTCAGATGGTATTTCAATGGTATCCTGGAGGCATTCAATAGTGAAGATTGACCAATGTAGAGCAATTTTTGCTATCATTTCTCTCCCTCTCCCCTTTTTGGTGGTACTTTGGACCACCCTAGAGGAGCCCTTAGGTGCCACATGCAGCTTCTCTACTCCAAATATAGGATAACTAAGGAAACGGGACAATTGAATTTGTTTATATGAAACATTTCCACTCTCCCTACTCTGTCTGATGCAGCTCACAAACATATAACTGGATTATGAAGCTTTACTAGACCCCATTTAGTAGACTTGGCCAAATGAAATGATACTGCTGAGGAGGTAAGGAGGTGCCTCCTCCAATCCACTTCCAATCAGTTCCACTCTGTGAGGATGCAAAGTAGGATGCTGCTTAGCAAAATCATTGAAATTCATGTGCACATATGTTAAAAAAAATGCTTTGTTTCCCATGTTGTTGGGAGAGCCTTCCAATGTAAAGCCTTTATTATTCTGTCTGTTTCTGTTGGGCTGATATTCTATATTACTGCTGCAGTATGAGCACTGCTTCCATACTACACAGTCTCATACCACAAGTAACATTTATAAACTACAAGCAAGGGGATGATGTGGTTTCTTTCCATACCTGTGTCACACAGGGAATGCTTGTGTGGGAAATAACTGTTATCCACTTAACCCATGTGGTTTTTGTTGACTTATGTTGCTGGTTCAGGATGGGAATAAGAGATGCTTTTTTTCAAATGGCAACACATGAATTAGTTCTATCAGTTCTGACAAGAACATAAGTACATTCATATGGCTGTATTATCAACTTTAAAAATGGACAAAAGCCAAACAAGAAATGAGTGAAAAGCTGACTATTTTATGCTTATAAAACAGTAAAGAGAGTGTCCTTTACAAGCTTTGTTTTTGCAAAGACAGCAGAGTTTTATAGTTTTTATGCAATGGGGACTTATGGCTTTGATGTCAGTAGAGCAGAATGAACCCATTCTGGGTTTTAGCCTGAACTTCAGAGGAGCTAGCAAAAGATTGAACTTACTTTAGACACAGGATTTGATCATTCTACTTGGAGTGGATTTCCCTCCTCACTGAGATGGAAGCCAGCAGCAACTATGGCCATTTCTGCACTATACTGTTATAGTGCTACCATTCCACTTTCAACGTCCTATGGAATCCTGGGGTTTTCAGTTTAGGGAAAGGCATTTAGAATTATCAGCCAGAGAGCTCTTTGGCCTCAGTAAACTACAAGCCCCAGAATTCCACATGATGTTGAATGTGGAATAATAGCACCATAACAGTGTAGTGCAGAAATGGCCTATGTATATTGCAGCCCTCCTGGCTCCTCTCCTATCTCTTCCTGTTCCATGTCTCTTGGAACATGTGAAACTTCAGGTCAAACAAACTTATAGATGAAAGGGGTTTTGCTGCCGGTTTTATCTGCTTGAAGTTTACTGGCATTGTTGCTGCAGACTATTGAAAGATGGGGTAAATGTTGATTCACTGTTAAGGAAGCCAAGAACAGCCAATGTGAAATGGAATATTTTCTTTAAAACACTTGATGAGATTTGCTTTAAGGGGCTAAGAGTTCCTTTCACATGACCTTGCCAGCCTGGCAGATTTCTTTTTCTTTTTTTAAGGCAGAAAGAAAGAAAGAGGAAAGACGAAAGAATTTTTCAGAACCTGTGGTTAACCACAGTAATGAAAAAATGCGGGAAGAGTATAATTCAACCCAGTTTCTGTATTGACTAAGAACTGGAAAACGGCAAATGTGGTTTCTTCCCTTAATTATTCTGGAGAATTCTAACACAGCAGGCTGCTAATAATATGCCAAAGTAAAATCTAAATGTCCAAACCAATGTGCCTACAATTGTCTCCAATGTTCCTTTGTGAATTTCTGTGTTAGAAACACAAACTTGTTTCCTGCATAAATTATATAACTGTATTGCTTCGATTGTTCTTTTTTTAATACTGCTGATACACCAAAACTGTTTAAATGTCAAATATGTGAAAGATTTGGGCTGGAACCCTCTTGATTAGCCTCAACTAGAGTAGACTCATTGAGTCAATTGTTGACTGGTGTAGGTAAACCCAATTGATTCAGTGGCTCTACTCTGGTAAGAACCAACAATAGGATTTAGGCCATTAGCCAAAATGTAAAATACCTTTGTAGTTTCTATATATCCAGTTTCTATATATGGTTGTGAAAGTTGGACAGAGGGAAATGCTAACAGGAAGTGAATAATCTCATTTAAAATGTGGTGCTAGAAAAGAGTTTTATAGATACCATGGACTGCCAAAATGGATCCTAGAGCAAATCAAGGCTGAACTCTAGCTAAAAGCCAAAACGCAGAAAGAGGCTATCTTATTTTGAACATATCATGGGGCGACTCATTAGGAAAAAACAATATTGTTTGTTAAAGTAGAAGGCAGTAGGAAGAGAAAGGCTGCATTATAGGTGGGTAGATTCAATCAAGGAAGCCACAGCCTGAGTGTACAGGACTTGAACAGGGCTGCTGATGACATGGGCCATTTCCACACTAGGCTATAGTGTTATAGTGCTATTATTCCACTTCCAACCTCCTGTAGAATCCTGGAGTTTGCAGCTTAGGGAGGGGCCTAATGCAGAAATGGCCATGGTGTTGTGGAAGTCTCTCATTCACAGGATCCCATAAATTGAAGCTGCCTTGATGGCAATTAACAAGTTAAAAATGATCCAATCACCAGCATACGCCTAATTTGTACACCTTGTACCTCTGTTGTGTTCTAGATTCACAGCTGCTCCCTTCAATAGATGAACTGAACCATGAAGTTGGCTGTTTTCTTCCTCCTACTTCTGCCACTATGTTTTGCCAAGCCATTCCATCAAAAAGGCTTGTTTGACTTTATGCTTGAGGATGAAGCAGGTTCTGGAACACCTGAACCCACAGGGCTTCCAGTATATCCACCAATGGCAATATGCCCATTCCGTTGTCAATGCCACCTTCGGGTTGTGCAGTGCTCGGATTTAGGTAAGCTAAACGAACCATTTCTTTACAAAATGTCTGCTTATGCTGGTTTACAATGAAAGCTGAGTTATTTTAAGGCATACATACTGACATATTTACTGAGTTACCCTGCCATGGTATAATTTTATTGTTGCCATAATGACATCTGTATGATAGTCTTGTCAACAAACAAATTAAGGAAGAGAGAATCACCAGCAGGATACCATGAAATAGTACATAGGTCTCCCTTTGTCAGAGGAGACCATGGAAGATAGGGCATTTGCTTTCCACTGATTTTTTTCTTGTCTTTCCTTTAAGACTGAGCACTTTTCATAATGCATTGACAGGCATAAAAGAAAATAGTGTAGGACTACACAGATAGACTGGTATTAAACACACAGATAAATTCTCTATTTTGTGGATTACCATCTACTACTCATAATTTCATCATGTTGTTTTGTGTCTCAGAGATTTATTTTACAAATCCACAGATATATGTTCAAAGGACACAATTAGTGGGATGCCAAGTGATTGCTCATGCTGTTAACATGGAGCACTGAGCATGTGAGAACTAGTGTTTTCTGATATTTGATTTAAATATTACTGATTGCTAACGCTAGAATGATTCCAACTTGATTTAAATGACAAGATTTGATTTAAATGACAAAATTGTATTCTTCAATGATAACTATACATATTTAGATATTTGCTCTTGTTCAAGCAAATAAAATTTTTGAGATGGAAAGATGAAGCTGAGATCCAAGTCAGAAATAGGAAATAAACCCTATAAAAAAGACAAAAGAATCAATGGTTTTTCACTATGATGCAGAGACAAACCAGGAATCAGGTGACTTTTGCTAGTGGTGCATGATGTAATAGCAGAGCATCATTCTTTCCTACAACCAGGCATTACATTTGGCTGTTTCATGGCACCCACATTTGGATGTCCCTAGATTGAGAATGAAAATAATATTCATGCGTTTGCTTGTCTACAATAAGAAAGGGACATTTTAAAGGCAGAACAACATCATTTTTTTGCGCAGAGAAGTTTATTCTGTGCAAAATCTCAACACTTTGGAATATTATAAGAGCAGTAAAGAATAACTGCTAAGAGAAAGAGGAGGCCCTCCCTCTGCCCATCCTCTAACCTAAGATTGATTGAATGAAACTTTTTCTATGTCATTGACAAATTTATTATTCTGCAGGAATTTTTGCTAAAGAGTTATTTATCCTACCCATCACATAGCATTTCTATGCTTATGCAAAGTACATGTCTTTACAGTTTATAAAGATAGGCTGTTATGTTCTTAATTAGTGACACTGTGCCCAAGTGAAAACTTTATTGTTGATGCGTGCCTTCAAGTCATCTGACCTATGGCAACCTTAAGGTTGGCCTATCACAGGGTTTTCTGGGCAGAACTTTTTCAGAAGATGCTTGCCCTTGACTTCCTCTGAAGCTGAAAGTGTGTGACTTGCCTAAGGTCACCCAGGGGGTTTCCATGGCCAAGTGGGGATTCAAATCTTGCTCTCTCAGTGTCCTAGTCCAACACTTAGATCACTGTATCATACTGGCTCTGTAAGCTACAGCTAATGGCTGACTAATATTTTTTTTAGGTAGATTAAAAATTCAGCATTGTTTTTCAATAATCAAAATTGCATCTTAATGACATCTCTATTATATAATTGTTGCTGCTGCTGTAGTGTGCCTTCAAATGATTTCCAACAACTCTGAGGCAAACCTATCACAGGGTTTTCTGAAGCTAAGAGTGTGTGATGTTCCCAAAGTCACCCAGTTTGTTTCCATGGCCCAGCAGGCAAATGAACCCTATTCTCCAGGGTCATACACCAATCCTCAAACCATTACACCATGCTGTTCCTCACTATATAATACTCATGGTTATGAAAGAGAGAAGGGGTATGTATTGCTATGATGAACAACCGGCTTGTAGGAGAGAAAGTGAAAAAATATACTTTGATATACCCCTGAAGCTGTCCAGGGCAAAGGACAATGTTTTTTGGGTAGCATCCTATATTTATGAATCAGAATGCAGTGAGAGCAATTGAAGTCCGAAGCTATTTGTTCAGTTTCATCCATTAAGCTTTAGCTTCACCCATCCTACTCACTTCCCTGCATAATACAAAATTCCAGGGATAGCATGAGTAGGTACAGTTTCCTTTGGAAGAAAAACTGATGGCTATTTATGATGTGTTTGTAATACTTGTTTTATTCACAAATATGCAAGGAGGACATGGGGTGAGACAAACAATATGAACACTTCTGGCAGACAGCAGAGCTGCTGTGCTAAATCATATCCCCAGAGAGAAGGAGAATGAGAACACACCCTAAGATGCTTGAGTCTTCCGCTATTTCTCTATTCCAATACCAAACTGCTTCTTATGTTCCTCATATAACTTGCCCAACCCTTCCTTCAATAAGATAAGAAGTCACTTGTCAAAATTCTCTTGGTTGACACTAGACACATCACTGGATGTCTCTAAACCTTTATTTTCAATTGAGACATCTTCCTCTACCCCTTTTCAGTGAACAGGTATATTCTCCTTAGCAAAGATATGGTGGGGAGCTACAACAATATTATGAATCATATAATTGCCAGAAAACTGACAAATATTGATGTTTACCAGTTATTCTTAAGGCCAGTGGGATGAATCATCTTCTTTTTCCCAACTTCTTTTCCCCAGCATTATTGTTATTATCTTCAGACTGTAAATGTTTAAAATAAGTTTCATGATACAAAGATTTCTTAAGTTTATTAGTAAATTCGAAAACTAAACTATAAATGTCAGGAAAATGTGGGTCACACTGGGCCATGAACTGAAGTTTATGGTTTTTCCAGTCTTGCTTCATGATCTACATCCATACCACTTGAAGCACTCTCCTTAATTATTTAGTAATGATTGTGTGAACAAAATATGGGAATTTATCATTGGTGCTTAGTTGGCCTTGGAAATTACTAGTAAATGTTTGTTTTTTTCTGAACCTTTTCTGCTGTATTCCTTTATCTTAAGAGAGTGTTACTTTACTTCTTTTCTGGTATTTCTCATGGCTTGTATAGATCTTATGGGTATGAGTTTCTAGGCGTACTGACAGTACATGGAAATATCTGAATGTCTGAGATATATGCAAGACACTTTATGAAGATGACATTTTAACAAATCCAACTTCTAAAAACAGGCTCCTTCTGAAATAAGTTTAAAATGTATTGTGTTTTAGTTTTACTTAGGGATGGGACAAATCCAGAATTTTCCGAATCCGGATCTGGATCCAAATCCCTGGAAGGTTCTGCGAATCCACGAATCTCATGAATCCTGAATCTTTCGAATCCTTTTTTAAAAAAGGGTTTAAAAAGAAAGGGAAAGAAGGATAATCTTGGGCAAGACACACTCTCTCAGCCTTAGCAAAAGCCTAGGTAAAGGCAAATCTCCCTCTGAAGAAATCTGGCCAGGGCAATTGTCATAATTTTGCCTCAGGATCTCCCCAGATTGAAAATGACATGAAGGCCCTTTCCACACAGGCAGGAAAATGTGGATTAATCCCACATTTTCCTGCCTGTGTAAACAGGACCACATATTACGGTACAGAGATAATCCAGGTCAAAACTAGCTTTTCTTTGCATAGCTCCTTCTGGCATCCTGGGGTTTGTAGTTTGATGATGTGCCAGCACACTTTGGCAGAGAAGGCTGTGACACCTTGTAAAACTACAAACCCCAGAATTGTGTATGAAGGAGCTTTGCAAGGAAACTATGAAAAGGAATCTTTCAGCTGTCTTTGAAATCTCAAGAAGACTGTGCCTTCCAGTCAAGTCTCAAGTCCTGCAACAAGGAAGGCACTTAAAACACACAAACAAACAAACAGCCTCTAGTCCAATCTCAGTGCTGCACCCTGCAGTCTCAAGAGCCAAATCTCAAGTCCTGCAACAAAGAAAGCACTTAAACACACACACACACATACACACACATGCACACAAACAAGCCTCTAGTCCAGTCAATTCTCTACCCTCAAGTCCTGCAAGGGACACTCAAGTCAAATCTCTAGGCCTGTCTCAACAATTCCCAATCCCTACACTCCAGTCTCAAATCAAAAAATAATACAGATTAATGCATGCTCAATAAAGGATTCTGGAGGCAGATACTGTTCACCTTGTTTCTTCTAGGCAACACACACTCCTCCTATAGAATCAGCTAGAGTAGAATCCCATTCTTTCCCAGCTCAGGTTTTTTGGCATTCATTGTCTACCACAGACATGCTGCTGCAACACAAGACCAACGGTGTGTTTCTCCAGCTCTCCTTTGCAACCTTTCCAATGGCAATGCTGCTTATAAACTTGTAGGTAGACAGAAGAAAAAGAAGAAAAGGGATTGAGAAGCATAAAAAGACTTTCTAAAAGGGAGCTTCAAAATGGGTTAACTGAAGTAGTCATGTATTCAAGACACAGAAACTAAGAGAGGAAGTCACATCATGACAATCTTAGTCCCAGAACTGACCAAAGAAAGCTGGTGAAGGGGAAAGTATGGCTGGCATGGCTTGCATGGAACCCCTGAAGCCCTTTTTGCAGTCTTTGGAACCCCCTGGGACATTCCCACAAGCTCCTAGACCCCCACACAAACTCAGGTTTGCTCCTGTGTCTCTCACCTCCCAATCCCTATCCCAAAATTACCTTGCAGAGGGAGGCAGCAGCAGGGAGAGGCAGCACTAGGGGCACAGGCAGCAGGAGGGAGAAATGGCGGTCTCCAGGGCATGCGAGGCTTTATGCCAGTCTGCTGGCCAATCACCCCTGCCCACGTTGGGTGGGGAAACACGTGAGGAATGGGATCCCGTCCCGGTCCTGAGTTTTCAGGCATCCTGGTCTCCCAAGTTTTCAGACATCCTGGTCTCCCAAGTTTTCAGGCGTCCTGGTCTCCAACAAACTTTTTGCGTGGTGGATTCAAAAGATTCTGTATGCCTATTTTGGCACATGGATTCGGATTCCTGAATCTCGAATCCCTGCCAAAGATTCAAGGATTTGGTTGGCCCATTGCTAGTTTTACTTAAGATCCCTTAATATTACAGCAACCATTAGTCACGTCTCTCATAGACAATTGATTGTGTATAAGTAGATCTCCATACTCAGCCTTTGCAATGGACTAGACTCAGTTAGAAAAAGACTTGTGGCATAGAGGAAGAAATGTATATATGAGACTCCTTTATAAAACTTTACAAATCTAATTGTTATGGATTTGGGTTGGGTGTAGACAGAAGACAATGCATAATTCATGATATCAATTTCTATACAGGGTAATAATCATAGAAATATCATGTAACAAGTAAAGTAGAGAAATACAGCAGGAACTAACGAATTAAGTTTGATTACTAACATTTTATTGCGATACGCGGTATAACAAATAGAGGAAATACTAATAATTGTAATCCAGAAAGGAAATAAAGAAGAAGTAACATTGCATGTAAACATTGCAGAGATAATTGTTTGTTTTATTTGCTGAAACTTTAATAAAATTATATAAAAAAACTTTGCAAATCTTGTATCCATGGTTGACCTTTCCCAGCATTGAAATATATACTTCTTTTTCCTTACCTTTTCCTTTTTCTAAAATCCCAAAAGCACACAAACAAAACAGGAAATTAAATCTTTTCAAAAACTTCAAAAACAGTTGTGAAATAGCATTCTCTATTTCATGTTATTTCACTGCAACTATCTCACTTACAGACATTTATCACATTGCACAAATTTGAAATTACTCATTTTCACTGCTAAGTGATCCAAAACATTCTGCTCAGAGAAGACAGTGTAAAGTGAGTTCATAAGTACTCTGTTTAGTTGGAGTTACTCAAATAAATGAAGTCCATATGAAGATTATAATTGTATCAGCAATTTATTTTATATATCTGGCATATCACATGTATTACTACCCTTGGAACAATGTTTCTTAATTTTAAATTACTAAAGGGATTAAACAGAAACTTCATCCCCTGTGACTTCCCACGCTAGGAACTAGTGCTTTGTGCCAGTGGTTGGAGACTCAAAATTCTGATTGATTTAATTATGTCATTCTGTAACAACTTTACTTGTCCATTGTCCAAACTTCATCTTCCCTGTTGTGCAAGGGTGGAATAAGATAACATTATCTTATTTGTGTTTAAATTCCATCTGGTCTGAATATTCAGTTGTGTGTGTGTGTGTGGGGGTGTCCTTGGATAGTTTAGTTGGCTAAGTTTGATATCCATGTTGATATCTACTTAAATGCTTAACAATTTGAGTGGAAATGCAGTTTTCAGTGTGTGTGTGTGTGTTACAGTTGATTGATTCTTGGGCATCACATTAATTTGCTTTGAAACAAAAGCTTTGAATTGGAAGAATCTATTGAAATATAGCTAAAATCATAAGTTTTATTTTTTAATATGATTTGGACTAACCCTTGAGAAACAGATTAAGAGTCATACAATTTGAAACCTGTGCGACAGGAGGATCCTCTTAAAATCAGAGATAAACAACTGTTTCTCTCCTTCATTGATCTAATATTTATGTAAAAATAAAGGTCTTGTAGTCTTCAAAGTGCATGTTTCAGTTGGCATAAGCGTTCTTGGACTACAGCCATTTCAATAGATGCAAAGAAGAATATCTTTGCTGACATGTATTTCTACACATGCTTGGGTGCCCAGGGATGTGGAGAAATTTAAATGCAGAATGTATAAGCATGCTGTGATATTTGCATATTGGGGCAAGAGCAGACGCCTGGCTGCTTCTTCTGGCTTATGAATCTGGGGGAACGCCATTTCTGGGACTGCACAAGATTGCATGGACCTGGAAAGCCCTATTTGGAAGGTAGTCAATGAAATCAAACCTGCTTTGATTTCATCAGCTGCTAGAGCCTAGTCTGATTTTATGCTTACAGGCTTTACTCAAGTCAGGCTCCAGGGTTTAAATTCAGGCTGCCTTCTGAGAGCTGGCCAGTTGTTTTGTGATAGCTTCCCTGCTACCCATCCATGTTTTTGTGCTTTGTTTTGTCACAAATTATGGGAGTGGTCACATGGGTCTTGGATTCGGGATGGTTGTACCAGGTGCCATTGGGTATTGGTAGGGCAGGGGTCCCTTTCAGAATTCAGGGGGTACAAGGTGGTGGCAGGTGTGCCTGGCTCAGGGGGTGGGAGGAGGTTCATGGCTGGTAGGACATACCCCTGCCATTCCTGGGCTTCTGGCTTCTGGCTGGAAGGTGGGCCCATTGGTCTACAGGTGGGTTGATCAATGCCAGGATCTAGACCCATGCCTGTTTGCCAACCCATTCTGTATTCTGTAACCAATAAATTTGTGGCCTTTTTGCTTCCATTTGTGTGGTCTTGGTCTTTGTCTTCACCCCTGAGCAGAAAAACATTGCTGATACTTTATTAAATGGCATTGATGGTCATTTGACAAACAACAGTTAGGAAGAGAGAGTTACTTCTCTAGCACAGAAAAGTAGAAAAAATGCTGATGACCAGCCTTTGCCAATCCAAATACAAGAGACAAAATTTGACATCTGCATGCACTCTTATGAATATGTGATTGTAATCAAAAAGACCAAAGGGAATAGAAGTGAACAGAATAACAGGCAGAAATAATTGTCTCAATAAATTGGGTGATAATTTGGATGATACCTTTAATATTACCTTTAGTAGTCCAATCAAAATGAGCACACTAGCTTTCAAAGCCTACTGCCTTCTTCATCAGTCAGAAGTGGTTAAAAAATTCAAATAGGAGAAGAAAAGTTATTGTCGGCGGCAGGCCGGGGTCGGGCAGGCTAGGGGCAGGCTCGAGCCGGGTCTTGCCTCAGAGGCCTCAACCAGCAGGCAACAGCAAACAAAGACAGTCCTTTTGGCAGGTGTAATGATGAAACAAAAAGAAAGGGTTTCCTCACCCGGAAAACTGGCGGTCGGCTGGCTGGCAGGACCTCTGGACAGGAACTCGGCTGGCACTGGACGTGGCTTGGACGGACAACACACGGAGGACCGACGGTTGTTGCTGCGTGCTGAACTCCGCTGCCTCCTGGCCTTAAGTAGGCCTTTGGGGCCGGGGCCGGCCAATCCAGGAGCTGCCGCGCAGTTGGGAGCCCTCAGCCGGGCTCACAGCTGAGAGCCATCGGTCAGCTGAGAGCTCTCAGCCTGCAGCCGATGCTCCAACAGCCGGCGGGAGCGGCAGGCGGCTTCCTTGGCTTGCCACCGCTGCAGGAACGTGGGAGGGAGGCCGATGGTCTCCTCAGGATTGGGACCGCGGTTGGGCAGTGCCCCAGAGTGGAGCCTGGGCCCCGCCCACCCCGGGAGAACACCCGGTCGGCCTCCCCGGTGACGGCGGCCTCGTTGTCGTCCTCAGCGGCGTCCGGGCGGCTCCCCTCAGTGGCGACGGCTTCGGCGGCATCCCCTTCGGTGGTGGCGGCCTCTCGGGTGAGTCCCTTGGCGGCGGCGGTTCTGGCGAGGTCTGGGCGGCCGTCCTCAGCGCCGGAGGCCCCCGCGGCCTCATCCTTGGCGGTGGCTGTTCCGACAGCACCGGAACGGTCGTCCCCTGCGGTGGGAGACTCCGCGGCCTCCTCCTCGGTGGTGGTGGCCTCGACGGCGTCTGGGCAGCCGTCCCCGGCGCCGGAGGCCTCCGCCGTGGCTCGCGAGGAGACCGGGACGTCCTCTGCCTCAGGAGCCGCTTCCGCGGCAGCCTCCGAGGTGCCGGAGGGGCCGGCAAGGCCGGAGCCCCCGACAGTTATGATGGTACAGTCATAGGCCTACATCCTGCTTGAGGTAATATCAAGAGAGGTTTCATGTAGACAGAAAAGTTGGTTCATACCCTCTATAGCTGTGAGATGGCTGGGAATGAAATAATTTTGTTTTTAAAATGAGGTTTTGCTGTATCACTCACTTTTTGAGATCCAGGTCTATCTTGTATGGTAGAGGCAGAGGGCAGTAAGTTTGTTAGGAAGCCTCTTTACTGTTTAGGAATTGTAAGAGGCAAAGCATGTCAGTAGGAGCCTAATGAGATCACTTTATTTTATGCTAGCCCTATAGTGAAACTGAAAGCCTTTTATCCCTATTCAAACCAAACAAGATAGAGTCAAACTTACTCGATTCCTAAACAGGTAACTGTGTTAGTCTGCCACAGCATAAGAATTAAAAAGGGAAGGGGAAAAGGAGTTGTCTAAATGCACAATTAATTAATTAATTAATTATCATTAATTATGAAGCAGCATACTAATCCATAAGCTTTTGTAGATTTCAAACTATTTCTTCAGACATTCTTATGGAATTAATCTCAGTCCCCAGGTGTATTAGCAGTTACATAGTTGTATGGGTCAGATCAGAGTATAATAGGATAATGAAAAATCCATTTTGGGACAATTTGTGAAAAGGCATGCTGGGAGATTTTTGTAGACTGTCATTTTTTTATATCAGTTTTGTGTCAGTTTAGTCTTTTCCATAGAGACTGGTGCATTTGTTCTGTGTAAAATCCAGTAGTGCATTGCTGGCAATTGATGGCACATACAACATTGAAAGATGAACAGGTATATGAACCCTTAATGTTGTTGTTAGGTCCTGTAATATTGGTACCAGAGTCAACACAGGGACAAATTGTACAGAATACTGTTGGTTCAGGGGTCTAAACTCAGATCTAAAAGGGATGTTCTTTACCTCCTTCTTCTCTCCTAAGAATGTGTCAAGGCTAGTAGAATCTGTTCTGATGGCTGGGGACCCCCCCCCCAGGCCTCAAAATCTTTCATTGGTCTACAGTGATGGATGAAGTCACAGAGTGGTCACATGGCACTTTTCAACCTGTCAATAGTGGGTAGAAATGGACCATGGAGGAAAACTTCTAATCATGTGGGTCTCAGAGATCTAAAATCTCTTCTTATTGACCCTTGGTGATGACTATAGTTTAACAAAGGGGTCATGTGACGCTAGTACAAGATCTTCCACCTTTGGAGGCTGAGATGAGATGAGACTACTGGCAGTTAGTAATTCAGGTCCTAAGCATTCAGGTAAAGCTTACTCTTTGAACAGGAGTGACACTGATCCTCCACCACTAACAGTTGTCTGGATGTGCATGGTCCAGTTTTGTCTGAAGAGCAGAGTATTATTTCAAATGCACTGATATAAATCATAGTAATTAGAATTGTTGTGGAATCAACCCTTGGGATATTACACTTTTTAAAAATGTAAAAATTATATATGTATATACACATACATAACAAAGAAAATAATTTGCAAAAGTAATGAGAACTGAATAAAGCTCTAGGCTTTTCAGTCTAGTCCAAGGCAAAAATCTCATTATTAAAGACACCTTTTGTTATGGTGGATGAAAATGTATGGACGTTCAGTACCTTCCTGTTCAAGAAATCACATGAAAACAAAGTGAGAAAGAAGGAGACAGAGAAACTGAAAACAGTTTGAGAAAAAAAAAAAGTCAAATGTGACATGGAACCATGCAAAGGGGCAAATAAAGCACCAGATCAATTTTGTATAAAAATCCCTTAGGAACAACAGTCAGGTGAGATTGTTCACATATTCATTTCAACTGACCATGGAACTAGCCAATTTGTTGGCTGCAGAAAGTAAGCTGCTGGTGAGAAGGAAGTGGAAAAGGAACAGTGCTGTACATGCTGAAGAACTGTGAAATATGAAATCATAATGCTGTCAGGTTTAGTATTGCTGCCAGCAGGTTATTTAATGTGCAGAACTGTACTTTATACTAATTGTGATATTTCAAATCTGTTTAATGTGCTGTTTTTATAGGATAGTTTAATTATGTTGTTGTTGTATACCTTCAAGTCATTTCCAACTTATGGGGACCCTAAAGTGACCCCATCATAAGGTCCCCTGGAGCTGAGTGTGTGAGATGCATCCCAGATCACTCCCTGGGTCTCTATGTCCAAGCAGGGAATTGAACCCTGATCTCCAGAGTCATAGTCCAATGCTCAGACCACTACAAGACGCTGGCTCAATTGCTAATTATAGGATAGTTTAACTTTATAGGATGGTTTAATTGTTTCATTTTTTTCCAGTTTTTATTACTATTATGGGGTTTCATTTAATCAATGCTGTGAGTTGTCTTGGGTCTCATATAAAGAGAAAGATGGGACAATTAATTAGTTAAAATTATAGTTTCTCTCCCTTTTCAAGCTGCAACTCCTATAATCACACTAATCTGATAAGACAAGTTCACATCATAGAAAAAAAGTCACATTATTTGTTTTACGAAATTTGCAAAGGGGTGAATTTCCTTTCCAATATGTATTTGAAAATCTTATAGAACCTACACAGTTCTGAAGGCTGAAAAAAGACTAAGAATATTCACCATCCTTGATTGTTTGTTGAGTCACTGGCAAATTTAACTGTCCAACTCTATTGTGGAGGGAAGTAATGAATAACCTGTCCCTGTGTAGTATGAAAGGGTACTAGAGCAAAATAAAATACCATCTTTATTTCTTTCAGGTATGCTTTCCACAGCATTATTTCCAAAATAAAATGAGAAGAGTTCTCCAGAGTAGAAGCATAGCCTGATAGCCATGCAATCTGTTTAAAAGGGAAAAATCACTGAAATTTAGCTGTTGTCTAATTCCAACATAATGAAAGTGATGCATAACAACCTCTACTTTCTTAGAGTGGCAGGTCAGGTAATACATCTGATACCTGAATGACTTGAGTAGTGGCTAATAATTAAATGAGGCTTTTGCTATTCAGTATACAACTGATGTAAAACTCTGTAAAAACGTTCAGGAGAAAACATTTCAGTATAAACCCTGAATTTCCCTTACCTTCTTCTGTCAGTAAATTTAATAATGAGGTAGTCTTAATTTACTAAAAAAGATAAGATATCATTCATATTATGAAGTTATTTTTCCTGAATATCTTCAAAATCTGCACAGTTAGCTTAATAATTGCTCCTCCATAGCTAGTGTTTCAATAAATCCCTTTGTTATTTTACTAGATGCTAATCACCTAGATATATCATACTTAATATGAAATAATAGCTCTCACTTAATCTCTAGACTTCATGGTGATGAGTTTGAACATAATATCCTTTCAGGAAAAAAACAGCATTAACCGTGCTTTGGATCAATCATTTTTGGAAGACTTTTGTCAGGGAACAATTTGACAATGCACATTTGTATAACAAATTAATAAAAATGGTTGAGAGCAGAACTGATAAATTGTGGCCCAAGAGCCCTATGTAGCCCATGAACATTTCAAATACAATTTGTTTGTTTGTATTGTGGGGAGAGCAGTTCAAGAGATATTTTTCCCTTTTGTCAGTACAAGAGGCCTTTCTCATCTCAGCCCCAGATGCTATAGTGGAAACATTGAACAGAAAAGAGACCCAGAAGTTCCACTTCTGCCATATCACATCATGCAGTGATGGGATGAGGTGCTTTCATCTGCTTTGAACCACAGGGTGCTGGTGCAAAGAAGAAAGGGCAGTGACAGAAATTGTATTTGTGAAACATGCCAGGAATTGTGGGCATGACTGGACTGCTGCTACTGTGGAGGTAACTAGGAAACCAGAGAAAAGTAGCAGGAATTAAAGAGAAGTACTGGTAATGTGAATTGTGGGCGAAACTTTCCGAAATGTCTGAGTAAAGTAGATTTACAAGTGAATTTATTTTTATGTTAACATTGACAAAGACTTGTCTTGTAGGAATGATGTTGCAAACCATTATTATCAAAAATATGATTATTTGTGTCATATTTTAAGGATAAGCCACAAGAACCTTGTTGACTGAAGGCCTATTTTGTCTAGTCATCTGTCCCCATAGCAGCCAAGCAGATAACGTAAGAGGCCTACAGGCAGGTCATGAGCATAGTAGCAGCCTACCATCCTTTTTTCTACAGCAATGACTGGCAGACATTTGATGGCCTTATATTTGCTTAATAAGGACATCCAGGTTGGTGGCCTTCATTACAACTTGTGATTTTCTTAGAAAATATCTGTTCTGGCAGGGGTATTTATCCCACAGCTTCTGCAGTGAAGGCAGACACAAAATAATTCATTGAGCTTCTCTGCAGTTCCCAATTCCTCCTTTAATACTTATTTAAACATCTTGTCATTCAACTGTCCAACCCCCTCTTAAGCTAAGGAATGCACCTGATGTAAATGTTTTTATTGTGGATCTAAGGCCATTTCCGCACTACACTGTTATAGTGCTGTTGTTCTACTTTCAACATCCTGTGGAATTCTGGGTTTTGTAGTTTACTGAGGCCAAAGAGCTCCCTGGCTTGAGTAATCTAAATGCTGCTCCCTAAACTGCAAAGCCCAGGATTCCATAGGATGTTGGAAGTGGAATTATAGCACTATAACAGTCTAGTGCAGAAATGGCCTAAGTAAACTTCTCAAAATCATTTTTGAATCCCTTATTATCCACTTGAACTTATTTATGCTCCCTTTTCCCCTCTTTATTTGGGTATTTTCTGCATGAAACTTTCTTTTCTCAAATAGGTTTTCTAGCACTGCTGGCTTACCATGCTGGTAAGCCTTGGGACTTAGTGGCACCTTTCCTTGTCAGTAAGATAAATTCTAATTAAGGCTAGGATCCCCTGATGTAATCCATCTAAAACCCACTGTTTCTGCCAGAGATTATTAGCTTAAAAATAACTTGCTCCAGAAGACTGGGGATCCCTATGGAACAGATTTTGAATGCCTCAGAGGGCTGGATTGGAATTGGGAAGAGAATCCCAATTTTGCTTACATTGGATAAAGACGTGTGTCTGTGTATTCAGAGGTACACCACTAGAACTTGGTCTGCACTTCCACTGTTGAAATTTTGAGTGTTCTGACCATTTTGATACTTTTGACTTTTACCTTTCAAATTCCATTTCATCAGTCTCATTTTTTCAGAATTGCATCTTGTGCAGTGAAATGTAGGCACATGCTGAACTTCACTGGCAATTTTCCCACTTACACATACATTGACTCTGATAAAGACATTCCAGAGAAAGGGGGAAAAATGGGTGTTCATAAGTCCAATGCCTAATTGAGTCATGGTATGAACAGGAAATCTTCCAGAAAATCAGTCACTGCCATATCACTTCCTGTTGCTGGATCTGTTTCATATATTTTAATTTGCTAAAAATCTGGAGGAAAGGAATCATGCAAGTTTATTCAAGTTGTGATTGCAACAAGTTCTATTACCAAATGGGGATTTTATACAGGCTTGTAGTGACAAGGAGCTTTAAATATTAAGTACAGTAAGTAAATCAAAATGTACTATAATCTGAAAAAAATACATCAGGCAACTCTGTCAGCTCCTGCAACAAGAAATTTAGAATAGCAAGCTAATGCTGGAGTCTTATTTTCAATCTATAAAATTCATGATCGCTGTGCTTGGAAGTAAAGATAAATGTGGAAGCAGACAGGAAGCATGGGAAAATCACATGGTCTATGTAAAATGATTGGTTTCTCTGGAAATGTTCTGGACAGAGATGATATATAGTATAAGGACTGAACTAATGTTTTCCTGAAGATTAATGGGTTCCTCAATGGTTAAGAACCCCCAAAAGAAAACTACTGCAATGTTAAAGATCCACATACACACATACACACACTTTACAATGTCTTTAGGGGAATTATATAATTTTTTTCCATAGACAGAGAGGAAATAAAGAGGCAGACACAAGTGCTTGGTTGAAGAAGACCCACAAATTATTAAATCCAATGAGAATGATCAGCAAAGAAGAACTGATGTGCAGTGGCAACCTAACCCAAGCTAAAGGCCTAAAGCCTGTCAGATTAGAGTGAACGCTCCCAGCCTAGGGAAAGGAGTGAAGCAACACTTAGGGCCTTTCCACGCTATGCTGTTATAGTGCTATTATTCTATTTTTAACATCATATGGAATCCTGGGGTTTGCAGTTTAGGGATGGGAATTGAGAATTTTCAGCCAGAGAGCTCTTTGGCCTCAGTAAACTACAAACCCCAGAATTCCACAGGATGTTGAAAGTGGAATAATAGCACTATAACAGTGTTGTGTAGAAAGGCCCTTAGACTCTTCTCCTCTAGCTGCACATAAAATGTGAAAGATGGTCTTCCAAGAAGTGCCCCCACCCAGTACCTCACAGCTCTGGGTGACTACTGATGGTTGACCATAACAATCCTAGAGTGCAGGTCTCTGGCCTGGCTAATCACTGAAAAGGAACTTCCAAGAGCTCACCAACATGTTTCTAATCTCAACCATCACACATCCTTGACAATTTTTGACCAATTAACATATTTACAAGCAGAACAACACCCAACAGAACTGAAGCCAGCCACTGATTAACCTGTGCAGAGTAGGAGGAAAAAATCTGAAACACACAAATGAGACCAAAATTCCTACTCTGTCTCCTAGAATGACCAGATGATCTTGCACAGAATGGGGGGGGGGGCATAAGACATTAAAGAGAAAGAGGCTTAACCAGGAAGAGGACCAGGGTTAAATAGCTTTGGATCCTCTTCAACATGCTGCATGACAGCATGTTAAGCCACATGCATATCTCCCTCCTTTCCTGCCCTCTCTGTGAACAACACTCCCAAACTGAAGTGCAACACCAGCCAAGGAATGGTATTCTGCATAACCCCCACTTGTTTTGTGTAGAAAATATGTTTTCTGTCCAGGGGATGGTGTTCTTTGTACCAAAAATAAACTTATTGGTGATGATGAGTAGCTTTATATTACATTACTGATGCACCAGCATTCTGAGCATTGGATCTTGTCTGCTGCTGCACCTGGAAATCTGGGTCTTTTCCGTACTCTATCTTGTCCTGCTGTGCTCTGTAGCAATCCCAGCAGTGGCTCTGCTGGGAAGGGAGTACAACGGAAGTGCTCCCTCCGCACGAGACTGGCTCCTTGTGGAAGGGAGCGTGGTGGACAGGCCACTTCCTTCTATAGTACAGCCAGGTACTTTCCCAGACTGTGTTGGGGCAGGAAGTGTCACCATCATGTTTCCAGGGCTTCTGCAGAACATGTAAGTGTGGGATGGTGGCGCGATCATGGGTCATTGACAAGGAAAAACTCGTCAATGATTTAATCCATGATCGTGTTGCCTGGGGATGGGAAAGGAATGAGACAGTGATGATGCTATGCAGAAGTGTCCTTGTGGTCCTGCTCTTCTCCTGTCCCCATGCTGGGATGGGAGACTAATGTGGGATGGGCCCTGGATCTCTTATTATACTCTCCAGCCCACTGAAACAAATAGAGAACCTCATTTCCAGTTACTGAAACTGGTTCAAGTTGACCATATTTTAGCCACACAAGCACGGATTGCTGGTTCATCTAGGACCAATTTTTTTTTATCAAATATTGTTACCCAGGTCCTGTTTTGGAGATATAGCATACTAGAAGCAAGATCTATGAACCTACGGAATGGATGGGGGAGGGAGACCTTTGGTTTGGTTCATATCCAGGATTACAGTTTCTTGTTGGAAGAAAGGGCAGAATTTTCAACCTAAAACTTTTGGATTCTGGAATGAGCAAGAAGAAAGATAAATGGTTTTGGTGATAACAGGGACTTGGCCAAGACAGAATGTGATTGAAGGGATGTAAGTCTTTGCTAATTTTCTTCTTAAAAGAAGCAATGAAAACTGTTAGCAATTTTCTACTGAGTGAGAGGAAGTCTTTGAGAAGTGGTTAGTTTTCAAAAACTGTTTGTAGTTTGGGATTGATTCTGTGAAAAAGTTGCAGAAAGTATTCATTGCAGAGAAAACAGCATTTTCTGTGAAAAAAACCCCAGACTTTCTTGTGCCAAAAAAAAAAAAAAAAAGTTGTTTTCTGCACATAAAACACATAAAATGCTATAGTGGAGGTCTTATTCTGCACAAAATTAACACATAATTGCCTTGTGCAGAAAACAGCATTTCTGCATAGAAAATAATAGGCCCATGCAGAAATATTATTTTCTATTTCCCATTAATATCCTTTGTAGAAAAATGAGCAGTTTGTGGACTTATTATTCGTAAATTTTTACCTTTTTGCACAGAAAATTGTGTTTTCTGCACACATACCAAAAAAGAGAGAGAGAGAAAAAATCTGTAGATTTTGCACAAAGTCCCAAACTATTAATATTCTTATCAATATGGGTTTCTTCTTGTCAGGTTTTCAAAACACTTGAGAAACATTTTTGACCATTTTTGAATTATTTTGAATAGTCTTTCCACCTCCGATTGATAGAACAGTGTAGAAAAGCTACCTGACTGGAAACCTTCACTATTTTTTAATGGTTTTATGGCCAGAGTGTGCATGATAAGACCTAAGGATCACATTATTTGCACCTATGAGAGAACAATGTCTCTGAGCAATAGTGTAATATGTGTTTTCTCCTGACATGTCAGTTACCAATACAGAATTGAATTTCAGTTACAAAGGAAAAGAGACAAATGAGAAAAAAGAACATTTCTGCGCGTCCAAGGATCAAAAAAGCAGATGCACCTCCAAACAAGAGTTCCCTTCTTTTTATTCTTCACTTTCTTATGTAGTTTAACCTTCTATGAGTTTCATCAGTAGAATGAATCAGTTGTAGGACCTTGGGACCTGAGGTTGCAGTTTTGCTCTGATTTTGAGAAAAATTTCTGTTTTTGCAATGAGTTAACTTTTAACTGTGCAATCATACTGCCTAGGGAAGGGAGAAGGATGGGACCTGAATGACATCATGCAGAACTGTCACTTGATTCCTATCTTCTCTTGCTCCCAGTGCGGGATGACAACATCCTGTGAAAAGGGCCTGAGAATTGATAGTGACATGGGGCAGGAGTATAGGTATTTGGGAACATCTGATTTTTGGATTCATCCTCAAAAGGCCAGATTGTTTTTTAACAAAATAGTTCTTACTGTGTTGTAAACTCTAGGAGGAATTTTGGGCTCTCTTAGAAACAGGATCAATCTCATTCAAGGTCAAAAATCCACAGGGGGTAATCTAGACCAAGGTAATTATGCTTTAGTTCAATTGAATCCGTTGATTCATATTTTTACATAAGCTCATATGTGGCTTCAATTAAACTTTAACAGGAGAGGGAATAATGTCTACTAATTTACCACATTAATTTCAATATGAAGTGTGGCTAATAGGCTAGATTCTGAAACCAAGTAAAGATATGCAAATCATTTTGGATGTACAGAATTACAGAACAGAAGCCAATAAGAGTGAAGGTAGCTGGTGCTATTTAATACTAAATAATGTAAATTCAATTGTTTAATTTAATTTACATATGTGAAAATGAATTCATAAGCAGTTTTAATCAAGCTGTCTTACGCTTTTCAGGCCTGCACAGTAAAGCACAAAGCAACCCCACTCTCAATAGTGTTTCACTTTCAAAAAGAAGTAAAGATGGAATTTGACTATGTAATTACATTTAGAAATGTTCTCAATTTTTATAAATCCAATATTCTGAGCATTTTAGATGAGTATAAATATGAGAGCACTAGTATGCAGAAAAGTCTGAAATTTAAAATGATGCTAGACATTTTCTTTAATTGTACTTTGATGTTTTAGTTGTTACAATCAGTGATGATGTAGCTATTTACTTTAGGAGAAGAAGGATACAAATCAAATGAGGCATGTTTTTGGTCTGCCTGCATTGATTATATACAATTTACTCTCTTCAGATGCGTGAGACGAAACTGAATCCAAACATGGCCTTTCTTTGTGCCCTTATTTGCTTAAGTCAGCAGAACTTGGTATTTGGAAAGTTTCCACAAATGAGCCCCTGGCTGTCATACAGAATTATAGCTATGGATCTAACTGACCATAATTAGAACATGGAAGACTTCAGCTATGAGTAGATGCACTTAAAATGTGCCTTGACATTGTCTAAAGGAGCTGCATATTTGAATAGATGGAGAAAGGAAAACTGATGATGATGTGACTGATCCCATCAGTGGGGTGGGGGGTGAGGAAATGTGAATCAAGTTGGTTTCTTAATGTTTCCATAATGTAATAATGGATGCCAGACAAATTACAATAGAAATAATTCCTTATATGATTTATAGAACCACTGACAGGGAATGTTATTAAGGGAAAGGACCTACATGGAACAAACAAGATTATTGTTTGTTGGTTTGTTCATTCCAGGATCTCTACCAATAATTACTATCAAATAATATAGTGGAGCCCAATTTGAATAGCCAATAATGTAGTGGAAAAGCTAATAATATAGTGGAGTCCAATTTGAGTATCTGCAAAATTCTCCCACATTTCATCATAAGACTCTTGACTATGCAGTTGTCATTACTTCAACACTGTCACCCTCATTCCCTCTACTCCTCTCCCCACCATCTGCTTTTTATAATCTCTTCACTGATGAAAAGATCTGGAGATAATAAAGCTTGCATATTTTCTGTGACCTAGCAAAACTATTACCCTGATCTTGAATTCTGGAATTAATATGAGAGAGATTAATCACTGGGCTACAGGAACATTACTAGTGCTTGAAGATGTGGTAGCAAAATACATGCTGATCTTAGTTTTACATTTAGTGGTATGATTCTACTGTTGCCCATATATGCAGGGAAGTGCATATTTATAAAATGCATCTGTGGGCATCTTCCCCTATACTGTTATATTTGAGCTGTGCCCAGTTCCATTGTTGTACTTGTTTTGTTTAAACAGGAATAGATGCATTCCTTTCTCTGTTCAGTTTGCCCCCAAGTGTGTGCATTTTGGTGTGCATGTTTTACATTAAATTGCTTGAGCACATCCCCCCTTAAGTAAAGTGGTGTATTCATTCATTCATTCATTCAGTTTATATCTTCTCTTTCTTCCAAAGGTGGAATTCAAGGCTGATCAAAGAAATCTATACCATAATTTTAAATGTCTGTCTGTCTGTCTGTCTGTCTGTCTGTTAAGCTAAAGAAATTGATATGCAGCATCCTTGAGTCACCAAACTGGGTGCATTGTCTAGTGATGCCAGAGCAAAGCTTTACTAAGATTTTGGACCCAAGTCTGTCAACTGCTTTGAAGATTAAGATTTCCATATCTTTAGCTTTAGAAGAAAGCAGTTTTGGCTAGAATTCATATTAAGAAAACCTGGATTCCCGCCCCCCCCCAGTAAACATTGGCCAGGGGCAATGCCAGTGATCTAAAACAGAGGTCTGAGATGGATGAATCACTTGCCTTATGACTCTTTTAACTCTGGTTGCTACTCCTTTAGTAGTTCTCTAAAAATTAGATGCTCTGCTCAGGAAAAAATATAGATAACTCTTGGCTTCCTTTTAAGTATATTTATGCTTCCATATGTAATACCTTTTCCCTTCATTCTTCTGTTAAGGATTGACTCAAGTTCCAAAAGATCTTCCTCCAGACACAACTCTACTGGACCTGCAGAACAATAAAATCACTGAAATAAAGGATGGAGATTTCAAGAATTTGAAAGATCTTCATGTAAGTGAAATACAAGCTCCATATTAGTCATGGTTGAAAGGGAACTCTCTCCCTCTCCTCATTCTTTCTCTCAGTCCCATTCTTTATCCCTCTCAAATGAAGGAATGTGATGTACTAAAAAGATGAGAAGTTTTTTCAAAAAGTGGAAAGGAGGGAGTGCTGGGCTAGTAGGAATGACTTGGAATGGGCCAAAAAGGTTGGAAAAGCACAGCTAGGCTAGACACATCTTGCTAACATTACTTTTCTTTAGAAAACAAAAACAGAATCACAATTATGATTCCTAAGAGAGTTTTGGCACTATGATCTGAATCCTACTGTTAGCCTTGGCTAGAACAGGCCCCGGTGAATCAATGGATTCTACCTACCTGTAGACACACTATTCAGCAGTTAATTCAATGGGTCTGTTCTAGTCAGGACTAATCAACTGGATTAAGGCCCATGTTTGTCTGGGTGGCATAAATATCAGTACTTCTGTTCATCCATTTACCTGAGATTGTGGTTTATGAGAAGCTGTATCTCTTATAGTAAATGTCTACTAGATTCCACAATATCAGCTCAGGGAGCTGTTATCACAAGGTAGCTGAATATGCAAACACTTTCTTTTAGGACAATGTTTTTTTTTAAACTTGTGTACCCTTTGCCAGCCCATTTCCAGAAAATGACCCCCACCCCTACCCCCACGCCCTTTCTTTGAGGGAAAAATAGGCACATCAGAAAACTTCTGTGAGCTCTGAGGAGATGTCACCACACCCACAGAAGGACAGGCAGGGTGTCATTCAGCCACCCTGTCCAGAGAATCTCCATCCCATCGTGCCCTGTTACCCACCTAGACATTCTCCACAGTCTCAGGATCCAATTTGCTTCCAGTTGAAAGCATTGGAGGGAGTGATTGGTGCTGCTTGTGCCTCCCCCAGTGAGATTTGGTGTGGAACTGGATGTTTCCATTGGGCGTGCTCTCTCATTGTGGAGATGAGCACAAAGAGAGGGAAAGAAGTGTGCATACACACAAACCTTGAGAAACCACCTAGTGTGGGTGGGGCTATGGCTGTCACAACTCAAATAGACTCATTTTTTTTAGAAAAGTTTGTGCACCTCTCTTCATTTTCATGTGTCACTCTTCATTTCTGGGATCCCCCACCCTCATCCCTTAAAGTTTCAGGACAGGAACACCAATGCTTTGGGCAATCAAGAACTGCATTAAGTTGTGACATCATCCAAGAATGGCTTACACTTTATACTTTTTCCACCATTATTCAATTTTTTTCATCTACCTCTAAATATTCTTTGTTTGTATCCTGAGAGTATGCATACCACACGTTGGAAATCACTCTTTCAGGATAAGGATAAAATAGCCAGAGGGAGAGTTGTCCACTTGAGAAAACTGATCCCCTATAGTTGAAAGGCTTTTTTAAAAATCCACAATAATTTGTATACTCAGCTACTCTTAAGTATGCTAGTTTGTGCACATTCTGACAAAAGGTTAATTGTTTATAGTAGATTCTATGATTATCTTGAACAGGCCCCTTGTCATTTGAAATATTTATTGCCTAGGGAGTTTTGTCACTGATCATCATGGTGGAACTGTCTGCTTACCTTTCATGCTCTTCTTCTGAAGGAGATGAGTTTCCACCTGAGGTGCTATTTTCTGCTCTGTGGAAAACCTGTTCCTAATTATTATTTCAAGGGCTTTAGGGTTGGGTTTGGTTTTGTATTTGGAAGACAGAAGTGAAGCCCATTTCTCATGGTGCATGTGAGATTTGAAAATTGATAGTTCTTTAGGAATACTCCAGAGACAGCTGGATGGATAGGCAGTGGTTGTTGACACAAAAGAGAAGTCAAAACATTCATTTTGACTGACCAAGTGAAAAACAGCATCAATTCATCTCAGATCTAGCAGAGCCTGTTTCACCCTTCTTCAACTGAAACAATGGCAGTACTTTATATTGCTGGCTGTACAGGAAACATTAATATTACACTGGACTGTATCATGACAAACTTACTATGATGTAATAGTAACATAACTTTGTGTACAATGCAGGCATCTTGCCACAGGTATTTGGCAAATTCAGGTGGCCTAAGTATGGAAATTTTACTTCCATACTTCCTAAATTTTCTGTGAAAAGTGTTGTTGTGGTTTACAGTATTTGGATCAGTTTTCAGGCTTCAGGCTTGTTCTCAGAAAGAGCTGTGTAGCTTTCAGAAAAAAATTACGGGACTTGCCAGGACTTGGAGAAATTGAGATTTGCCATCCCTAGAATACACAGATGTTCACTCTACAAATACTGTACAGCAATGGATGTATTATATCTAGGAACTGAAAAAATATTTGAAAAGTAGTTTATCGTGATACATACCTGCTCATGTACATGGCTATTTGTTGTGCAACATTGTTGATTTCTATGTAAAAAAACAGCAATGTTACACAACAAAAATGTTTCATAAATTCAACAATGTTACACAATTAAACCATGTGTGGCTGCAGCTTCAGTTGGCCTGAGTTTCTTTTCCTGCTGCATAACATTTGGGTTGTGCAACTTTCAAACTGTCAAAGGCTGAAGCCATGACATGCAGTGCATGGGAAGGAAGATGGAAAGGGGAATGAACTATTTTCTCTCCTCTCCCATGGGTAGTAGCACAGCACAGATGATGGAAGGAAGGGAGAAGATTAAATTGTCCCAGAGGTCCAATCCCTACCCTACTTATATAAAGGGCAGACAGCTGTATTAGGAGACTGGACACCTGTCTTAAAGTGATGGCCTCTGATACTGGTCTTCCGTGAAACCTTTCTGTTTATGCTGACAAGACATTGCAATATCACTGCAACATGAAAACCATGGTGATATGAGTCACCTGGTAACAACCATTTGCATTTCTGTTCCAGATGTAGTGAAAAAATGTGTGTATGGTAAGTGTTAGAAAATGGGGACAGGAGAATACTAGAGTTCACTATTTATGTAACCTTCTTGTCAGATGACTGCAAGGGCTGGAAGTAGGCTCAAATGTCTAGGGTGCTCAAGCCATCACTGCCTCTACTTTTATACAATTGAATAACACTTACTCTCATTCACAGAGACAGAGAGGTCACAATAAATGTTTGTATTTGAATGTCAAAGAAAGAAAGAGAGGCAATCATTATAGATGGTCTCAAACATATCAATAGTGCCTACTTTCTGTAAATCATTAGTGTGTAAATCTCAGAGTGCTATTCCAGGTGGGGCTGGTACCCCAAAGGGATGAGAGCTTCAAATCCTGATAAATAACTATGGATGTCCCTTCAGTTTCACTGTTTTCTTGGGCTGGGGATAGGGGGAGACATAATGAAGGGGATGTAAAGATGCAATGTCTTCTATCTTTTTTGGGGGGCAGGGGCAGCCTCAGTTTGATAAAAGTGTTCTCCCAGAATATTATCTCCCTCTTTCTCTCTCTTTCACACACATGTCGTAAAAGTGTTCTCCCAGAATATTATCTCCCTCTTTCTCTCTCTTTCACACACATGTCCCACACCTATCACTGTGCTGGGTTTCATTTTGAGGTGCTATTTCTGTTGCCTAGCAAACAGCCATCAAGTTGTTCCAAATAGGTAACTCCCGAAACAATTCCACTGCAAGATTATAATTATTATTAGAGAACAGTCCTGCCAACAGGAGTTCGGTGTTCAGAACTTGGAAGTAATAAGTTACATCTAATATAGTTACAGATGGGTTGGCAATGGAAGCATAATTAAATCACATTTTTAAGCAACATAAAAAAGAAGAAATTAATTTAATTTATTGGTACAATGTGTAATAGTTTCCAGTTACTTTACTAAGTAATTGTGAAGGATAGAGGGAGCCATCCAAGCCTCCAGATTAGGTATTCCTCATCATTGCCTGTCCTGCCTAGAACTGTTGGGAGGTATAATCAAACAACATCTGGAAGGCAGTATGATTCCCACGACCTGTTTTGTGATATTTTTAGAATATTTTTTCAATATTTATGCCTCATTCATGTTGTTCTAGGGATTTTTTTCCTCCCCTAAGGAAAAGTAACAAAAATGTATGAAGCAACTCACACAAAAGAATGCAATAAGTAACTTATCAACATTGTAACAAGTATTGGCAAGGAATCACTTTTCAAACACTGTCACAAGCATTGGAAATGAATATTTTAAAAGTAACATCCCAGGCTATATCAAGTTCAAGGGTAGCATGTCTATGAATATTGGCTGTGGGGAAACAACAGTAAAAGCCCTCATGCCCTGCTTATAGGCTTTCCCAGTGCATCTGTTTGCTGCCTTCTACAAACTGTATGATGGATTCAATTATTGACCACAGTAGATGTTCTGATCAATCTAGAGTATTCATGTTGTCTTTTCCATACAACTTTTTATGTTGTCCAGCTTCATGTAGAAGACAGATAATGGGTTTATTCCTGCTCTTACTCCCAACTAGAGTACAGTTGCCCCTCGACTTTCATGGGTTTAACTTTCACAAATTTGATTATTTGCTAGTTTGTAGCTGCTCCTTACTTAGCAATGTAGATATAAATGCAGTGATGCTAGGGGACAGCTTGCAGACTGGCAGAAACAACACAGGGTGTAGCCTCAGAGTGAGGAAGGGACCTCATGGTCCCACAGCAGCAAAGGTAGTAGCAGGCAGGCAGAACTGTTGGTGGGAAAGGAGATGTAGAGGAGTGTCCCTGTGCTGTAGCTGTTGTAAAAATCTCCTTCTGTGTCCTTGTCCTTCTTTTTCTTCTCCTCAAGAAAGATGATGACACTGAAGGAGATTTTTGCAGCAGCACTCTCTAAGCATGCATATTTGGAGGGGCCTAGGCTTATTCATGGATTTTCCACTTTTGTGGGGATCCTCTGCCCCTAACCATTGAGAAAGTTGAGGGTCAACTTTATTTTCCTTGAATCAGTTGGATTTCCATGTGTGGTCACTCACCATTCAACTATTAATTCAAAAATAATTTGCATATATATTATAACTAAGCCTGGAAGGGTGCTGTCATACCATACTCAGCTGCAACCACAATGCCTTCTTACTTTAAGAGTACACAATGGGATTAAGTTCCAATTAATACTAGGCTACTGAGTCTGTGTGCATACCACATGATGAAGAGATGTAAAGGAAGATAA
This sequence comes from Ctenosaura bakeri, assembly GCA_948474755.1. Lineage (NCBI taxonomy): Eukaryota > Metazoa > Chordata > Lepidosauria > Squamata > Iguanidae > Ctenosaura > Ctenosaura bakeri. The sequence goes on along the minus strand of CAOLHI010001150.1, from coordinate 29,743 downwards.
AGTCAAGGCTATTTTGTGTAGTATATGCTCGGCTGATATTGACATTAGGCACGATAGACAATTGCTGAAATCTTACACGAACCTTAGATAATAGTAAACTCTTCAGAGACTTGCATATTTTTTGCCTCCTGCCATGGACTGAATATTAATACCAAAAGGCCACTCACTGCCTGCAGCTACACAGATTGATGGAAAGGAGCTATTGGGAATATTGTTAAAAACAAAAATAAAAAATGCTATGGTACATGAAAAATTAATTATTTTCAATGAAGGAAGCAGCACAACTTTTTTAAAAGTAGTAAATGGATATACTTGGTACAAATTCCATGCAAGACGAAACCTGATTGGACTCAAATAAGCAGCAATCCAAAATTCCAGAGGGATTCTACAAAGGTTGTTAACATAAACTAGAGGAAAAAAATGTTCCATGTTGTTGAAGAAAATACAGAGCCTGTTTTCTGGATTACACAGAGCAAGCTATACAGCCATCGTCATTCTTGTTGCATCTGGTAGTATAATCACAATTAAAAAAAAAATCTTTTGGGGTCTAATCACAAAAAGTTTGAGAATTTTTCTCCTTCGTTCATGAAATATTTAATAAAGTTTTCTCTACCCTACCAAAAAAATTGTCACCAGTAACAATGATGAATTCTATTGTGAATCTAATGTTGTTATTAATATTATTGTTATTAATATTGTTTAATACTATTTTAATATCGTTAGAGGAACTAGCAGGCTTGGCTCTTACACTGTCCAGTGTTTTCTGAAAGGCCGTTTGCTTCCTTCATCCATCTGTATCACATTAGACTGCAGTTTAGTATTAGCTGGGTCAAAATTTCGCAAAAGAGAATTTTCTAAGATATTCTTTTTTAAACTTGACAAATTCTGCTCCCTTCTCCAAAAAGATCCAATGAAATACACACCAACCACCATCCTAAAGTCTGCCAAAATCTTTTGTCATTTTCTGGGAGGTCCTTTTCATCCAGCAGCATAGTGGGAGAACATACAAGAAAATTATCGCCAAAAACCCTCATCAAAACGTGCAGAGCATAATGTTCCACATCTGTATCTCTGTGTCCCAGGACTTAGTGCAGTAAAAGTATACCAGCTTATCTTTGAAAATTATAGCTCAGCCTATTATGTTTGTTAGTTACAAATCATAACTAATTATTTTATATAAAATTATGATTAAATAAATTCATGGTCTAAAGTGAAAGATTCAGTCCAGCTTCAACGACCATGGTGATCCATGACACAGAATCTGGCCTGAAGAAGGCCACTGGTTGCCTCTTGGGGTGTTCTCATAGATGGTGGTGTTGGCAATGGTGCCTACTTTCTCCTCGTTCTCCACCATCAAGTTTTAATTAAACTTACCAAGAAAACAACGTATGTATTTACTTTGGAATCATTGCCCCATGACTAGCAGCTTGAGGGGAAGCATTGGAATTTATCTTTATGATTGCTCACCAATTGCACATGTGAAACACCCCCTTACCCCATCTTTCCAGGTTAATTTTTTACTCAACTAGTTTTCATCAGCATCTCTGGAAAGCTTCATTTTTCTCTCAGTGAACCTTAGGCCATTTCCACAGTACACCATTATAGTGCTATTATTCCACATTCAGCATCCTGCAGAATTCTGGGGTCTGTAGTTTACTGAAGCCAAAGAGCTCTCTGGCTGAGAATTCTAAATGCCCTTTCCTAAACTTCAAACCCCGGGGTTCCATAGGATGTTGAAAGTGGAATAATAGTACTATGACAGTGTAGGGCGGAAATGGCCTTTAAAGCAGTGAAGAAGGCAAGAGGAAGATGACATATCACCAACTGCTGCACCTGAAGATCAGCGTCAATACAATTTGTGCTGCATCTATGGAAAAGGGTGAATGAAAAGTGATTGTGAACATTTGGATAAGGGGATGGGTCACCTGCCAATTATGCACGTAGAATAGGATTAGCCTGTAGACTAATCTAGCTGCCAGCCTACCATATAAAGAATGCTATGAATTTCAAAGTGTGTCTGAATATTGTAGGATACCAAAGAGGTGAACTATTGCTTGGCAGCCTTGGCTTGTGCTGGCGTGTAAAGAATACATAGATCAGTATCAGCAGTGTTCTGAGATTAATATTACAACAGGCTAGCCTGTCAATGTGAGTTTTTGTAGCTTTGTATCTAAAAAGTGGAAAACTACACCCACTGCTTCTAAAAGAACAGTGAATATCTGAGGGGAGAGACTTCTTGTTAGTGCTGGTGAACTGTGAGTGAACCCTTCTTCTCACAAATCTGGCCACTGCTGGCTGGTAGACAAAAATGAAACCATACACATCTATTGTACGCACAGTGGAACCATCTGCAAAACATACCTCCTGTTTTACTGATGATGAACAGGAAATCAAATGCACTGGGGAGAAAATGTACAACACATAAACTGTTCAAAATGCTTGTTTCTCCCTTTTGCTTTTCTGTCATGTTTCTTTCGCTCCCTGCAGCTGTTTATATATTTTCTGATCTTTGTCAATGCTCATTTTTTACTCCTGCTAGTTTTAAAGGTAGTTGGCATCAGTTTAATTATGAAAAGATTTAGAATGGCTGGAAATCAAAACAGAGAGATGAGCCATCTGTTTTCCCTCTATTCGTTCAAGCGAGATGATGCATTCAGTGACCAAAAATGCTCTACAGCTGTGTTCTGCTGGCTGAAATAATAAATAAGGAAGCTTTAACCCTGAGAAATCATTGCTGCCCAAACATCTTGAAGCCTATTTCAAACAGAAAAGTATTTAATTTCATAATATTTAGTAAATTTGAAGAAGAAACAGAAGAAAGGAAGGGAGGTAGACGGTATAATCTAGGTGAATAGAGGATTGGCCATTAGAGCTGAATCCAAGTTCTGTTCAATCATGTGCCACCTAAATTTAGTCTCCAGTTTTCCTGGGAGATTACCATGTACCCAGGGTTTCTGCTATAAGGCAAGGCAGGAAGGAGTTCACTGAATGCTTACCACCTCTTTGCACAGATGAATAAAGATCACTTATTCAGTATCTTTTTAGATTAACTTGATATCCAGTCCAGTACCCTAAATTGACTCTTCAAACTTGCAGTTATGGAATTTCAATCTAACTTCAGGTCCTATGGCTATATCATCTGGCCAGGAAAACTTTTAGATCTTACTGTGGCTACTTCCCACCCCAAATTTTGTAATGATAATTTTGAGTAAGAGTTTGAAAGAATTCAAACACTCAATTTGTAAATATAAAGTTATTGTCCTACTTTGATTTTTAATGTCTTCTTCATCCACCATTCTGTTCTGTGTGACATGAATGAAATCTAAATGCTGTAGTATGTTAAGGTTATAATTTTCAAACCTTGACCAAAACAACACATGTGTCAGGTGGAAGCAGGGAGAGAGACAAAGAGAAAAAAAAAGGAATAGAATGATTAATCCTTGTGGTGAATTTATTAGTTGAATATCTCTCCAAATCTAGAAAAGGACAGTTGCTATAAGAGAAAGACTCTTTTAAAATCACCCTTTGAAGTTTAGATGGGAATTTTCCATGAGTTCTCCCTGTGTCAGTGGAGTTGCTTCCCTACTTCAAAGTTGTGCCCATGGTCAGAGTGGGGGCTGCCTTACCCCACAATGGTGGATGTAATGCCCCCCTTGGCTTGAAGCATGGGCCCCTGGTGTCAACGACTACTGCCCTCCACTTTTCTCCCTCATTCAGCTGCCAGGGGAGAACAGGATGGGCAATTAAAATTCTTATGAAGCAACCCACATGCCAGAGGAAGAACTCATCTGTCAGTGTCCCTCAGGTTGACTTCAGTCAAACTACAGATTCCATGGGGTAAGGATTGATTTTTAGATGTTTCTTTTTTTTTCTCTCATCACAAGTTTTGTAGCTGAAAAGAAAGTTGTGTGGGGAAAGGGGCAGAGGTACATATAGAATGGACTTCTGTGGGGTACCAGGAGAGAGTTTTCTGGCATTTTAGACTAGGTACTGAATGAAAACAGTTTCCTAGGATGAACTCATATTTAAAACATTGCCTTAACTGGAGGAAATTGATGAATGGTTATGGAGCTCAGGTGGAAAGTCAGAGAACTGGGGAGAGGGGGAGCTAAAGCATATGTTGGCATAGCTGCTACAAGAGGGATGAACTGCATACTTTTTGGAAGCAGGTTTGTTCTTTGAATGTATGATATGATCACATAGGCAGAGAAGACACTACATCAGAGCATTCCAAACTTTTCATGTTGGTGACACACTTTTTAGACATGCATCATTTTGTGACACAATAACTCAGTAAGTAATTCAGTAAGTGGAGGCAGTTCCTTCACCCGAGCCTGGCCTACCACTGCCCTTCCTCTGCCCAGGACAGTGGCAGTGGGAAAGGCAGCCCCACCACTTGTTCCATTTGCGCAATATACCTACACACTGCAGACGACACACTAATGTGTCACAACATACAGTTGGGAAAGTTCTGCACTACATAATGAGGAGGGTGTTCAAGTGTCAGGATCTTCATGTGCCTTGCCATGTGTCCTGGACCCAGGGATGTAATTTTTTTTTGTTGTTGTTGTTCCTCTCAACATTTACATAAATCTGATCATCTTAGTGTGGCAAGACCGCACTGAGAGCATTTTGCAACCTTCTCAATAAACCTTATCCCTGCTGCAACATCAGTTTGTTGATGTTGTCACTGTGGGTTTTGCAGCTGGCATGAAATATAATTTGTGTTGAAAACTGCTTTTTGCACAAAACTAGTATCTTTTCCCTTTGTAGCAATCAGAACAAAATACATACACTGTCCTTAGCTTTTATCATGATGGTGTCCTCACTCTTGCCCCTTTTAATACCATTTCACTTCTGCCAAAGTAAATACCAGATTTCAGTGTATCATAAGACCAATAGGAGTCTCTTGTCCAATTTCCAATAGCAAAGTTTTGTGTGTTTCTTTGTAAGACAATAAATGATGTGCTCCTGTCCAGACTGCAGTAAGGCAAACACCTAAAGACTTGCTTCCCTAAAAGTACAATCCCTATGCTGACAAAGCACAATGAACACCTCCTTCAGATAATATACTACTGCATAAAACTGGCACAATTGACTTGTGAAGTGCCCCATCAAAGGGACAGTGCAAACCAAACCATATTGAATTAATTTTCCAGCAAATGCCTGTGTCTTCTCTCTGTCACACATTCATGTGATACTAACAAAATGTTCAAATTTTGCTGTTTCCTGTTTTATAGGCGTTGATCCTTGTTAACAATAAAATCAGCAAAATCAGCCCTGGAGCTTTTGCTCCACTTAAGAAACTGGAGAGACTTTACCTTTCCAAAAACAACTTGAAGGAACTTCCAGAAAACATGCCCAAAAGTTTGCAGGAGTTGCGGGCACATGAAAATGAAATCACCAAACTACGGAAAGCTGTTTTCAGTGGACTAAATAATGTGATTGTTGTAGGTATGTGTAACTGAGTACAAAGAAAGTATGTAAAAAGGGAATATTAGGGGAAATATGGCTAAATTCGAAACGTCAGTGTAATTTGAAAAAATCCAGATGATGGAAGAACATTTTAGTTGAGTTGCTGATGTAAACTGTCCCAAGAGATGGTGCAAGAATGGGTCGTTCAGTGTAAATATTGAGAGGAAATGTAATTGTGTATGTCATGGTTCATGTAGAGGTCAGTAAAGTACTAAAACACTCATACATGGAAATGGTGGATTCTTACATGGTCAACTATAACTCTATCTGATAGCATGTGAGCCCTTTACTCTTAGCAACAGTTGAGCATTATGTGGATGGGAAGAAGTGATAACATATTACAAGCAAGAAGAAGACAATATAACTATTAAGTCCATAGTATTCACTTCTCAAATACACTGGTAGAAACGTTAGCCTCCCTTATTTTTTTTTAATGGAATGCAATTTCATAACACATGGCAAACCAAAGAATAAAACTGAGCAAACGAAACCTTGAAAAGATTTCTACGATTGAATATTTCTAATTCTTAACACTTTATTTGTGATAAATAATCTTCACAGAGACATCACAATTGAGTTGATAATTCTTGATGTAAAACTGTAAAACTTTGCGAAGTATGGCACAAGGAAAACAACACAATTAGGTAGAATTTGGTACAGGAGAGGTATGAATCTGTTGTTAGCAACCATCAGAATTACTGACTATACAACTCATGCATTTTTTTCTTTGCTTTTTTTTTAATTTTTAGAACTAGGTACCAACCCATTAAAAAGCTCAGGTGTAGAAAATGGAGCCTTTCAGGGGATGAAGAGACTCTCCTACATCCGTATTTCAGATACTAATATAACCAATATCCCCAAAGGTAAGGACATTGTTTTGAATACTATAACTAATTTTGTTCTCGTTTTCCTACCCATATGTACACAACAGGTCTCAAGAACACACAAAAGCTTGAAACTTTCCTTTTTTAAACTAGAACATTCTGAATCTACTATTGCTAGAATATTCTGGGATCTATAGTCCAAAAAAAAAAAAATCAAACACTTTTTTTTTTAGCTTTGGTTCTCACCATTATTTCCTCCCCATATAAAGGAATGATTATCACTCACTTCTCTGGGGAGTAGGGGAAGAGCTGCACAAGAGTTAACTGTTCAGTTAAATTTGTCCCCTTACACTTAAAATGGGACAACCCAACTTAAAATGGAGGATTAAATGCAATGTGTCTTTGTGTACACTACATTTCCTAAGAGGCCTTGCAGTATACATACACTCAATCCACACATACCTCAGCCATCACAATGGCATACATTTTGCTGTTGAATAAATACTTTCATGTTTTATGTTATTTGCTATGCAAGGTTGAAACTAATAGAGGGAAATGCCTTTTGAATAAACTTTTTATATATTTAATTTATTTTATTTCTCCTGGAGTAGACCCAAAGAGAGTCATAAAAAGAATAAATTAAAACCTAACAATATATTTTTCAAACAAAACAAAGTAATGTTTAATTAAAAAATAACCTTTTTTCCCCACCAAATCTTTTCAAAAATTCATTCATGAAAATATTCTTAAAGGATAAGGCTAGCTGGCTACTAACCATGATGGCTGTATGCTACTAGCAGGATGCTGGGAACTCAATTGAGATACATACGTAGGAAAATGTTACTGCATTCATGTCCAGCTTCCCACAGAAATTTTGTTGCTTACTATGGGAAACATGATGCTGACCTAAATAATCATGTTATCTGATCTAGCTTTCTAAGTTCTACTTGGGTCCTTATGAAATTTATGAAGGGTTACCAGATGCAGTAGTCAATATTGGCATATGCAGACTCAGCATAGAGCAGCTCAGTATAAAATAGATTGACTTAGGCCATTTCTGCACTACACTGTTATTGTACTGCTTTTCCACTTTCATCATCCTATGGAATCCTGGTGTTTGCAGTTTAGGGAGGGGCACCTTTGGTCTCAGTAAACTGCAAACCCCAGAATTCCACAGGATGTTGAAAGTGGAATAATAGCACTATAAAAATATAGTGCGGAAATGGCCTTAGTTTTAAGGCAGTTTCATGCATGTTGCCTAAATTATAGCTTAACTGTTTCTAAGTCATACAGGCATGACTCCAAACTGGAACAATGAGAGGACATAAGCTCATCCTTCCAAGTGTACTATTCTAATGTTTTCTGTGGAAAAAAGCCACTGGGATTTAGATGAACACACTTCTTATGTGACTATGTTTTTATAAGTATCAGGAGGAGAGGCTAGCATATGCTTTGTACCCATGTGCAGTGTGACCCAGGGTAAACACTAGACCAAAGGGCTGCTGAGTGGCCAGAACAACAAAGATTTCTCCATCTGTACAAAACAGAAGTACTAATTACCTGAACAATAGGAATGTAATCCCTCATTATCAAATAATTTTATCAAGTTTCTTCCCATTGTGAAAAAAAAGGCTTCAAAAACTACACAAGACTTATTCTCTGCAAAATTCACCCTTTTCCCTTCCCATGTGTGATTTTTGAGCAGAATAAGACCTGAACTGTGGAAGATTATTCTCAGTCCAGAATTCTTCTCATCAGGATTCATTCCCAACAGTCCACGATTCTTCTCAACAACATTTCCCAGAGCTCATGAAACATATTTTTTTAAAAAAAACATTTTTCAAAGATTGCCAAATATTCTTTCCATCCCTACTGAACAGTACAGAAAACATTTGTCACTTGTGCAGTGGTGCTAAGTCTGAGAAATAACACGAATCTTAATTTTTCCCCCCCAGTAAGTATAATAAGAAGACAGATAGCCCTATCTTGTCATATGCAATGAAAAAGGTTTGTTTGTGGCATCTTTTATTGCAGGTCTGCCTCCATCCCTCACAGAACTTCATCTTGATGGCAACAAAATCAACAAAGTTGATGCAGATAGTCTAAATGGACTCGGCAATTTGGCTAAGTAATAATGATTTTATACAAATCCCAGTATTGTGAACAACTGGTAACCAACAACATATTCTATAGGCTTTGGTCATTGTGTAATGAGTTTCAGGATCTTTTGTGCCAATTTCAGGTTCAATTTGGCAGGAAAAATGCTGAGAAGTAACAGTATTAAGTCTCCTGCAGAAAGCAGAAAAAGCCTTTCACCAAATTAACTACTTATATAGTTTTAGAGTCTTTATGTTTTCACAGCCAAGTAGAATCTATTAAATTAAGAAACAACATCATCTTTTTATTTAGGTTTCTCTGTAGTTGCTTAGTTAAAGACTAGGTAGAGACTGCAAATATATTCATGAGAGCTGTATAAATGCACAAAGCACAACAGTAAAGAAATCAGGCACATGCATTTTATTGCTCCTACTTACTTTCCCCACAAATATGCATATTATTTTATGCTGCTCTACACAAAGCTGTCACCCCCACCCATATATCAGTATTCTGGTTGAATAGGTCCCTCTAGCTGCAGCAAAAAGTACAGATGTTAAAATTTTGTCTGTTACTCCTGTCTAATATTAAATCTAATATGGAATTAAAATGAATCATTTAAATGGTCACAGCCAATGATCATTATTCTATAATGGTGTAAGTGGAGAAAGCTGTTTACCTACATTTTCATTCAATTATAAATCTTAAGTGGTGTAAATATAATGCAGCCAGCAGATTAAGGGCAGATGATTTTTAAAGAAAACTACCATCTAACTGTTTGAAGAGAGTACTTTGTCTGGAGTGAAATTTAAACTGTTGAGAGAGCAATGGCAATAAAGATTTTTTTTAACTTTTCTATATTCTTAAATCAGCCTTAGGAAAATACTGTCATCAGCTGAGATGAATAAAGTTCAAAAAGAGCACTTCCAATTCTGTTTGATGCTTAACTAACATAATTCCACTATGTGTAGCTGATCGATATAGCATCATGCAAAGTATAATGCTAGTTAGTGGCTGAGCCTCTAAAGTCTGCACCCTGCATCTTAGGAACCCAATGAATGACCAAAGCAGATAATGGGGGACAACCTGCTTAACACCATGTTTAGGCCAGTATGCACATGCTAGGTCTTCCCAAGGCAGATGCAACTCAGTACAGCATTCTTTCTTTCATATTTTTAAAAACTTTTTTGAGTCAAGGTATGAGCAACTGGATGTAAACATTGTCACAGGTGCGCATGCTACCTTTTTGTATTAGAAGGCTAATGAAAGTGTGGCAAACTAAACAAAGCAGTGGTTTAAGGGATGGGAAAGGAAATAATATTAAAGAGTGTACAGCTGATGTATAGGATACTTCATGAAGTTCTTCATTTTTTAATGGGCATTTCTAGGAGCTGTTGCAGGGGTGTCAATGTTGTGTTTTTTTAAATGTATTCCTACGTTTTATTTGGGGAATTGTTTCTTCTAAACTGTATTTTTTATTTACTTGAAATATTTATGTCCTGCACAATGTCAAGAGATCTCAGATCAGCATACAATAAAATTAAACTGGAACAATTCTGAATTTTGGGAACTACATATGCTAATCTAAAATTTAAATACATGTTAAACGATATGACAATTTAAATCAAGTTAAAACGGTTTGTTATGACTATTTTTACTATTCTTTTGTGATTCCTATCTTGAGAGCCACTTCTGATGGTAGTGAAGCAGGACAAATATGCTACATTAAACAAGGCCTGCTCATCCTGTCTGCTGGTTAAAATGTACTCTGACTTATTTGGGGAATGGCAAACTGTGCCAGTCAGTGTACTTAGGGTTTGTATTTCCTTGGCAGAAGATTTTGATATCAGGCACAGGTTTCAGAAAGAAATTGTCAGTGGACACTGTCAATCTCTGGATCAATGGTTCAAATTTGAATCAATGGTTCAAATCTGCAACATTATAAGAAAACTGTGCATTGCTGAGCCCTTGGATTCACAGTTTAATTGGCTGCTACTCATATTAGGTGAATCTGACAGATTCAGATACTTGCAATATCCAGTCACTGATCTGATAGATTGGCTATATAATTGCTGAAAACATATAATGTGAAAACACCTTTTTAGTAAGTTTATGTAGGTGCAATGCAAAGCTTGGAAAACTTACTTTTGGGGACTACATCTCCTATAATCCCCTGAAACAGCATAGCGATTACCCAAGTAGAAAGGTGGACACTGCTACAGAATACATATAACAGAGAATGCCATCAAGAAAAATCAGACTAAAGTTGTTGTACTTAACAAGTTGTTAAGTAATGGCATTTATGAATACAAAATGAAACTACTCTCTGAGAGTAAAGTTATATCACTAAAATCATTATTTTACTTCTCTTCTTGTATCTTCTTGTAGGCTTGGCCTCAGTTTTAATAATATTGCTAGTGTGGATAATGGCACTTTAGCCAATGTGCCACATTTGAGAGAACTCCATTTAAACAACAATGAACTTTCTAAAGTACCTCCAGGACTAGGAGAGCACAAGTACATACAGGTAAAGTATGCCATATGGAGTTGGATGTAAAATAAATTAGATAGGTCTAACTCAGACAATATAAACTATTAGTGATGGTAATTGTACCTATCATCTGATCTAAAAGACACTAAACTGAGGTTTTTTTCCGTTCACTGTGTCTTGTTGTTGTGTGCCTTCAAGCCACTTCTGACTTATGGTGACTCTAAAGCAAACCTATCATAGGGTTATCTTGGCAGAATTTGTTCAAAGGAAGTTTATCTTTGCCTTCCTTGGAGGCTGAGAAAGTACGACTCATCCAAGGTGGGTTTCCATGGCCAAGAGGGGATTTGAACCTGGTTTCCTAGAATCCTACTCCAGCACTTAAACCACTATACCTGTATCTGCATATATTTCATAGCTTTGATTCCAAGTCTTACTGAAGAAATTCTCTTTTAATTATGTTACATAATTGTAGTTTGGGTGCTGAAAAACTGTTTGTTAATGGAAAGGGGAAGGGTGGAGGGGGCAAGGCCAGAACACTGGGAATGTAATTCTATGTTAATTCCTTGCTAATTTTGAAGCAACATGTAATCTGAGCAATTTCCTTCTTGCTGTGAGACATACTTTGAAAACTGTCCTGGTTCAGAGTTATTCTGCACAACATTATTTTTGCTCAGAAAACCACATGCAAAGGAAATGGATGAAAATGCTGTTTCCTGCCAAGAAAACGCTGTAGTTGAGGCACAAAATGTGGACTTTTTTGTATGTGCAGAAATACATGGAAATTGCATTTTCTCCACAGGAAACAACACGGTCTGCACATAAAATGATATCTGTGTACAGAAATATTATTTTCTGTACAGAGAATGCTGTTTCCTGTACAAAAATACCACATGTGAATGCCACCCATGAATTTTGCACTGAATAAGTCCACAACTACAAAGATTATCATCTGGCCAGGATGCTTCTGATTAGAGTTTCCCAAAAATCAAGAAAACATATTTTCCAATCATTTTTCAAATATTCTTTACAACCCTAAGGAACACCCATTTCCACTGCTTCTCCATACATTCTATGCCCAGATTCCTGAGGGGGCTTATTTATCTTTTGGAAATGTACAAAGTACTCAGTGGTGGAAAGATGAGAGGAAGTCTTATTTCCTGGTCTTGCTACAGAATCACAAACATACTAATAAATATACAGAACCTAGAATGTTAGTAGGAGGAGCTTAATATATTTTGTTAACCTTTAATGAATTGAGTTTTTTTTTTAAAAAATATCATTGATGTTAGGAATTACAGAATTGACAGAGCAAATGGCATATGCTACTTTTTTTGACACTAGTGGCACAATTTGCTCTTAGCTGTTTCACGAGCTAATCCTGTTTGTAGCAACATACGTGCTGTTCCCTCACCCTCCAGACATGCTGGATTACTTAATGGCATAACATTTGACATGTTCCTTTCAAAAAAATACATCAAATGAAGATTAAGCACAATTTTTAAAGCTAACTATCTTAAATTAGTCTTTACAAATGAAACCACATTGTAGTATTTTCTTGGTAGGTCACTTTTGAAATACAACGCCATATCTATTTCTCTCCCCCCCTCTCTCTCTCTATATGTGTGTGTGTGTTTGTGTATGTATATATGCATGTATGTATGTATGTATATTAGCAGATATCCGTGTTATCTTAGTACAGGGGTGGGCAAACTGTGACCCACAGGACTCATGAGGCCCCCAGGGTCATTTTGTGGCCCTCAGGGCCCCAGGGCTCAATTTTTTCCCAAGATGCTCTCTGGGATTGGCATTTACACCATGTTTTTGCACCCCCAGCCCAATTTAGTTCCAAGAGATGCCTTTTTAAAAACAGGAAGTGTAGCAGAAAACATGGCTCATAAGCCTAAAACATGGCAAAATGCCCCTACTCCCTCAGAGAACATTTGGGGACAACTTTTTAATGTTTTTCTGGTGTATGTGTTTAGTTGTGCGGTGTATGATCAGGTCTCTTAGAGGGCTAATGCAGCCCTCTAGCTTTCCACAGATACTCACCCCAATTTTTAGTGAATGTGCAGTTTGAGTTTGGATTCAAAGATCTGGAAAATCTGTGTCCTACAGAACTACATACGTTATCTGCCACAACAAAATGGCTCATTTCATTTCTGCTATGTTTGTAACTTTCAGGTGGTCTACTTGCACAACAACAAAATTGCTGCTGTTGGCCCCAATGATTTTTGTCCTCCAGGATACAACACCAAGAAAGCTTCTTATTCAGGAGTGAGTCTGTTCAGTAACCCCGTGCAGTATTGGGAAATTCAGCCATCCTCTTTCCGATGCATCTATGAACGATCTGTAATACAGCTTGGAAATTACAAATAGATGCACAAATAGATTTCTGCTATAAATACCTGTTGCCTGTTAAAATGGTTCCATTAAAGACAAATACTGGAGACTTAACTGCAGAGTGGATATTATTATGTATGTAAACAACCTAAAAGATCATTCCAAGACAAATTTGCTGCATTTAATTTGTTTTTATTTTATTGCCAGCATGTGGTATATTTCTGTGGTATCTCTCAATTAGCTGAGCAAAATAGATTTCAATATTCCACTACACATGAGATTTGGGGTAAATATTTGTCAAGCTTTTCATAATTAGAAATTATATAGATGGTGTTGTCTACAGCAGCACAAATAAATTACTTGTGGGTGGGTGGGGGGGTCAGATGAAAGTGTCAATGTATGTATATTTTTTTTATTTTTGAGGGAAATAATCAACTGAAGCCTTAATTAAGCCCCATCAGTCTATTATCTACTCCATGTTTAAAGCCATGTATGTAAGGGTGTATCTTATATATAGCATAAGCAACATAAAAATGTTGCTTTTGTTAGTATTTTGGTGAAAATATTCTCCTTTCTAAACACGTTTAATTACTCCCAGATAATTCTGTGAAAGATTAGGTAAACATCATATTATTATTGTACCCCTGGGTAGTCTCCTTTTTGAGTTAACAACAGTTAATTTCTAGAGGAGCAACTTATCTGTTCCTGGTCATGTGACTATTTTTGTTGGTCACAATCACCAAACAATAATTGTCACATAATTCCTAGCCTTTGGGAGATTTGTAGGGGAAAAAATGAATAGATTATGACCAACGAAATTGAAGGCATGCAAAAATTAAGCAGCAGTTAAGCTACTGCATTCGTTAATTCTCATAAATACAGAAATGCACGTTCATCTGCATTTAAGCTTACGCAATATTTTGAAATACAATATACAGAGATACACAAGTTATTAGTTTATCAGTGTCTGGACTTACATCTGGGAACAAGGGAAAATCAGCTGGCTAGAACTAGCAAAGTATATTTAGAAGTCTTCTTTCTTTAAAAGCCATCTGAAAGTAAACCTTTTATATGCATCTCTATAATGGGCTTTAGTAGCAAGCATATTAAAAGAAGGCTGTACATTTTGGGGATCACTGTCTTCAAATTTAACAATATATTTTTCCACATGTCACCTTAAAAAGAAATCTGGATACCTCTTAATTGTCCCAAAACACAGCATTTTCAATGTATGTATGTTTTTATATTAAACAGTACTGGCAAACTCCAATATGTTGGTGTGTGTTCTATAAGCTCTGTTATCTGTAACAATGTCAGCATGGTTGCGAAAAACTGAAACAGATTTGCAATAGCTCAACCAAACTTTTATGCCACGGGTATCAGGTGGCAAGTCATGACAACCGTAGCCTGGATCCAACCTGTTATATATAGCAACATTGCAATAGACAGGAAAAGGTTTGTTAAAAAACAGAAAATCTCATGAAAAGGAAATTATCATGGAATAGTGTTAATAGAATACCAAAACACATCTGGAGAAGGCTAACATTTATCTTCATGAGAAAAATTATAAGCTTTAGGTTGTTTGATGTTCTTTTAACCGCACAAATTACAGTCTGCTTACATGAAAAACCTTCATATTTTTGTAACATCCTTTCCTCAGCTTCAGCTCAGACCATGAATGAATATCTCAGTATTATATACCATAATTTTTAGAAGCAGACTAAAAGATATAAAGTTATGCCAATCCACTAGTGATCCTCCTATAAAATCCTCAGAATTCTATAATTCTATGACTCTAAGGAGAAAACATGTTCACAATGAATATTGTGTTATTCAAGATTTTGACCAAACCACCAGAAAACTGAATCTAATCCAATACTGTTGTTCCAGACACTAATAGATTAATTGAAAGAATCATCTACAAAGAGACAGATTATAAGAGACTCTACATTTTATAATGAGATTGCCATGTCAAGGAATGTTCAGTACTTCAGTGAAACAAGATTTTGTGATCCAATCTCCCATTTCTCTTTCTTTCTTTCTTTGGCTAAAAAAAAGAAACACCCCCCCCCAAATCTATGGGAGGCATTCATGTATCTATACTAAGGTACTGGGTAAGTTTGAGGCGTCCTACCCTCTTCCTCATTACTTTATTTTTTTCAATGAGTGAAGTGTTCTGCCTGGTGAACAAAAAGCTAAGAAGGCTGGGATTTGTAGTTTAGGGTGTAGAGGTAAGGATCTGAAGTATAAAAAGCTGAACAATTATATAGCGTAGAAGGAATCCCACAAACTCTCAAGGAAGTGGTTTGTAGTACTCAAGATTACATAGAAAACTGGAAGTAACCAAAGGGGTGAGGGAAATGATGCTATTAGATTACTACTCTGAGGATGCATGAATCATTCCCTTACTTCATTCTGGCAGTTAATTACTCTTATGCTGTAAGTGCCACAGTGACCCCTAGCGATCAGATGTTTTCTTTGCTTTCAGTCTGAATTATTTTCATAGAGATAGCTGTGTTAGTCTATTTCAGCATAAAAAGGATGAAAAGAGGGAAGAAAATATGGTGTGGGAAAATTCTGTAACAACTTTGAAACTCATTGATTTATTTTAGCATGGGCTTTCATGGATTTCAATCCATCTGTGCAGATGCACTGATGGAGTGCAATACTAAAGCTACAAGTGTTTAAGAAAGATTATGTAGCTGTCGGACTCAGATCAGAGTATAATGGGGTTCAGAAATGAGAGTAAAACTTCAAAGAACTGTGTCAGATGATACAGGTCTGTCAAGTAGCTTGATAGTATGAAAGTCTTGATTAATTAGTACTCAAGTGTGAAAGCAATAACTTATATTTATCTGACAATCAGTTCTCTTGTAGTGGGAAAATTTTCTGGGACAATCCTGTTGTTATACATGAAACCTGTGATGAAAAGAAATATATATATACATACACACACACATACATACACACACACACAAGAAATCATTGTCTCTTTTTCATATCTGTATTACTGTACTAATGGACTGGAATTTATGAATCTATCCCAATTCATTGCAATCTTCCTTTGATTTTCTGTTTTTGTTTTGTTTGTTTTTGTTCTAAAACAGCAGCTTGAAAGTTATTGGCTGTACGTCCATGAAGATAAAAGGGTACTGCCACTGGTTTGGGGATACTGTAATTTCTATTATCATATTTGTGTTCTTTTATCCTCTTGCAAAGAGGCTGTACTTTCATTCAAGGGCACTGTTGAAGGGCATTGCTGACAGATGGTGGCACGTATCACATTGGAGGATGAACAAGTAATGTTTTGGGTGAAGATGTTTGTACCTACAATGTTGCTGCTGGAAATAGAGCTGGCATCTAGATTTGTAGTAGCATCTCGTCCCTGTATTCCATGTATGTTCTATGTTTTGTTGCAGGTAAGTAGTTGTTTAAGACTGGATGGTCTATTAGCAAGTAAAGGCATGAACAATGTAATGGAAAAACAGACATTATTATCATCATACAGGCTCATGCATTCACAATACCTGTTTCATCACACATAATTCTTTTCCATGGGAAAAATTCTTTGGGGAATTGTAAATAAGTACTTTACTGTTGCCTCCCCAAATAAGCCAACTTTTAAAAGAAGAGGTCCTTTAAAAGAAACATGCTGTTCACATTGGGTACCTTCAGCATATCCAGGTTCTGGTAAAAACAGTAAACATGTTTCATTACTTTTCCATTTATGCTTTCTCTTACTTGTATTTTTAAGAACGGTGAAGGGATAAACAGCAATGAGAGCTATCTGGATTTGGTAATCTTTCCTTTTTGCCCTAAATTTGCTGCCAGAGTTAAATGTAGGGTATACATGGGGAGGATTCTCAGCTCCTTAGAGGACATCAACAAGGACCAGATGACCATATGGCAAACCATGAGTAATTTTAGTTGTCCTATACCTTATCCTTTTTAAATAGATGAAGCTATTAAAATGTTGAGACACTATGGACTGAGTCCAGTGGAGTAACTACTAGTGCAAGGTGTGTTGTGATAGCAGAAATGGGTTTCTGGAGTTAATGCAGGAGTGTCACCCAGTGTAGTTTTTTATTTCACCATCACTTGTGCAATGTGGACCACATTGTGTCTCTTATGCTACCACTTGTTCTGTGCTTATATTCAGAGCAACTACACTAGTGGATTTGTTTTCTGCTGCTGTCATGTTGAATCTAGGCCAACGACTTCTATTAGTGAAAAAGAAAATGCATGCTTTGGAAGAGCTATCTACTACTTCATTCTGGAAACTATGAAGTCATTGCTATCGTCACTGTTCCATCAAGTTAAAAGTAACCCGATACAGCCTATTTAGAAGTAAGTCCTGTTAATTTCCCCTAGGCTTACCCCAGGTAATAGGACATAAGATTTTAACCTAAATAATTCACTCATTAAATTGTCTCACTGTTGCTAAGCAAAATGCTGTGGCTCTTATCAGATTTATTCTGAAAAGTCTAGTTCAGCTAGCTCTCAAAGCCTGTAAGCATTATAGAGTGCATAGCTATTTGGAATTGACAATAGAAAGGCTTTGGAGATAACAAAGAACAAATTAAATCCCTCTTTGTCTACCTTTCCTATAGTTTAGAACAGAAGTAAGAAAGCCACTTATTTCTCCTAGAGTTAAACAAGATATGCTGACTTATGAAAGCATGTTCCAGGGGTAAATCACACTCTCTCAGCCTCAGAGGGAAGCAATGGAAAACCTTCTACAGAACTAATTATTATAATTCATTGTTTGAGAGCCAGTAGAATACAGTGGATTGGCCATTGCACTATGACTCTGGAGACCAGGATTCGAATTCTTAGTCAGCCATGGAAACCCACTGGGTGACCTTAGGCAAGTCACACTCTTTCGGCCTCAGAAGGAGGCAAAGGCAACTCCCTTTGAACAAATGTTGCCAAGAAAACCCCATGATAAGTTCACTTTTGGGTCACCATATGTCAGAAACAATTTGAAGGTACACAACAACAATGATATAAAGTGATCCTTCCACTTTTAAGAGTGTTTGTGATGCAGAACCCTGTGCAAGTGGAAAAAAACATGAATAACTCCCCCCCCATGATGCCCCTCCCATTCCCTTGCCTTTTGCCTCAGCAAGAGTTCTCAGCACTGGGGTCAGAAGCAAAGGAATGGGAGGGAAGAGCTCTAGTGAGGAGAGGCAAGGCTTGCACAAACCTTCCCCACCCCATTGCCTTCCCTCTTGCCTCAGCATGAGTTCTCAGCACTGGGACAAGAGGCAAGGGGATAGGAAGGGGGCTCCAGAGGGGACAAGGAACACTTGTGTGAGCCTTCCCACACCCTTCCCTTGCCTATTGGCTCAGCATGAGTTCTCAGCACTGGCCAGAGGCAAGGGAATGGTAGGGGGTTCTCCAGAGGATAAAGGAAGGCATGTGTGAACCTCCTCCAAACCCATTTCCTTGCTGTTTGTCCAGGAGCTTGCCTTCCTTCTTTGTGCCTAGCAAAATGCAAGGGAATGGGGACAATGTGGGAGGGGGGAGGCACTGCACTCCCTGTGAATAATCAGATTTGCAGAGCTCAAACTCACAAATGTGGAGGAAGTACTGTACTGGGATAAAATACAATTGTATTTGAAATATATTCAGCTTACTTCAAGCACAGTGAAAGAAGAAAACAAAAAGACTGTGCTTGCTTATCAACAATGTCTTCTATTATGAATGAAGAATGGGTGTCTTATTCAATATTAAATATTCTATTTTATTTACTTATTTAATTTATATCCTACCCTTCCTCAGAGAAGCCCATGGTGGTTATGAATCTATCAAAAAACAAACATTTAAAATAATACATTATAAATATCTAGAATCACTAATTGTAAAAGAACAGATCAAACGCCTGCCTGTATCCTGAATGTTGATTGAAATACACATGTTTTTACCTGATGCTGGAATGACAGGAGTGTGTGAGATAACTAGATCTCTGATGGAATGGAGTTATAGAGCTAGGGTGTCACCACAAAGAAGTCCCTGCCACATATCAGATACATTAGAGATCTTAAGTTGGTTCCAGCTGCAGTCATCCTTAGAACAGATCAACTCAGTGAGACACTCAAATCACCAGGAAAAATTAGTCATGATTTACTCATGTCCCTCTGACCTCAATGGGTCTGCTCTAAACATAGCAATGTCTACATTGTTTTTGTGGCTCCAGTTACATTGTTTTTATGGCTCCAGTTACAATTAAGATATAGTTCCTGATAGCAAATTTGTCTTTCGTATTGTAAAATTACACACTGGTGCTAGGTATGCTATGGCACACTAAACAGACATTTTCAACTATTTTTCCACCACAATCCCAACTTCTTTTGCCTGGGTAGTCAGAATTTTTATTATTTATTAGTACAGAAGTGTACAAATAAAATTAACTTAAAGAGTCTAAAACAATTCATAATTTAAAAGACTAAAAAACATATCAAACAATTTAATAAGTTAAATCAACTTTTAAAGATTAGGAGGAAAAAAATCAAACCACATTGTTTTTTCCAGTCTTGCCTGGGAAAGGTGCATTCTCGTGTGATCAACTAACATAAGAAAATTAGTTCATTGCATGGCTGTTAAAATGTTTTATTAAGCTTTGGCAGTTTTGCATAGACTGTGGGGTTTGTCTCCTTCAGTCCCCCTTGACTTTGGATGCTGTGGTCAGACTTCTCCAGGAGCTGCTAGATTTGAGGATGTCTGGCAGTGGGATTGGACAGAAGGGAATGGGAAGTCAGTTCTGGATTGGGTCCTTGGATTTAGTTAGTTGATCCTGGAGCCTGCAGGTGCTTCTGGTTAGTCAGTCCTGGATCTAGCTGCCAGACTTAGCAAGTCCTGCATTCTGGTGCTTGTACATCTGTTTCAAGTAAGGCCTCCCTAGTTCTGGCTTCTCTGCTAGGATTTGCTGAGGAGTTACTAGCCAGACCCTTTTGGCTTGGTATAGACCCCCCCCCACACACACACATACAGGCAGGGCTTAGTCAAGCCCTAGGGGTTGCTCCTGAGAGGTGGACACACAGAACCTAGGCACTACAGAAGTACTGGTTGTAGAAATGGTAGAGTTTAGCTGCTAACCTGTTTTAGTTGCCCCAGGTTCAACAGTAGCCAATCAAGGGTCCTCCCTCAGGCTTTTAGATGTTTCCACAAGGGTACAGTTGGGTCATACAGTAAGTGGCCAGCCTTTCTCTTCTCTTGCTGGCACATGAGAGTCTGACCTTCTTTCTTGCTGTAAGGAAGTACAGTGGCAGAAGTCTGTTGTCTTGATGCTGACTCTGGCACGTCCCTGTCTGACTCTGCTGAACTTCTCCCCATTCTACTGCTCCTGAGGCTTTCATGTGTCCCTGCCCTCTTCCTGGAGCAGCTGCCCCTGAGGCCCTGAAGTGCAGATAGGTAGCTAGCTACCATACACTTCCACTACTGATTTCTCTGCTGCTAAGCAGCTGAAGCAGCTATGGTGAACCATGACACCCTGCTACGCATAAACATGTACATTTTGAAAAATTAAATTATGTCCCAAAGGCTTTAATATTTTAACTTAGCACTAAAATGAAACCAGTATCAGAGCCAATCAGGCCTCCAAGGGGAAGGCACTCCAAAAACAGTGTCCAACAGCAGAACAGCCTATCTCATGTCCTCCTGCAACGTATTGCTTCCACTAGAAGCCATTCCCATGCCTTGTCTTCACTCTGCCCCACCGCTCCTGATTGGGCAGTGATGTGTGTGTGTGTATGTGTGTGTGTTTGGAAGCTATATTAACACAGCAATATTGTAACAGCATGACATGCCAGTACACTATTGTGCTTTTTGCCCTATACTGTTTAAAAATGTATTTTTAAAAATTTAAAAGTTTTGACTTAAAGGAGACATTTAAAATACACAGGGAAAAATGATAGAAAGTTACCACACCATAGCAGTTGCTGAGGGAGGTACAAGCTGGACATGCCCCCAGCTCACCCACTGCTGGACCTGCTATAACAGGAAGTGCTATCAAGCACTATAACAGCACTGCCCTGCCATGGCTGATGGGATTGAAGTGTTATAGGAGGCTTTTAATGGATTTTTCTCTGGAAATAGAATATGGCAATTTGGTGATGCTTGGGGATGGCATAGCAGCTGGATAGCGATGACGTTCTGTAAGAAAGCACAGAAACAACCTGCTGCTATAGCATTATAGTGATCTTGTGCGGAAATGGCCACAGAGTACACCTAAGTCTTCTGGCAAGGGTATATGAGGAGAAGGAACTTGTTAAATATTGAGGTCCCAAGTCATTCAGCATCTCAATTTTAGCTTACCTCAATCTGCTTGTGAACTGAAAATTTCATTTTCCGACCATCCTTATATGTTTATTTACGATGAATCTTATTTGTCATTTATCCAGTTTAGTGGTATCCTTCTGACATTTCATCATTCTGAATAATTTGATATCACTTACAAGTTATTTGGACTGTATTCTCCCTTACGATCCTGCTCATGTTTTGAGATCTGCTGAGGACACCTTTCTCTCTATCCCCGTTTCCGCACAGGTATACCTGGTGGGCACGTGGTAGAGGGCCTTCTCATTGGCTGCCCCTAGGCTCTGGAATTCTCTTCCCAAATAGGTTAGATTGGAACTTTCCCTGCTTTCTTTCTGTAAACACCTGAAGACTTTCTTATTTTGCAGGCCTTTGAAGACTGACTGTTCAGGTAGGACACATCTTACAAAATGTGCTGGATTTTCAATTTGGCAGTTTGTTGTGTTCTTGTGCTTTTTATGACTTATATCTTTTTAAATGGGTATTAATTTTTTAAAATCACTTCTTAATTTTTGTGAATTTTTAACTATATTTTTGAAGCATTTACCCTCCATGAGTCCTCAACAGGGTAAGAGGCAGGAAATAAATAAATTTCAAAATGATGTCATTCTTCAACACTTAGCACATGTGAACAAGATAAATATCACCAGTGCAGATCCTTGACATCCAAATGGTTTACACTGTAATGAGATATAATTTGAATTTTAGTGTTTTTAAAAATGGTTTGAAACCATCTGCCACTTTGTCTTCTAATGTTATCGCTGCTTCTCTAGAAAATTAATATATTTTGCCAACATCAAAAGTCACTGAGAATTCGACCATTTCCACACAAGACTGTTATAGCGCTATGATTCCACTTTCAACATCTAGCTGGCCCCTCCCGAAACTGCAAACCCCAGGATTCCATAGGATGTTGAAAGTGGAATCATAGCGCTATAACAGTTTTGTGCGGAAATGGCCTTCACTCTTCTCATATAGAACAGCTGGCCCCAGAAAAGAGTCAATTGTTCAGCCCAGCACTAAATTATTTTTCTTGTCCTGCCAGGAGATTGGGATGAGGGGGCAAGGAAAGGAATAATGAGCTGGAGAGAAACAACAGGGTGGATCAGAAATGTGCCTGTCTGCTCTAACTTCTGTTCTTGGCACATGCCACCCAATGTTTAATGGTCAAGTAGCTGGTGTGCAGTTAGGTGACTCCATAGCTTGACAAAGCAGAGTATAACAAAAGACATTACTTTTTTAAAAAAGCTTGTACTTGTTTCTGGTACTTTTAGGATAGTGGTCCATGCAGTTATTCAGATACTAAGTAATAGAATTTCCAAGTCTAAGTGCGTAATCCAGTTGGAACAGATATTGCTGCTTGCTCTTTGCCCTCTAATACATCTTTCAGCAATAGCATGTGGCTCCAAGCTCAAGCTCAGGATATCCTATGTTCTATGACTTTGAAATCATTTCTTTCATTTCCTGTATCTCTATAAATAGATAGGATCAGTCTGTTTCTGGTCTGTATCATTTCTGCATGCATTTATTTCTAAGTCAGTTCCTTCTCATTTCCACATTAATCAGCAAATCTCTTTGTGTGTTTTGATATCCATGAAAATTTAAATGAAAATATCTATCTTTTGGAGCATATTTTTGTCACAAAATACACATTTCAAGCCCTATATGATGGGGGTCAAGGCACTCTGAAAGATCAAATTCTCCAATATAAACCTGTCTGGAAAATAACATATTTTCTCTCTATGCATTTCTAAGTATCTTTTATCTTAAATAACCCATCTTTAGATACATTTTGGTAGATTCTTTGAAGTGAGAAGTGCACCACAAAGTCCTTTAACATGTTTATCTCTAAACATTTCTTTGAAAGCCAACTGGTATATACATTTGATGTAAAAATACATTTCTCCCCTACTTCTACATTGCAATGAGAAAAACAGATGAATGTCCAGGAAATGATTTTGAGAGTTCCTGGTCAAAAATATATGAACTTTCAATCTGAAGAGTGCCTGAAGAAGATCTTAAGAGTAAAGATAGGATGAAATGTGTCAGTCCCTTTTCCCTCCTACTAAAATACCATCTTTTGAGCATCCTGAGACATGTCTGTTTTCTCTTCTGTGGATATCTTGCAATAAGAACAACCATAGGTGATATATTCCAAACTAAAAGTCATCCACTGTTATAAACTGTGTGGTTTTTTGTTTTTGTTTTTTGGAAAAATAAAACTGGATAGAACAATCCAACAGATGATGTTGGTGAGCTTCAGAGTCAAAACTTTAAATGCATGCAAAACATCAGCTCCAAGTCCTGTTGGTCTCTTGCTGGCAGTACTGAACGTTGGGACTGCAAAAAATGATGCTCATTAGTTTTCTTTGCATTTTGGTTTTGCTTCTTGTAAGACTAAGGCCCTTTCCACACCATACCTCAATAGCGCATTCCTCCATTACAGTCCCAACATTGCCATTGCTGTGATGGTGCTGGGTTAGGAATGCTCTCTACTGCACATTTTTACCTTAAGTGGATAAGTAGCAGTATTGCCACTGGTGTTCCTTCTGCACTACAATTACATTGGCCAGTCCTTTTCCTCATCCCACAGCTCCTGACTAGTCGGTATGTTTTTTCTAAGCCGATCTAGTGCAGCCACGTTGTAATGGCATGACCCACCTCTCCACTATTGCACTTTTGCACTATAATGCTTAAAAATGTATTTTAACAAGTTAAAAAGTTTTAATTCAAAGGAGAAATTTAAAATAAACATGGAGAGGTGATAGATTTTGAAGTTACCATGCCATGGGAGTTTCTGAGGGGGGACATGCTGGGCACGCCCACACCCCACCCACTCCTGTATCTGCAATGTCAGGAAGCACTATCAAGTGCTATTAAGGAATTGCACTGACCCAGCTGATAAGATTGTAGTGCTAAAGGCGGCTCTTAACAGATATTTTCCGGAAATAATATAAGGCTGATTTGCAATGCTTGGGGACACGACAACAACTGGATAGCAATGATGTCATGTGTTAGCATGACTCCTGGATCAGAAACAACCCGCTGCTGTTGTGGGATGGTGATGTTGTGTGGAAATGGCCAAAGACAATTTCCCTCATCTTGTTAGCAATCAAAAGAAATGAATTTAAAAAAGGTATAGTCAGATCACAGGGATGTCATCTTGGTCTGATAGGGCTTTGGACCCAGTGGATATTTCACACATTGAATCCAATGTTCCTGCTTTATTATCCCTTTTCAAAGGACACCAGAGAGTGGAGTGATGTGATTTTTTTCATGGGGCAGAAAAGGGGAGGAGATTTGACATTTGATCTCTACCATCAAAACTGGAACTGTATTTCTGATTTCAAAGTGGGGGGGGATGCCAATGTATTCTGTGGTCCCATGATGCTTTTCCAAATCATTAATTATCTTATAAATTTATATATAAGATACAAGAGACCAGGTATACCATCAAACCACTTTTTGCATAATTCTTTCTTTCTTTCATTATTGTTCCTTTCTCTGTTCACTAATCTACCCAATAATTGTCTGGAGAATGTTTTCTGTAAATTATGGATTACAGATAAAACTATATCTTAAGGGCTGTCATCCAGAAGATAGAGTGAGCTTTTTTTTTTTTTAATAAGATCAAACCAAAGAATTCAAGTTACAGGAAAGGAGATTCTAATTAAATGTTAGGAAGAACCTGTAAGTCCTGTTTGACAGTGGATATGACGACGTTGGAAGCTGGTAGACACTCCTTTGTGGGAAATTTTTAAAGAGAAATTTTATAGCCACCTCTCTGCAGTAGATTTCTGCACTGGCAGGGAGCTAAAATTGATGGCCTCTGTATCTCTTCCAACTTTTTGATTCTATGAAATAATAACTGCATAAATCATAGCATTATTCATCATTGTTTCACAATCGGCAGTAAGGAGAAAAATGTAATCTTCCATTCCTCCTTCCCTCCCATACCCCTCTCATTATATAAATAAAAATAAACTGTAGCTAGCACATTTATATCACTGTGGGTTGAACAGCTGTCTATGAGTTGTCTAGGATTTATAGAGTTCTTCTGTTACATTTCAGTTATGTCTTCCATAAGTGAGTAAAATGCAATTTATCTGCTATAATAACAGTTCCTCCTACATTGTAAACTTCATACTTGATTATGACTGTATTCATTTCTTTAACAGCTTAGATACTAAAGCTTATAAAATATTTACAAGATTCAAAATCAAATAAAAAAATAAAAGCTAAAAGCTATCTCTGTTCATTCTTATATCATTGACAGACATCCAGGTGATATAATAACCCGGCTGCATTAATCACACAACAGAACTAAAAATAAAGAAGTATCTCTGCTCTCCCATTTTTTCCATTGCATATCACATTTCCTCCCTTTAAATCTGAATCACAGAAAAGAGCAGTAACTTTTTCTTTTTAAAAAATATATTCACAAGATAATGAGGTCCTTATTGACCCAAAATATACCCCTGTTAAAACCTAGATCTCATCTTTATCTTCGGGTATGGCAAACCAGTTAATACAGCCAAAGTACACATAGTGTATCCCTTAATTTCTCATATAATAAATCTAATGAACATTCCAGCTCTCTGATACTAAATATTAACCCCTCACCATGAAGCTTGGCAGCCCAACTTCTGCATTACCATGCATGCTGAGTTCTACATCTGGAGGATGGACTCAAGCAATTCCTAAGTTTTCTGCATCTATCACATATAAAATTACATCTGTGCCAAAAAATCATACTCTATAAACTTAATCTACACCCTCCTGTACATTAATTTTCTCAAACATAAGTTACAAAAGGGAATTTGTTCTTTTAGAAACTAGACATTAAGAAGCAATAAGAAACTGGGCAGTGCTGTGGAGTTTTAGACATTTTTGAGAAAGAAGAAACAGAATGCAATAAGGAATTCTTCTGAATTCCAGTAGAAAGAAAGGAAGGAAGGAAGGAAGGAAGGAAGGAAGGAAGGAAGGAAGGAAGGAAGGAAGGAAAGATTAGGCAAACATTCCTGTGGCTGTTAAAAGCTTGTACCAGGACTATTGCTTCGTAAATCTCCATAGCTGCCATTTCCTTTTTAGGAATAAGAAATAAGTCCCAGATTACCACAAAGTCTCTGATGCTCAAGTAATATGTCCTAATACTTTCCATTTAAAGTACCAGCACAGTATGGATTTAAAGCAAACAAAAAGAGAGGTTGGAAACATTCTGATTAGAAATAATGAATGCCTTGAACTACTGGGAGCACATTGTCTTTTCATGGAACTCATTTTATATGAATTAGAGTTACCTTGTGCCTGTAAAAGGTAAGAGGCTTTCATAAAAGCAGTTTGTGAGAGAAAAGTTAACTTTTATTGTATACACAGTGTTGACTGTTATTACAGACACTCCAGGAGCAACAGCTGAAACTGTTAAGCATTGTACAAACAAATCCTATTTACTTTAAGGGCACTTATCCTGCCTTTGCAGGATAGCCTGTCCATTTTAATAGAAATGCCAGAACCTGCCAGGTTCAATGGGCATTGAATGAGTTCATCTGTGTTCCTCATCCCATTTTCCCTCATAATTTCTCGTCAACCTATCACAGAATTCTATGCATTTAGCAGTAGGGTGAACATGGTAGCTCTTCTTTCTTTCTAGATACCTCATCTGTCTTCACAGTGATTAGCACTGCTTACCCTTAAAAATACAGGGGAACATCTTTAGCATGTGAATGCTCAGAATGTTTCCTCACAGTTTTTAGGTAGAGGTGGGCAAATTCCAAGAGTCCAAGGGCCAAATCCCCCTCCATGATCTTTCAGGTTTTCTGAGTGTCCCTCAGAAGCAAAAGTGGTTATGCTTTGTGAAACTTCTTTTGGGGGACAAAACCAAGGCAGAGGCAGAAATGGTATGCCTTAACATTGCCGGCATGAAATGGAGAGGTCTCCTGTACAATTAATGGTTGTGCAGAAAAGGTAGCTTCAACAGGCTGGCTTGCCTTTTAGTTCATGACAAGCAACACCTGCTGAAAGTCCTTCTTCTACACAACTGTTAAAGGTACAGGAGACTTCTCCAGTTTTCAACCTGTCAGTCCTGGGCCATTTCCGCACTACACTGTTACGGTTCTATTATTCCACTTTCAACATCCTGTGGAATTCTGGGGTTTGCAGTTTAGGGAGAGAAATTTAGAATTCTCAGCCAGAGAGCAATTTGGCCTCAGTAAACTACAAACGCCAGAATTCCATAGGATGTTGAAAGTGGAATAATAGCACTATAACAGTGTAGGGTAGAAATGGCCAAAGCACTGCCTCTAGATGTTTCCAGAACTGGTGGCTGTTGTTGCGGTGGTGGTTGTGCTTCTTCTTTGGAGGAATTTGGAAAGGACCAGGGGATGCAAAACTGGTAGAGACACATGGAGCCCATAAGCCATCCCTGATCCGGAGGAAGCATCAATTAGCATTTAGGATTAATGGGGCAGTAAGCCAGGGTGTCTGAGGGCCCTGCTTTGTCTCACTTCTAGAAATGGTTCAGCTTCTGCTCCATGGTGCCAATCAGGACCATAAGGTATGTGTGGCACAGATGATGGATGACCAGTCCTATTACAATTATACAAAAGCAATACTGTAGCTCTGTTGAGCAAATCAATGGCTGCTGATTCCTTTCCAGGTCAGAATATTGTAGAAGAGAAAGCAGAATAAGGGGTGTGCATTTCACGGTCTCAGTCTCCTTTGCCTTATTTAAGCAAATAGTCTGATTTGAGAAGTAGTGGGCTAAGTGGAACTTTACCCTTTGTTCTTAGTAAGCATGAAGACTAGTGATTTTAATGGGGTTGCCCACGTAATTTGATTTTGGATTATGCAAAGGAGAAAACTGGGTTCTGTCTGCATGTAGTTAACTGTCCTTGCTTAGCTTGCCTATGTGTATTGCATGCAACAGACATACATATCATATCTGCAACCCATTCACTTTGCATGAGAAAAATCTGTTTTTGTTATAGGAATGCTGGGGTTATTTTTAAGGTGAGGAGGGCTCAGTATTGATAGGCAGTTCATTAATAAGTTTGACAATTTGCAGGTATGTTTTTAGGAAACAATCAAAACACAATACAGTGCATTAAAACAATAGTCATTGATACTGGCATTGTTATATTCCAACAGAGTGTGGTCATAACCTGAGTACCATTAAAGCAATAGCAAGATCACAGCAATTTAGTACAACTTCTGATTGATAATTCCTGGGGGTGGGGTGAGGGCTAACTCTATAGGGATCTTGGCAATCCAATTTTGTCAAATCATTTCAGGGACAGTTCAGCCCCTCAAAGAAACTATTTTCAAAGCAGCTTAAATTTCCCCTATCCCCAGGGTGAATGTATTTCTAGATCACCCTGAATAACTACTCTGCTTCCCTTTTTCACTTCCTTCCTGACATTTACCAAGTGTGAAGATAAATCTTTAAAAGAACATTGTATCCCATGTCACAGGGACTGTTTTGTAGACACATTAGAACCAGAGCAAAAGCTTACAGTTTTGCCAGTAATTTTTTTCTTTTTTTCTTTTTACATGATTTTTGGCAGTTGCTTTTTTCAACAGCATTCTTTTCCATGCTTTAGGATGCATTCTTGAAGAACATCCATGAAATGAGAAACAGACAACATTCACTTGATTGGTTCCAGATTCTGAGGGTCTATAAGCCCTAAAAGCAATCAGTGCTAGTGTGCTTACAGGAAAGTTACCAGCTGCTTATTCCTGTCTCTGGAATGATATGGGATCTTTTTATTCATCATCTTTGTGGTCCCAGTATTTAGAGTAAATTATAAAAGAAAAGGTACCATTATTTGCGCATTTAACCATAAACATCATGTCCGGTCTCTCCTTTTCTATGTCGAAGATTATTTTTACAATATAGTATGGTAAAGGAAAAACCTTATGCAGTTTCATCATTTGAGGTTATTTTCCACTGCAAAGGCTTTTATTAAGTTATTATATATATAACTTAAGAGAAAGAAAAACACAGAAGCAGCCAATGAGTCATTTGGCTTAAGATCTGTGGCTAAACTTGAGGTTTGAGTGGTATTTGTTAGCTTTTGCTGAAAGCTCTTAAATGAGTAGGGAAAATGCAAGGTCTGTTTGCAATTTGTGCATTATTTAAAATTGTTTCTTCTCTTTAGCATTCTGTTGTTTGTGCTATGGTAGACAGCCTGAACTTACTCAGGTT